>CM071940.1:26716346-27283846 GCA_036784905.1 Acrossocheilus fasciatus | reverse complement strand
ATTCATCTTCAAGAGACTTGTGCAAAGCCTGGTATTCTGCTTTTTAGAGGCACATTTGCCAGTATAATTGTCAAAGCAATTAAGACCAAAATTGCATGTTTGTGTTTACATCCTTGTAACATTTTCTTAAGGACAGAGAAAGATGAGTCTGGGCTCATATTTCTTATTGTTCTTAAAGTTATTGTTACTTTCCTTGTCATTAAACTGCTTTATAATTATAAGAAGTCATGATGATTCAGTCATAATAAAGAATAATGTAACTTGAATAAAACTAGTGAAATTAGTTTAATTATCACGTTTGGCTATACTTGACAAAACATTTTCTACAGTGTGCAGCACATTTATTATTTATTAGAAATTAAATAACATTGTTTAAATGTACCATATGAATAGAGTAAGAGAGACCACGGCTATTGTCAGGGATACAATAAGGATTCAGTAAGGATGCATTAAATTGATCAAAAGTGTTTTTTTATATTTTTTTATTTTATTTTAGGTTTACAATTTTTGCACAGGACAATGGTCAACAACTGTTGTTTTGTTGTGCTATATAAATTAACTAACCCAAACTAACCTAAATGTGACCGTAAAGACATTTATACTGCAAATGAAAGCTGTTCTTTTGAACTTTCTATTCTTCTAAATAAATAAATGCTGATGCTGAAAATTCAGCTTTGCACCAAATTATTTTAAATTGTAATAATATTTCACAAAATTACAATTTTTACTGTATTTTTGATATATGCAGTCTTGGTGAGCATAAGAGGCTTCTTTCAAAAACATAATTAAGAAACTCACCGACCCCAAACTTTTGACCAGTTTTGCAGTTCAAATTACAATCATTTTTCTTCAAAGCAAGCTGTGACAGTTGTATAAGTTAGCCCGCATACTTATTCATGAAATAAACTATTATTTGGCAGGTTCCTGTTTCCTGTTTATTAAAGCAGGCGTGGCAATTGTTTTCAAAAATAAATCTAAATAATAATAAAAAAAAAGATTAAATAAAATGCTTACGCCTTAAGAGCTTGGGCATGAGCTCCGATTGGCCAATCCCGCTGCCAGTCACACGCCCCTCTTCTTTAAATAGCGTTCACGGCCCGTCGTTCACTCAGATGACAAGAGTCAGTGGGAGGCGACCGAGTGATGCGCAAAGACGCGCTCGTGCCAGTGTAACAACGGTGACTTCCTACATCTCTGCTAGATACCAAAATTAAATGAATTCAACATCTGCCGGGGACTCATGCTCCTATGTTTCCTCTCCCGCGGAGATGTCTGCATGTTACAGGGACCTATGCGGAGGAGCAAGTAACTTTGCCAATATGCCCTGTTGGACATTGACATTACACACAGGAAAGTCCTATGGAATATAGTCCGCACTGTCACACCACTCAGCCGGTGAAAAACAAACTTTTCGTGTTCTGCATCATGCTGTCACTGTGGGTGTACATGCTGTACTGCTGCGTGGGCTACTGCTCCACCACACCGAGCTTCATGATGGAAGAAAGGAGTAGGAATCCACTCAGACCCCTCCAGAAACAAGACCTGGAGGTGTTCCTCAAAAGCCAGTCCAGGGACTTACTAAACAACGAGAGTGATGCTGACAGCAAAGGAGACGGCTGGGAGGAAAATAAGGGCGATGCTGCTTATGACGAGGACTTGGGAGTAGCAGGTGCCCTGAACGGGTCCGAGACCAAAAAGTTGCCCCAAGCGATTATAATAGGGGTGAAGAAGGGCGGAACGCGCGCGCTGCTCGAGTTTCTGCGCCTCCATCCTGATATCCGCGCGGTGGGAGCGGAGCCGCACTTTTTTGATCGCAATTACGAGAAAGGACTCGAGTGGTACAGGTACGTTTTTTGTTTGTTTGTTTGTTTGTTTGTTTGTTTTAAACACGCTGTTATTCATACGTAGGCGACGTTTATCATATCGTCAGGATAAAAGCGGATTAAAGCCGCGGAATGACAAACAAAAGGTTGACGATTGCTTTATTTTTTTTACATACTTGCACATAGCCTAGGTCTACGTTTCGTGGGTTTTTCAGAAAATCGAAAGAGCAAATTCTAAAATAGAATTAACCTATATTAATATTAATAACGGACCTCAAAAAACGACGACCTATAAATAAATTGCCATGACCTTTGTGATTTAGCTTATAATATTGCAGAACCGGAAAACATTTCTTGTTAAAAATGTTTTGTGTAAAGGATTTAGTCATTGGTTATTACATTTTACAAACATTACCAATGCTGGGCATTATAGGCATATGCTACATAAAAGAAATCGAAGAAGAGAAAAGGCAGCTTTTGGATGCAAACATGTACTATAGCCTATTTAGTCACACCGTTTTGTTGGACTTATGGGAATAATCCTTTCCAGCACAGTGTAGTTTGGTAATTGTGAACTAGACCTAGATAAAATGTTGGAATGACTCAAGACAAACATAGACTAAATAAACATTAGGCTTTCTGCTTGTGTAACACCCCTCACAGTCAGGTGCACTTGCATATCCTTATCAATCCGTAGAGGTTTGACCCTCACCTTTGATTCCTAGTTTTTTTATTCTTTTACCAGACAGCCATATAGAGAAAACAGATTAAATAACTGTTTTCCCTAGTGTGATTTTACATTAACTTTGAGTGAGTTGTAATAGGGGTTAATCAGGTTAATGGGGACATTTTTCCCCAGTCATCTCAATGGCAGAAAGTGTCCCATTTTACCTGGATTCGCCCCAACACAGAAAGTTGTTTTGGCCAGGTCCCAGTTAACAGGGAACGTTCTTAGAACTTCCCAGGCTAACGTTCTGGCAAGGTTTTATAAAAGTTATTTCAGAAACATTAGTAGAACTTTCGTTCAGAATTATCTATCTGGTCTTTAATGATGTTCTCATGACATTAGCACAAAAATTTTAAATTTATATGTAGCCTAATTCATGGAACTTTTTCCCTGAAATGTTTCAGTTGGATGTTCTTCAAACGTTTTTTAAACATTACTGTTGGTTTCAGAACATTCAAAGATCATTCAGCAGTAACAATAATGTTTGCAATATGATAAAATGAATGTTCTCTTGGCTTATGTTCATGTAACCAAGAAAAAATGGATGGATTGACTGTCACCAATAAATTTTGTCCATTTTGCTAGTTATTTTGGCCAAGAACTAGACTTTAGATTGGCCAATCATAGTTCAAACTAATAATCAAACTATGCAATTTGTTTCATATTAACATCAATATACACAAAATGAAAAGCTGACACATTCTGTTGGAAACACTAGCAAAGGAAAATGCACCCCAAAGCTTTTTATTGTTCGAGCTGATATATAGACTTTCTGTGGAGGAATCTGAAGTCCCAGTTCCTTCGCTATTGACGCACAGTGGGAATACAAGGAAGAAGCAAAGAGCAGGATGAGCCCCTTTATCCAGGGAGCCCAGCAGACTAATTGTGAAGCAGCAACATGGAGAGAGAAGCATGTAGCCAGGTGGCAAAGTCTCCTGTGGAGGTATTGAGCTCTGCTGCACTGTTAGTCCAACACAGAGGAGGCGTCCATGTGCTCCCTGTAGGAGGCGTTCAGAAGGGTGACTGAGCACAGCAGGGCTTTAGAACTGTACATGCAGTGTGACTTTTCATACAATGCTTTTGAAGAAACCGAGAGGCTGATCAATTCAATAAACTGGCCATTCATTTGTGGATATTTATGTTTCTGTTTCAAATATTGAAATATTTACCCCTTAAAACATTGCAGTTATGCATTGAAAACAGTTTAATGAACCTTCAGACAAAATATTAATGACAATATATAGGTAGAATTACTATACTAACTCAAAGTAACACCTCAATTTTATTCAGAGGCCCAAATTGAGCAAAAATATGAAATTTGATGCAATTGTTGATATTTATATGGCCAAATATATAAAATTATGATTCCTTATAATATTAATCAATGATATCTTAATAACAGTATAACAGACTACTTGTATAAAATGCATATAAATTTAAGTTTTCATTCACAATTTCTCAATAAGATGAAATAAAATCAGTTAATTTTCTGATCCAAACTCTTTATTGTGACAGTCAAACCACACAATGTCATGCAATACAGTAATGACTGACCGATATAAACAAATAAACATTCCTCAAAAGCCTCATGTATCATAGTTGGTACTCACATTTTTAAATTATTTTTATAAACACGATGCATTTATAGTCAAGTAAATGTCCGTATGTGTAATGTAAGTGTTTATCTTGAAAATATTAGGCTACTAAAAGTTACGTTTTCAGCAAAAAGACGATTATGCTAACAGGTATTTTACTTGCTAAAAAGCATAATCTATCAATCAGACTATTTTATACAACAGGTTTTTCAGCAAATTTTTTATTATGTTGATAATTTAGAGGCCTTTGAAATTCCTGTATCAAATATGATACAGGTTTAAGATGGTTTATGGCATATGTTTTTTTTTTTTTTTTTGCTACAATGGTACTAAATTATTACCATATTCATATAGCATTCAGTATATTCTAAAGAATAATGTGGTATTACAATGGTAATTTAATCTTCATATCTTGTTTTCAAATAATCTTATTATTAAAGCCATAAAATGTTATGTTGGTCAAGATTACTTCACAATGTGGCAGTTTGAGGGGACACGAAAAAATATCAAGAGATGTTTTCAGAAAAGGACTTTGTGAAAAGTTCTCTGACACAATTATACTTGTTGACTCCGAAGCAAACATCCCGGTAGTCTGATAGAGTTACAAGGAGTAGCTTGTTTGTGGATGGCAGATGCTGGCAGTAAATTGAAAGCGAGTCTATTGAGTGAGATGGTGAATGTTTCAAAAGAGGATCTGTTGAACCCCTGAGGTTCTGCATTAACCCCAGTGAGAAAGAGCAGGCAATTAGAGTGAATTGTGTTGTTTCTTTCTTCACTTTGTATGCAAATGTGCTCAGAGGGTGAAAGTGCTTCTTGAGAAACCCAGCAGGATCTCCCTTAAAAAAAGCCCTGAGAGGAGCAGAATGAGGGGTTTCTTAAAACATGCACGTAACTTTTCCTCCGTCTTGAAAGATTTTGCTGTTGTGTTTACTGATAAAATTGCTGCTAGCCTTTGTGTGGGATGGTAAGGCACAACTAGAATGATGGATTTGTTCTGTGCGAAAATGCACAAAGCCAGTTGCTTATAATTTATAATCCCTTGGCTCTTCTCTTCACTGGCACATAAAGCGAGAGTAGCGTTTCTGTTCAAAAACCTAGTAAGCAACCTTCCTGTCAACTGCCTAACAAAAAAAAAAAAACTCGAGCTATACTCTCATTTATACAGCACGCACTCAAATATTGTGTGAAATAGTCCATTGTATGTGAAGTACTATGATGCTGCCTGCTTAGGGCAAGGCTGACCTACAACCTATATTTTTTGACATTTTAAATTTGTAAAAAAATAAATAAATCTTATTATCCACACTTGCACCTGAAGCTACAAAAAAAAAAAAAAAAACAGAAAGGAAAGTCAGCATCTAGTTAAGTGGCCTTGTTTAGTCTAATGTAAACAAGTCATGGTGATATTTTGTGCTCATGTAAAGTTGAAAACCTCACAGTTTTCTCTGAATGTTATCATTGAATTGAGGGAGAATTCAAAACTCAAGTGTATTAGAGATTTCCAGACTAGAAGTAAAATGATTTAATTTTCCCTATATGGTCCTATATCTTTAAACTGATGTAAATTCTGAGTTATGAGAGTGCACAAATGCTAAGACGTCATAGATCGGTCATGAAAGGACCCGCAGGCCCCCACCTTGTGCTTTGATGCGGGTCTGGAACGTGTCCCATAGAAACTCTGTCAGATTATTTGAAGTAGCTGCATACCACCACTTCTCATACCCTCCTGGGTTTTTTGACAAAGTGACATTCCCACAAGAGTTCCTTCACAGGTTGGGCCTCTGCTCTCTTAAAATGATCCAGGCTAAGCACTCATTTTGCTTGTGAACAGGTGGGTAGGGTATACTTAAGCAAAAGGGTATGAGGTGCTGTGCTCTATTTTAAAAATCATGGCTAAAAGGGAAGGACAGGATACAAATTTTCTTTAAATGTTATTTTGTTAAGCTAATTAAAAGAGATGGCAGCTAATGCCACTATGGGTGGTGCACAGCAAGGCTAAATAATATGAATATATAACACACCACTTTTAAAAATAAAGGTTCTTTATTGGCATCTATAGTTCTATATCTTTTTTAAATAAATCTCTTATGCTCACCATGGCTGCATTTATTTGATAAAAAAATATGATAAAAACCGTAATATTGCGCAATATTATTCCCAACGTGATCTCACAGAATTCCGTGTAATGTTCACGGACTTAATTAACCTCTGAATCATGGTGGCATCACGGAATCACCGAAAATTCCGTGATGGGCTCACAGAAAAAATTCCGTGATGGGCTCACAGAAGTGATACCAATGTAAGTCAGTGACAGGCATCAGCCGTGCTCCACGCAAACCCTAGCATCAATATGCCGACGCGATACTGGGAAATTTATCGTCATCATTATTGTTCAGAACTGGGTAGGTTTAGGGTAGGGGCTGTCAGGTACTCCAGTGAAACTATAACTGCATCGGAGTCACTCTTTTTACGTTGAACCAGTGAATCCGTGCATGGACCACGGCTGATGCCTTCTGTGAGCCCAGCACGGAATTTTCGGCGATTCCGTGATGCCACCACAGATTCGGAGGTTAATTAAGTCCGTGAACATTACACGGAATTCTGTGAGATCACGTTGATTATTCCAATTCAAAAGAGTTGTTTTCTATTGTAATATATATTAAAACATCATTTATTCCAGTAATGCAAAGCTGAACTTTCAGCATCATTACTGCAGTCTTCAGTATCACATGATCCCTTAGAAATCACTCTAATATGCTGATTTGCTGCTCTTGAAAATTAATCTTTTGTAAAGTGTATATTCTTAAAAAAAAAAAAGAATCACACTGTATTGTAAGTGTCACTTGTGTCCAAACATGTCATAGACATCTTCAAAGAAGCTGATTTACATACAGTCTACATAATCATCAAACACAAACGCAAGTATTGCAAAAAAGCAACCTAGGTGTGCTATCAGAGCTGTGACTGTAACAACTAAAAGCATTGAGAAATTCCACTGCACAGTTGCATAAGCAGACAGCAACTTGTTAAATCCCTGCTGCAAAGTGCTGTTCTATGACAACCATCGTCTCAGCATCTCAGACTATCCTGAGGGGACTTCAAACAGCACCGAAACTTTAAAGGCATAAACAACAGCCTTTGAACATGCTACCTGATAGCAGATAATGTAAACATAGGTTTACAGAGAGCTCTTCAAAAACAAGCTCAAGAGAAGACACAACTCACTTCCCTCTAGACAAAACAAGGTAATAACAGCCATCTAACACAGCAGGCTCTCTAATTTAACACTGTGCTACTGGAGAACTATATTTCTCTAACGTCCAACAGTGCAGTTTAATCTTAAACTGTGGCTAGTAAAGATGTTATCACTATCTGTAGAAGTTTGGTTTTCCTCTGTATTGTTCTTGGCTGCAGAGTTTACTTGCTAAAAATCCCCATTTACTCATTTTTTACTTATTTATTAGTAGTGCTCGTGTGTATGTGTGTGTGTGTGTGTGTGTGTGTATAATATATATATATATATATATATATATATATATTATACACACACACACACACTAAAAATATCCAGAACTTAAAAAAAAAAAAAAAAAAAAAGTTTAGTAAGAGTATACTTCATAGTTTACTATTGTTACACTGAAAGTAAACTTAAAAATATACTTTTATAAAAGTATAAATTGAAAAGCAATAGTATACTTATGAATGTGCTTACTAGCATTTAAACTAAACTAAAATATACTTTACTGACATTTCTATGGAAACCTGTATGTCATGTATTTAAATATGTTTGTAATTCAGTACATTTAAAATATAATGTAACTTTAAATGTAATATTGAATATCACACTACAGTTAAAATTATAATTTACATGTGCTTCAGTATGATCAAAATTAAGCACGGCAAAAGATAGTGATTGAAAATGTACTTTGAAGTAAACATTTGACATTGAGTGCACATTTTTAAGTATACTTAAGTTTGTTAATAAACAGCCATGAAAGTTTACTCTTTTCAAGGCCTTGTATTTCATTAATATTACCAGCAAATAGTTTTTATAAAGTATACTTATACTACAAGTGCACATTCAGTAAGTAAGCACACTTTTTTTCATAATGGAAGGAAGCACAACTCACAACATTTAAAATATAGTTGCACTCCCACATTTATTGCTTTTCTGTTTTTACCAATCATGCATATTTTGACCACTTGTTGAACAGAAGCAAACTTTAATGAGTTTTGTTTGTAAGACAGCATGCTGGATTAAGATGTTTGGACAGCCATTGCTTCCCGGCTGCGCAGTCTGTTAAGAACAACAAATTGCAAAAGCCTGTCGCTTCTTTCCAAACAGCATTTATGTCTTCAGATTTTAATACAAGGCACCACATTTGTGTCTGTCTGCTTGCATGAATAATGCATGCGGTTCTGATTCAGGTCTGTTTTGCTTGGGGACCAGGTGGAAAGTTTGATCAGTTGTGTTTGGTTTCCCTCTGGGCCACTACAAAAGGCTCTGCTCATGTATCTAGGGGACTGTGAACATAATTGCAGAGATACAGAGGCCCCTCTCCCCACACATGCATCTGTCTCATTAGGTTTATGTTTTTTCACACCACTTATTAACGATGAGAGTCCAGAGAGAAATAGCAAGAGAGGTTTCTAAGATTACATAAGATGCACCGCATGTTTTTTTTTTTTCTTTTTAATTGTGGTAGGTGGTTAATGAGCTCAACCCACTACAATCCCCCTGACAGGATTAACCCTCAATCCCTCGACTTCTCAAAGCACTTCTTTCTTCTCCTCTCCTCGTTTCCTCCTCTAGTACAAACCCTTTCCCACCTCCCCACTTCATTCCAGTAATTGCTTAGATAGTATCTATTAAACTTTGTCTTGAAGGAGAGGTTAAGACAACAGTCTTTGCCTAGTAAAGTGTCTATATATAAATACCTCATTATCAACTCTTGTCACTGGCAACTATAAATAACTTAAATAAACTTGATAAATCGGCTGTTGTTTCAAGCAGAATAGTTGACAGGCTTGTCCAAACCGTATATGTACATTAATCTTGAAGGTTATTATCCCCCACCCCTCAGAACTGCTATAATTTAGTTTTTATGAGCATTGTCAATCTTTTTCTGATCCATAGAATTAATCTGGACTGATTTTATAAAAAGCTCTGTGCTATGAGTTTACATTATAATACTTTTTTTTTTTTAAGCTTGGCTGCACATTTGCTGTCCTGTCTGCTTCTATAGCATTACAAAGTTTTGGGATTGGCAAGATTTTCTAATGTTTTTGTGTTCTAGTGTTTTACGCTCACCAAGGCTCCATTTTATTTAATCAAAATTCAGAAAACCCCCAGCCAGCAATATTATGAAATATTATAACCGTTTATAATAACTGTTTTCTATTTGATTTATATTTTAAATGTAATTTATTCATGTGATGCAAAGCTGTATTTTCAGCATCATTTGCAACATTACTCCAGTCTTCAGTGTAACATGATTCTTCAGAAATCATATTTGCTGATCAAGAAACATACAGGTGCATCTCAATAAATTAGAATGTCGTGGAAAAGTTCATTTATTTCAGTAATTCAGCTTAAATTGTGAATCTCGTGTATTAAATAAATTCAGTGCACACAGACTGAAGTAGTTTAAGTCTTTGGTTCTTTTAATTGGGATGATTTTGGCTCACATTTAATAAAAACCCACCAATTCAATCTCAAAAAATTAGAATATGGTGACAAGCCAATCAGCTAATCAACTCAAAACACCTGCAAAGGTTTCATGAGCCTTCAAAATGGTCTCTCAGTTTGGTTCACTAGGCTACACAATCATGGGGAAGACTGCTGATCTGACAGTTGTCCAGAAGACAATCATTGACACCCTTCACAAGGAGGGTAAGCCACAAACATTCATTGCCAAAGAAGCTGGCTGTTCACAGAGTGCTGTATCCAAGCATGTTAACAGAAAGTTGAGTGGAAGGAAAAAGTGTGGAAGAAAAAGATGCACAACCAACCGAGAGAACCGCAGCCTTATGAGGATTGTCAAGCAAAATCCATTCAAGAAACTTCACAAGGAATGGACTGAGGCTGGGGTCAAGGGATCAAGAGCCACCACACACAGACATGTCGAGGAATTCGGCTACAGTTGTCGTATTCCTCTTGTTAAGCCACTCCTGAACCACAGACAACGTCAGAGGCGTCTTACCTGGGCTAACGAGAAGAACTGGACTGTTGCCCAGTGGTCCAAAGTCCTCTTTTCAGATGAGAGCATGTTTTGTATTTCATTTGGAAACCAAGGTCCTAGAGTCTGGAGGAAGGGTGGAGAAGCTCATAGCCCAAGTTGCTTGAAGTCCAGTGTTAAGTTTCCACAGTCTGTGATGATTTGGGGTGTAATGTCATCTGCTGGTGTTGGTCCATTGTGTTTTTTGAAAATCAAAGTCATTGCACCCGTTTACCAAGAAATTGAGCACTTCATGCTTCCTTCTGCTGACCAGCTTTTTAAAGATGCTGATTTCATTTTCCAGCAGGATTTGGCACCTGCCCACACTGCCAAAAGCACCAAAAGTTGGTTAAATGAGCATGGTGTTGGTGTGCTTGACTGGCCAGCAAACTCACCAGACCTGAACCCCAGAGAGAATCTATGGGGTATTGTCGAGAGGAAAATGAGAAACAAGAGACCAAAAATGCAGATGAGCTGAAGGCCACTGTCAAAGAAACCTGGGCTTCCGTACCACCTCAGCAGTGCCACAAACTGATCACCTCCATGCCACGCCGAATTGAGCCAGTAATTAAAGCAAAAGGAGCCCCTACCAAGTATTGAGTACATATACAGTAAATGAACATACTTTCCAGAAGGCCAACAATTCACTAAAAATGTTTTTTTTGTTTTGTGGTCTTATGAGGAATTCTAATGTGTTAGATCGTGAATTGGTGGGTTTTTATTAAATGTGAGCCAAAATCATCCCAATTAAAAGAACCAAAAGACTTAAACTACTTGAGTCTGTGTGCATTGAATTTATTTAATACACGAGTTTCAAAATTTAAGCTGAATTACTGAAATAAATGAACTTTTCCACAACATTCTAATTCATTGAGATGTACATCTATCTATCTATCGTTGAAACTATTTTATCTCAAATAACTCAAGTGAAAATTTGATTCCACGTGATATGACTTTGGATGATCTTTGTGATAGTGTTGATATCTTGTCCTCAATCTACCTTCTACCAATCTACCCATCATTACATGCATTATTGCAAGTGTATGGTCTTGCATAAGCCTCACTCAACTAAGTTCTGCTGTTCCCTGCTTGCTAGCTAAAGTTAAAAGACTAATTTGCCAGTTACAGCATCTGGCCTGATACTGCTGATTCAGATATCATGGGAGTGAAATGAACTCAACATACACATGCACAAACCTACTCTGAAATAAAACAATGGGGGGAAGGAGGATGCTGTATCTTATGTACATTTCCAAGCCTTTGTGTGGTTTCTTTAGTGTTATGTATTGAGCTATGGTCGTGACGTCACAGAGGAGGATTATTTTAAGACTGTAAGAGGGTTAAAGGGGAATGTAAGGAGGAGATGGATGTCTTTTCTCTTGTGTGCTAAATAAAACTTCATAATATGGATTACCCTTACAGTTTTGGTCCAATCTTATGCTGTTTTGAGATATATATATATATATGGTAATGATTTAAAGTATTTTCCAGTTTCTCCAACTTATTCTGGCATAGACGTCTGCATTGATAAGAGGTTCAGACTAACAATAAGGAGCCCCCAATAATGATGTACCCATTTATAATGTTTATAATAAAACATAATAATATCACATAAAGAAACTTTTTAAACCGCTAAAATGCTGTTAGATATATAAACTTGGAGTTATTTTTATTTTTTAATTTAGTTTTAGATTTATCTGTAAATCACTTTTCACAGTAATTGTTATTCCAAACCATCATTACATTATTTCACATGCACATTTACATTTATTCATTTGGCAGATGCTTTTATCCAAAGCAACTGACAGTTGAGGGGGGAAGTCAGAACTGTAAAGTAACAGTTGAAAATTTCACAATGTTTAAAATTTTTTCCAAAGTAACATAGTTACATGATACAAGTACTTACTGTAGTAATAACAGTAAATTATGCATAATTACAAGCAACTAATCCTAAACCAAACATTAACACTAATCTTAACCCTATAGTAGGTACATGCAGTTAATTAATATTACTCAGTACTTATTTATGTAATTACAATGTAGCAATATCACCTTAAAATAAAGTGTTACCAAAAATATTTTTTAGGTATAAAATCAAATTGTTGCAGCCCAGTGCTTTTAAAAAAAGAAAGAAAGAAAAAAGAAAATAAACATTTAAATTTAGTAAATCAAGTAATCAGTCAATCAATAAAAGTGAGCCAATTGCTTTTCTAAAATGCAGCTACATTTTTAATGTAACCGTTTATAATGTTTGATGAAAGTGTATGATATTATAAAGGCAATATGCTTGCAAAATTAAATACAGTAAGTGGCTTTTATGTTACTGCACTGAAACAAAAGCAAATTATGACAATTTAATTGTAAAGATTAAAAAATGTATTTTTTTTTTTACACATTGTAAATGCATACGAATGCTATTTACTTTTACAATACATATTATTCCAAAGTACCCTGTTTAAACAATTTTGCATTAAACCATAAATATTTATTTTAGGGATAAAACAGGTGTACTATAGCAGGATATTGCATTTACTTGTTTCTAAAGTAAGTGTACAAACTAAAGATTGGATGGCGCAAATGGCCAAAATCTGCAAAAGCACCAGTTGTAGCAGCCACAAAAACTATTTTATTTTGGAAATTGTAATATATATTGTACCTTAAATACTGCAAAATGCAATTTTGTCTTTTTGGGTGCAATACTCATTAGACAGTCCTGGACTATCCATGGGTGGGTAGAAGGGATGGACTATCCATCCCTTCTGATGCTCAGACTGTCCTCTTTGAGCTCTTTGTCTTTAGTGCTAGTATGTGTCCTACGATAGTCCTGCTGTTTTTCATATCTGTGCTGTCTGTCAGTATGAATCGTCCTTTGATACTCACCCTCCCCGTGCCTCTCTGCTCCTAGGGAACTAATGCCCAAAACTCAGGAGGGTCAGCTGACCATGGAGAAGACACCAAGCTACTTTGTAACCAAGGAGGTCCCAGGCCGGATCCATGCCATGTCCAAGGACACTAAGTTGATAGTTGTGGTTAGAGACCCAGTAACCCGGGCGATCTCGGACTACACGCAGACTCGCTCAAAGAAACCCGACATCCCGTCCTTTGAGAGCTTGACTTTCAAAAACATCACAGCCAATCTAATAGACACCTCGTGGAGCGCGGTGCAGATCGGCATGTACGCCAGGCATCTGGAGCAGTGGCTGCAGTTCTTCCGCATGAGCCAGCTCTTGTTTGTGAGCGGGGAGCGTCTCATCAGCGACCCGGCCGGGGAAATGGCCCGAGTACAGCACTTCCTGGGCCTAAGGAGGGAGGTCACGCACAAACACTTTCACTTTAACCCCGCCAAGGGCTTCCCTTGCCTCAAAAGAGCTGAAAGCAACAGCAAACCGCACTGCCTCGGCAAAACTAAAGGCCGCACGCATCCAAACATCCATCCTGATGTGATTCAAAGACTGCGAGAGTTTTACAAGCCATTTAACAAAAAGTTCTACCACATGACCGGCCATGACTTTGGCTGGGACTGATTTTTTTTTTTTTTTTTTTGGAGGGAAATAATTAATTGTAAAAAGTATAGAACTCTATTTTATAATAATTTATTGAAAATAATATACTCACTCGGTTGCCTATCTGTTGTTGTACGTACTGCGAGTTTCTACCTTTTACATTCTGGTCAAATCTGTAAGCTTGATATTTTGTCTTTTCTAATGGGAAAAAATTGTTTGACGTAGGAACTTAGGAGAGGGGATGTTTGACAAAGGAAAATAGCACAATGAAACTAATTACGGGTATATGATGAGTCATTCCAGTTGCATAACAGGCCCTAATTTTTTCTTTAGTAAACATTATCTACTGTTTTTTTTTTTTTTTTTTTTTTTTGAGGATTCCAGCATGTCATCCTTCATTTTAAAGGGTCGTTATTTAGTCTCAGCTGTTCCAAAGCCACATTTTGTGGATCAATACTCCTAAAGCTAGACGAATTGTCAATTATGGCAGAAAATGAGGTTTGGGACACCAGCTGTTTAGCTTCATTTAAGAAAATGTAATTTTCTACATCAGCATTACACAGGAAATCTGTGAAGACAGATATTTTAACTGTGTTTGATTCTCTGTTACAAAAGTCTGGGACTGTATTTATTATTCTCAAGATGAGAAGGGCAACGCAATGCAGCTCGACAGAAATGTCCACACATCTCTGTCTATGTAATGACTTCATGTTACTGTAATATTTTGCATGAAACTTGTCATGAAATGTTTTTCTTAAAAAAAAAAAAAAAAAAAAATGTAAAGGGCCTTTTCAGTATGAATATGAAATGGGGAGGTTCAGTTAACTCATTTCACACCTTACAGGAATTGCAAAAAGGGAAAGTGAAATTTCCCTAGTCATGATTATTTTTCTTACATCAATGGTTGAGTTTTATTCAACCTTTATTGTGTACCTTCAAATGCTGTTGTTTTTATAATGAATCTGAAGAAACTTAGTTCAAAATGATTGTACGCTTGTTTCATTCCAACTTCAAACCAAACAGTCCTGTCAGAGGTACGAGACACTGAGTATTTCTGTGCTGTGAAGAAATAAATCTATTTTTACCAGAGCGTAACATGTTGTATATTCTAGTGTTTATTGATATATATATAATATATAATATATAATATATAAACTTATAATAATAATAAGAAATGTTTCTTGAGCAGCAAATCAGTATAGTAGAATGATTTCTGAAGGATCATGTGACACTGAAGACTGGAGTCATGATGCTTCATCACCGGAATAAATTACATTTTAAAGTATATTCAAATAGAAAACCGTTATTTTAAATTGTAATAATATTTCACAATATTAAATGCATAAGAGCATAAGAGACTTCTTTCAAAAAAAAAAAAATCTTTCTGACTCCACACTTTTTATATATTTAATATATTCAAGTTTTGAATATATTATAGCCTAAAATTTTTATTAGATCTTCAGTTAATGTTACTTCAAATAATTAGAAAACAATCATCTCTAAAGAAACTTTGATTCATTTATTTGCACATGTATTCATATTCCATTGTACTTACACACTAACCTGTTACCGTTTCCACCACAGAATTAAAAAAAGGTAATTGTTTATATCTCACAATTGCAAGTTATAAATTGCAATTGCAAATTAAAATCACATTTTTTTATTTTTATTCTTTTTAGAATTCTGAGTTCACATAGCTATTACTTATTTTCCCAGAATTCTGAGTGTATATCTCACAATTTGATGATTTTTTTTAAATTTATTTTTATTTATTCATTTATTGTTTCAGATACTTTGTTTACATCATGATTAAGATGGTGGGTTTTTTTTGCAATTGCAAGTTTGTCTTGCAGGTTAAAAACTGAATTGCAAGTTTACATCTCACAATTTTGACTTTTTTTCTGAATTCTGAGTTTCAGCTCGCAATTTTTCAGAATTATTTAATAATAATTTTGTATATATATATACATATATATATATACATATACATATACATATGTATATAAATATCTATACACATACATTATATATATATATATATATATATATATATATATATATACAGTATATGAAGAGGGTATTTGCAAAAAAACAGATAGCTCAGATAATGTTTTTATTGTGTTAGCTATTTTTTTAGTTAAAAAATAAATAAATAAATATATATATACACAGGTGCTGGTCATATAATTAGAATATCATCAAAAAGTTGATTTATTTCACTAATTCCATTCAAAAAGTGAAACTTGTATATTATATTCATTCATTACACACAGACAGATATATTTCAAATGTTTATTTCTTTTAATTTTGATGATTATAACTGACAACTAAGGAAAATCCCAAATTCAGTATCTCAGAAAATTAGAATATTACTTAAGACCAGTACAAAGAAAGGATTTTTAGAAATCTTGGCCAACTGAAAAGTATGAACATGAAAAGTATGAGCATGTACAGCACTCAGTACTTAGTTGAGGCTCCTTTTGCCTGAATTACTGCAGCAATGCGGCGTGGCATGGAGTCGATCAGTCTGTGGCACTGCTCAGGTGTTATGAGAGCCCAGGTTGCTCTGATAGTGGCCTTCAGCTCTTCTGCATTGTTGGGTCTGGCATGTCGCATCTTCCTCTTGACAATACCCCACAGATTTTCTATTGGGTTAAGGTCAGGCGAGTTTACTGGCCAATTAAGAACAGGGATACCATAGTCCTGCTTGGACCATGGTACTGGTTGCTTTGGCACTGTGTGCAGGTGCCAAGTCCTGCTGGAAAATGAAATCAGCATCTCCATAAAGCTTGTCAGCAGAAGCATGAAGTGCTCTAAAATTTCCTGGTAGATGGCTGCGTTGACTGTGGACTTCAGAAAACACAGTGGACCAACACCAGCAGATGACATGGCAGCCCAAATCATCACTGACTGTGGAAACTTCACACTGGACTTCAAGCAACATGGATTCTGTGCCTCTCCACTCTTCCTTCAGACTCTGGGACCTTGATTTCCAAATGAAATGTAAAATTTATTTTAATCTGAAAAGAGGACTTTGGACCACTGAGCAACAGTCCAGTTCTTTTTCTCCACAGCCCAGGTAAGATGCTTCTGACGTTGTCTCTGGTTCAGAAGTGGCTTGGTAGCCCTTTTCCTGAAGACGTCTGAGCGTGGTGACTCTTGATGCACTGACTCCAGCTTCAGTTCTCTCCTTGTGAAGCTCTCCCAAGTGTTTGAATCAGCTTTGCTTGACTGTATTCTCAAGCTTGCGGTTATCCCTGTTGCTTGTGCACCTTTTCCTACCCAAATTCTTCTTTCCAGTCAACTTTACATTTAATATGCTTTGTGACAGCCACACCTTTCAGTAATGACCCCCTGTGGCTTACCCTCTTTGTGGAGGGCGTCAATGTTCATCTTCTGGATCATTGCCAAGTCAGCAGTCTTCTCCATTATTGTGGTTTCAAAGAACAAGAGATACCCAGAATTTATACTGTAGGGATGGTCATTTATTCAAACTCAAATGTAAATATTCTAATATTTTGAGATACTGATTTTTGACTTTCATGAGCTGTAAGCTCTATTCATCAAAATTAAAAGAAATAAACATTTGAAATATATCAGTCTGTGTGTAATGAATGAATATAATATACAAGTTTCACTTTTTGTATGGAATTAGTGAAATCAACTTTTTGATGATATTCTAATGTATATATATATATATATATATATATATATATATAATTACAGTGATGTTCATTGGTGACCTATACTTCATTTCCTGCAAAACAGCAATGGAAATAAACATCTGTTGTCATTTGTTAATCACTACTGACCACTGCTAAAAGAAGCTCAATTGAATGTAACAGAAGTTGATTTCTTCAATCTGTACCGTTTAAACCGTCAGATTATCTTTAACCATCAGACCAAGCACAATATCACTACCAATTCAACCACTATTTTTCATTCTGGTGAGCTGTTTTCTGAGGCTTCGGGAGAAACCATAGCCTTTAGCACTTGTTGTTCACAGGAGACCATTTTAAGGGTGGAGATGTTTCCCTTGGGCTCCCGAAACAGCACCTGCTGTTAACGGACACATCATTACCACCGTTACCTTGGTGATCCAAGAGAAATTAGAGCCTTACAAACACTCAAATAATTCCCTGCCCCTGCATTTCAAACACTTTATTTTCCATATACATCAATAAACCATTCAACACAACTGTAGAATGAAAGCAGCTTCAGTGTGTTCTTGCATTGACAAGCCTGACAAACTCGTCACTTCACAACTTCAATCAGGATGGCGTTTTACACATGAGGCAGTCTGGAAAATTCCTGTGCTCTTTAGTCCCATGATTTTATGCGATCAACAAGCAGTGATTACCTCAATCTATTATCAGGCAATCTTTAACGGCTTACAAATGGCCCTCGTTTAGCTGTTAGCATGACATAAAAGAAGCCCCTGGCAATAGTGGGATGCCAGCCAGAGCTCGTGAAGAAGCACCCTCTCAACAATTATACAGGGAGAAGGTAGAAACAAGCTGTAAATGCTTTTTCCCAGCTGGGGGATTGTTGTTTGCACAGATACCCGCAGGCTGATATGTGCTAAGCTGCTGTTCTTTGATGGGTGAGAAAAACAGAGAGCAGACACCTGACAATCCACAGCATGACCGTGCCAACAAGCCTTGCTGCTATTAGAGAGAACAAAACAGGAAAACTGCCCAAAAACACCCTGTTCTGGAAATTATGTAACAGGGTGTGGATTATTTTTGTTCTAGGACATATATATTTTTAAATGACTGCCTCTGGTTAGAATGTATAACCCTTCGCAATTAACATAAAAATGTAGTAATATTTTTGAAAGAAGTCTCATCAAGACTGCATTTATTTGATTAAAAATACAGTATAAGCAATAATATTGTAATATGTTACTACAATTTAACATAACTATTTTCTATTTGTAGATTTTAACATTTATGTCTGTGATGGTAAAGCTGAATTTTCAGTGTCACATGATCCTTCAGAAATCATTCTAATATGCTGATATGATTCTCAAGAAACATTTCTCATCTTTATCAATGTTGAAAGAAAAAGTATAAAGTTTAATAGATGGGAGAAAGACTACATGAGCCCAGAGACAGCCACCTGTTCCTATAGACAGGCTGAAAAGGCTTTAGGTCGACTTTGGTCGACTAAGGAGTCTATAAACTGGATTTGACCATGGCCAACCTAAACACTTGTCCTGTCTGGCACACTTGGAGACACATGGTATAATAGTCAACGTTATTAAGAGCATTAAATAATAACATATTAAGAGCATTAAATAACATATGTACTTCATGTGCAACTATTTAAATCCCTGAGGTGTTTATATATATATAAAACTCAAAGCTCAGAAAAGTGTTGTATTTCAATAACTCATGAATGAACAAATATTTCAGTTTTCAGACATATATAATAAGACTATTCCAGTGGCCGTGGCTGTTTATCATTGCAGTAGATGCTAGTGCTGCTAACTCCCTCCGGACATAAAAAACAGATTCAACATCTTTTAATGCTCTGGTTTCTTCAAATTGGCCTTCATCTGTGGAGGAAATGGTGAGTTTAAAGCTGCTGTATGTCTTTTTTTTTTTTTTAGATTTTAAAATACTCCTTCATCCCAGTGTATTTTAGAGACAAGCTATGAAAGCTATCCATCAACATTCACATTCATCTCAATGTGGTGGTGCGCACACATTTTAAAGGAACACTCCACTTTTTTTTGGAAATAGGCTCATTCTCCAACTCCCCCAGAGTTAATAAGTTGAGTTTTACCGTTTTTGAATCCATTCAGCCGATCTCCGGATCTGGCGATAGCACTTTTAGCATAGCTTAGCATAGATCATTGAATCCTATTAGACCAGTAGCATCGCGTTCTAAAACGATCAAACAGTTTCGATATTTGTCCTATTTAAAACTTGACTCTTCTGTAGTTATATCGTGTACTAAGACCGGCGGAAAATGAAAAGTTGCGATTTTCTAGGCTGATATGATTAGGAACTATACTCTCATTCCGGTGTAATAATCAAGGAACTTTGCTGCCGTAACATGGCCGCAGCAGGCGTAGTGATATTACGCAGCGCCTGAAAGTAGTGCCCATTTAGGTACCATATTTAGGTGGCATTCATTTCATATACCGTAAGTGACTTTACAGTATGTTCCATTAAACTTTTTTAATTTAGTTTGAGTGCTATCCTATTTGGGCCAAATGTGCTTATTGTTAAACCCATTATAAACTTTTTTAAACAAATTAAAACTTGGCTTGGTAATGAGCATGATATTCTTCACAGAGGTTAAATCCCTTTTGTCTTAGAAGCCTTTAAACTGTTCAAGCCCTTGTATGCTGGGTAAAGCACTTGACTTTCTTAATACCAGCCATGCCAGAGTTGTAGGCTTTAGGCTTTAGCAAATAAGATTAGTGAACTTTACATATGGTTCTCAACATGGGCCCTAATCTGAGTTTGAGAGTGGGCTGGATTTCCTTGCTAAAAATGTCTTCATTGCTGACAGTATAAGCTTTATAAAAATACAGTATTACTTAACCATGAAAAACGAGTTTTGCTTTATTCGCACTTAATCCGTATATACAGCAGCACTTGTAAATAGAGTACTACTTTTGATATGAGCAGAAAAGACATAAAGGAATTATCTTTCAAAGAGATATTCTTTTTGATGAATATCAGCCACTGAATAGTTGAAATTTAATTATCATTTAACTGTCTCTTTTCTTTAGCAATAGATGCACCGATGCATTTCACAAATAAAAACTTTAAATTAGGTTCCCCGCTACGATTGTGCCAACTTGGATGGAGCAAGATTCCTGAGCTCCTAACATAAGTACAACAAGCCTCATTTAGTAAAGATGGGAAATCACTATTCCCACATTAGTAGCAGATGGTAATATTTTTCCCCTGCTGGCATCAGCCCTAAAATAAGCCTGATCTCAGTTCAAGAGGACCAAAAAGAGACAAAGATCCTACATCTGCACTATAGTACTGTGACCTTGGCCCAGTGTCATCCTCATAATCACAGTAATGGGGCATGAGGACCCCCAGTGGGATTACAATGACCTCTCTGTTGTCTGTCCTTGTTATCCAGTACCATCTAAAACTCAAGCCAGTGTAACCTGGCTTTAAGCATCAAGAAAGCTCTAAATGTAAAGGAGCTCACTGTCTGAGGTGTGGTGGGTCAACCGGCTTGGCTCCTGGAGATAAGGGTGGTTATCTCGTCCTCTCTTTTTTCTTCTTCTCATGCTGAATCTGTCTCTTTAAAGTCAACATAAATTAAGCTTTAGCCACACCCATCCTCAATTCAAGAGCTTAGAAGATATGACTATATGATGACTATAAAAAATGTGTGTTTTTTTTTTAAGCAACACACTTCAAAATAGCCTTTATTACTGAGCATTTCGATGGTAGAAAGAAGGGTCAACGTGAACATTTTCAGAAGGATATCTCAGTATTATTATGACATATTAAATCAAAAGCCTTTATACAAACCTTTTCAATTACACTTTTTTTTCTACAGCAGTGATTTTGTAGTTTCAAATATCAAGTTGAAGAGTTTCTTTAGCATATTCATTTCAGTAAATCCTCTACTATAAACTAAACATTATGGATACACATATATATATATATATATATATATATATATAGAGAGAGAGAGAGAGAGAGAGAGAGAGAGAGAGAGAAATAATACAAAGAAATTGAGTTCTGTTCTCGCTTACTTTTCACACTTTCTGTCAGCATCTGGTTGAAATTAATTACCAGGATTTTTTGAAAAAATACT
Organism: Acrossocheilus fasciatus; assembly: GCA_036784905.1. Taxonomy (NCBI): domain Eukaryota; kingdom Metazoa; phylum Chordata; class Actinopteri; order Cypriniformes; family Cyprinidae; genus Acrossocheilus; species Acrossocheilus fasciatus. The sequence goes on along the minus strand of CM071940.1, from coordinate 27,262,177 downwards.
AAATGAGTGGAAAAATGTGGAAAAACTGATGGTTTTATTTGAGCACCCCGACCAGCAACATGGTTCAACCAATGGCATCAGTTTGTGGGCGGGGCGGGGCAGGGCGGGGCAGGGCGGGGCTGTCTGTTTGTTTGTTTGACCAATGGCAGACGGGAGTGTTTGGGAAACCTGTTTGAAAACATTTGTTATTTTGCAGTTCTATTTGGCACAACTGTAGTGAAAAAAAATCACTATCTTCACTTAATCTTTTGCTCTTTGAACTAATGGAAGCATTCCTAAAAAGTGCTGAATATACTACTTAAAGGGGTGGTTTACTGCGATTTCACTTTTTTCATTTTAAATAGTGTGTAATGTTGCTGTTGGTGCATGAACAGTATCTGCAAAGTTGCAGCGCTGAAAGTTCAACGTAAGCAGAGATATCGTCTTTTAAAAATCAGGAAGTTTAATGCCTACAAAAACGACTCATATGGGACTACAACGAGATACTTCCCGGGTTGCATACGAAATAAACCCATCAACCCCTCCCTCCGGAACACGCAAAAAAGGGGGCAAGGCCATGTTCTGCGGCTTTGTCGAAGAGGAAGCGTTATAGTGGAGAGTTGTAGCCGTGCCGTCGAAACGGTGTTATTTTCACCCAGCTGTCAGGTCTTCTGTGTTCGGGCGTCCTACGGACGCTGTAGTTCATCAACAACGGTTAAAATTTATGTTTGATTATGTTCCTGACAATTACAATCCTAATTCAGCTCTCTGTGCTGCGCATTTTATGGAAGACAGCTTCCAGAATCTACACGAGTTCAAAGCCGGATTCACACAGAAACTAAAACACGGAGCAGTTCCAACTTTAAAAAAAGAGACAGCAGTTGTTGGGCCACAACCTGTAAGTAAGATTTCATAATTTTAAATGTATTTGCATGTATAATTTCAGACGTAATGTTTTAGTTTTATCAAGGACGTAAACAAATGCCAACGCTGGCTTTAGTAGCCAGTTAGTTAAATGCTATTTCGTGTGTCTTTGACAAACGCGTACAAACATTTTGGACCCGAATTTGTTATTATGTACTAATTTTGTAAATGTATTTTCCATGTATACTTTATGACGTAATTTTTCGATTTGATCAAGAACGTAAACACAAGCCAACGCTGTTTGGTTAGTTCGATGCTATTTTGTGTGTATAAGACAAACGTGTACAAACTTCAAAAAATGATATGTAATCACAACAGCAAACTTCAGAAACGTTTGTAAGAGCCGTGCTTGCGGAAGTTCTGCTTGACTCTCTTCATTACCGCTTTCTGGGTCTGATTCTGGCTCAAACTGATACGGCAATATTGACACCATTATTTACATTTGACCGGAGCACGTGCAGCTGTCGCCTGTGAAGGTAATGGGCGTGAAGTTTCCGGACAATGTGCAGTACGCAGTTTAGCCAATCACAACACACCGGCCCAACCGGATTTCAGAGAATCAGGAAGTCAACCGGTCGTTCAAATGACAGAGGAGAAAGCGGCTTACAATAAAGGTGAAAAATATGAAAAATAAGGCGTTTTTTTAACAAACGAAACACAAAGACATGTTATATTGCACCCCATAAACACAATCAAGCAAAGAAAAAAAGCAGTAAACCACCCCTTTAAGTTCAGCACATGTACATGAAAACGGTTTAAGTGTGTAAAATGTGTAAAAGTCATGAAGGCCTGAAACCTTTAACTGAAATCCAAAAGCTTGTGTGAGAAAGAAGAAATGCTTCTTCTTAAACCGAACTTGTGGTGAAAGCAAAGGCCCATCAGCAGATGTCTGGACAGCTAGTGTGAATTTGTTACAAAACGTTACATATTCTACAAAACTGCCACTTCGGCTTTAAACATCTCTCTCCTAGAACGTTTTCTTGTCCGCTGGTCATGAAGGTTGTATTTTGTGTTTCTGTGGATACTGCTGCTCCCTGTTAAAGCTCTTCTGCTCCTCTGTTCTGCTCTGAACATCGGAGTCCTGATTCGTTACAGACCTACTTTGCAGAATTCCAAATGTTTCCATGGTTTCTTGCCTGGGCATGTCACTCCCTGTCACCTAGGCAACACTCTCTTTTCTCCTGGTTCTTTATTCAGCACACTTTTGAGGAGAGATCTGAAAGACTTCTTGACTGTAGGATTTTCACTTACGGTGGGCAGAATGAAAATGGAGGAGATAATAATAATAATAATAATAATAATAATAATAATAATAATAATAAATGTATTTTATATAGCGCCTTTCTGCAAACTCAAGGTTGCTTTACAATATCAAAAAAAATACAGATAAACATGAACTCCATGGCATGGATCAGATCATTCAGCCAGAGATCAGAGAAACAAGAAAGGAAAATATATGTTTTAAGGTGGGTTTTGAAATCCTGTAATGAAGAAAGGTCACAAATGTGTTTGGGAATAGAATTCCAGATTGTGGGGGCAGAGATACAAAATGCTCATCCACCAAACGATGCTAACCTGTGGCGTGGAATTAACAGTAAACCAGTATCTGAAGAACAAAGTGTGCGAACTGGGGAGTACCATGTAGTGCTTTGAAGGTGATGAGGAGAATCTTGTATTGAATACGAAAATGAATGGGCAGCCAATGAAGTCTGTCTAGGATGGGAGTAATGTGAGAAGATATCTTTGGGAAAAAAAGTGAGAACGAGATGTAATGAATGCATTAACCAGTGTCTCAGCATCATTGATAGTTAATAAGGGACGTAAATTAGCAATATTACGGAGGTGAAAGAAGGCAGATTTAGTGAGTGAAGAAATGTGAGGTAGGAAGGAGAGAGAGGAGTCAAAGATTATACCCAGGTTTTTAACAGTGGTGGAAGGTCGAACCAAGATCCCAGCAATGTTAACATTGTCAGCACAGAAAGGAGCAACATTTTTTGATGAACCGACAAGTAGTAGATCTGTTTTATCAGTGTTGAGTTTGAGAAAGTTACTTGTCATTCAAGCATTTATATCATTAATACAAGCTGATATGGAGTATGGGAAAAGGAGAGATGTCTCTCAATCTTAACAAGGTGTTAAGAAGATGCATTTTGTATACCGTTCAGTGTTGCTAGAATTCAGTGTGTGTGTGTGTGTGTGTGTGTGTGTGTGTGTGTGTGTGTGTGTGTGTGTGTGCGCAGTATAGGTTGATTACAACATATTTTATTTTCTTACTTGAATAAAGCAAGTAACTTTAAATGCTACCAAATGTATATGCCTTTGTATGTTACAACAAAAAAGATTCTGTAAGGAAACAATCTTTGTCAATCCTGTCGTTCCTTTTGGGTCTGGTCTATTCGTTGTGTTCCTTGTGTTCCTGTATTTTCATGTTTTTTTAACGGTTTTGCTTTCTGTTTTTTGAAAGTTTTGTTTCTGTTTGTGTTCCCCGCGGCATGGAAATCGCCGCTTGTCATCCCGCTCTAGCCTGTGGAAATTCACCATGGGAGTTTGGCGGGATCACCGCGAGTCCACCGGCCGTTCATCAGTCAAGTTCGCCGGCCGCTACAAAGTTAAGCCCGCCGGCCACGGCTCACTCAAGCCTGCCGGTCGATCATTAGTCAAGTCTGTCAGCCGATCATCTGGCCTACCCGCCGACTGTGGCTAACCCAAGCCCGCCGGCCGCTCCAAAGTCAAGTTTGCAGGCTGCTGCTCGCTCAAATCCGCCGGCTGTGGCTCCTTCAAGCCCGCCAGCTGTTCTGATGTCAAGTCTGCCGGCTGCGGCTCTCTCAAGCCTGCCGGCCGTTCTAAAGTCAAGCCCACCGGCTGCGGCTCACTTCATCTCCAAAGTTCACTCCAGTGTCCTGACCAAGATTCCAGTGCAGGCTCCAGCCCCTGACTAGAGTCAAGTCCTTTTACAGTCTTGTTGTGTCCACAGGAACAGTTTTAATCTGTCTTGTCTTGTCCATGCTCCTGTTCCTGTGGATAGCCCTGAGAGGGCTCCTGCTCCTGTGTTTAGCCCACGAAGGGCTTCCTGTTCCTGAGTCTAGCCCACGGAGGGCCCAGGAGCCCGTAAGTTCCCCCAAGGAATTTCTTTGGAGGGGTAGTAGGTTTCCGGCTGTAGTGGCCTCCTGGACTGCCTGTTCCACCATGGCCTCCTGAGCTCCCTGATCCGCCATGGCCCCACGAAATGTCTGTTCTGTCCTGGAGAATTTAGTTCCTTTTGGGTCTGGTCTACTCGTTACGTTCCTTGTGTTCTTGTATGTCTCAGCCCTGCCTTCTCTTGCCCTGTTGGATTTCATTAAAGACTGTTTATTTAAGTTTATCCTCGTCTCCGTGGTCCTCGTTCCTCCCTGCTGTGTGCACCATGACAATATTGAAATCATTTACTTTTTTTATTAAATATTCCTTGACCAAGTGGAAGAAAGGAGGAAAATCATGGCATTTTATCAAAATGTAATAACTTTCTCCACCTCTGAAATGTTTTATTTTTATTTTTTAATGACATAACCAGATTTTGTATGTTAGTTTCAAATGTCAAGTTCAGTAGTTTCTTCAGACTATTCTGTTCAGTGAATCTGTACTACAAACTAAAAGCCCAAAATTATCATTTTGTAATATAGTTAGCTAGATAACAATGGCAACACACATTAGTATACACTTCTGCATTTAGCATAATTATACATCTCTATATAGAGAGAGATAAAGAGAGAGAGATGTATATAAGACAAATAAATTATTGAGTTCTGTTCTCACTTACTTCCATGTTACTATCCATCCTACATACTTCTCACACTTTCTTTTAACATCTGGCTGAAATCAATTACCAGGATTTTCTGAGAAAAAAAAAAAAAAAACCTCTTGTCTATCACAGCTAAATGAAAGGGGAAAAATGGGGGGATCATAGCATTTTATCAAAATGTAATAACTTTCTCCAACAAAATTATTATTATTTTTTTTAATGACATAACCAGTAATGTCCTACTTCATGATCTAACACTGTAAAATGATTTTTTTGTAAATGAAACAAAGAATACTGGAATATGTTTTACAAGAAAATACTATTTAAGTCTTTCTACTTCGTAATTTCACATTTAATTCAATGTGTTACTTGCCGTTTCTTTATAATTAATTGATTAATTTCTGACTGAGCATTTTTACACCAATTACTTGAATACACCAATCAAGTGAATCAAATCCCAATGTATAAAACATTATTTACAGATTAATATTCAGGTTTGCTTGAAATACGCCACATAAACATTAAATGCGTTGTCTGTGTTGTTTGCACAAGTTGGAGCACTTGATGCTAACAGCCTTTTAAACCGGCTGTACATACTGAATTCCTCATTTTTCACATTCATTCAATTCATCAATGGGCTGAATTGAACAGGAGTCGGTTTCTGTGGCAAGTCTGCAAGAGATCACACCACATCTGAGGCCTCTGTAATGATCCTGAAATTATTTCCAAACTTCCTTTCTACCATGCTGTCTTTGAAGTCTCGTTTTCACCTACATCTTCAGATCCCACAATGGACCAGCTAACATTTTCTATTAGCAGGATCTGTAGTGTTATACATAGGGCCTGTTTATGCAGGCACATATGCAAACACATCTATGTGTCAACAACAAATAAAAAGTCAGCAGTGGGGATTTGATTCTTTAACATACCAACACACATTGTACAGTATATAGATAGTTTGTTCTCATTTTAGTCTCTGCACCAAAATAGTGAGCATCTAACATGGCTTTAATGTTCTTGACATGGGAAATAATGAAAAGGCAGATGGAATCTTTCTCATCCTTTCATGCCGCATTGCAAACAAGATGATACTATCATAAATCAACTGCCGCCGCCTGATTCTGACATGAAACCTTTGAAAATACTTTCACAGTTGAGAAATGCATACGCTTTACAAACATGTTGCTGTTTTACAGTCAAGCAAAATTGAACTTATTTACTTATGTTTATATAAACATGTTCTTTCTACACAATTCACTGTTATTTCAAATACATGCAAGACACATTTTTAAGTCAAACTTTAACTGAAAATGATGGTGTGAAAATAAAGGAGGGTGCAACAACAGCCAAAACTTGCCAAACTGATGCAGGTGTACAGGCCATCAATTAAAAAGTGTTCACAACTGCAAGAATCCTGTATGAACATCCCCTAAAGCCCAAAATATCCTTGAATTTTTATGTGTATGCTATTTTAGGACATGCTAAGTATGCTAAGTAATATACTTTAGGCTTTAGAGTGCAAAACAAATTGCTATATGTGCACTACCATTCTTTATAAAGCAACAAGTGGACCAGTTGAAGACCGGTGTCAGGTCGTGGAAGGTCCTCGGGTCATCCTCTGACTGGGGCTTTAGCACTGTCTGTCTATCAGCTGGTGTCATTTTCCATTTATGATCTGCTAAATAATTCAGACCTCAATTTCTCTGTTAAATGTCATCCCACACTGTCTATGCAGAAAGGAGAAGTTTGAATTGAGTGAAAAGGTCCAGTTTGCTTTGTCCATGACAATGGAGTGGCTGCAGCATGTGTGCTTGAGGTACAATAAGTTTTGCTGTTAGGAAGTGGTGGGTTTCACATGACAGATCTATTCTTCCGATGGCTCCCTTTTATGTATATATGAATATACCAAAAATAATGGTGTCATTCTTAGTTCAGCTAGACTGTTTCTTGTATTCCTGTAGTAAAAAAGTCGAGCATGTTACTTACAATGTCAATGTCATGGGCTTGATTCCAAAATGAAGCAATGACATGAATATTGCAGGGATTTTAGTGAGCGTTGTATTTGGCCATTAGGTTTTCTATATAGACCGTGACATTACACTCCTTTTGCAACCCTTCCTGGTCTTAAAGCTTGCGAGAATAAGAGTGTTAAAACTGCGAAGTGCTAAACGAGTCTGATTAATGCTCCAGCAGCAAAATACTAGCTAGGGTTATTAAAATAAATAAATAAAAACTGCTGGATGTATTAAAAAATTATGCAAACTCAAATTCAACACAATATTCAGTTGTTGTTGTTTTTTTAAACATTTAACTCTAATCTTCCCCTTTTTCTCCTTATTTCCCATTCTCATCTCACATAAACACTCCAGTGTGTGTGTGTGTGTGTGTGTGTGTGTGTGTGTGAGCGCACGCGTTTTTGTGACATATGAGGACACAAATTTGTATAATGACAAGGGTATGACATAGGAATCACAAGGAGAAGGTGACTTATGAGGACATTTCCCCATGTCCCCACTTTTCAAAAGGCTTATGAATCATACAGAATGAGTTTTTTGAGAAAGTAAATATGCACAAAGTTTCTTGTAAGGGGTAGGTTTAGGTGTAGGGCGATAGAAAATATGGTTTGTACAGTATAAAAACCATTATGCCTATGGAATGTCCCCATAATTCACAAAAACAAACGTGTGTGTGTGTGGGGTGGGGGGGGGGGATTTAAGACTCTTTAAGATTTAAATGATTGTGATAGTTGATGAATCACTTTATGGAAATATGAAATTTTCTGGTGGAACGTAGAAATTTGGCCATCCATTCCCTCTCCGTTCTCTACAGCTCAAAGTTGCACTCATCTGCCAAAGTAAACCCTCTCTGCGTCCAAGCATTTACCACTGTTGTCTGAGGTCCTGCTGTTTTAAAGTAGGAACTTTCTAAGTAAAAACTCCAATGTGGTTTGATGGCAAATAGTACAGTATATTCAATTTGTCACAAATCCTGGGAATTGTTACAGTATATAATTACAATATTTCACTAAGTGTTTGTGTTCAGTTTTATTCTTCACAGCTATTTCCTGCCCAACAGCTTTGGAGTTCCATCAACAGTTCACTGTAGGTGTCTTCCAGAGACCCTGATAAATAAATCTAGAGAAATATGCTCAAACTGATATTAAGTAAATGACAGATTTAGTCAAACTCAGGTAAATGTTGCTTTAACTTTGTGGCAATGCACAAAACTAAATGGATTGCTGTAATTTGCAGTTATATGAATATAACTATTTTGGCCACAAGTAACAGTCATTTACATTTGGCAGAATCTCTACTGGAGCTGAATTTCTGTGAAAAATATCCTTATGTCAGTAGTAACTGGACTAAACATTTCAAGTTTACATTCATAATGGTTTATTGTGAGCAAACTCTTATCCATTTATTTAACATTTCCAAATAATAAATAAAGCAAAACTGGAAACATAGATCCAAATATGAACCCATAATATGTAAGGTGACCCATCCTATTATATTTTTTTAAGTGGTTATACACAGAGTTTTGAACATCAATAGTGAGTTCTAGACAGTGTAGTGTACACAGTGTACAAAGAGCTTTTTGAGAAGAATATTCCTCTCAGAAATAAGGTGAAGATAATGATCAACAATAAGACCAGTTGGAATCTTTAGGTCTCACATACTAACTGTGCCAGTGCACTAAATTGTCTTTAAAGAACAATGATTCATCAGAAACTTTCATACTAAAATGTATTCTCTGCTCTCTTTTTTTCACTCTATTTGGATATATCACCAGTGCAAAGGTGGTGACAAAGAACAGCAAGAGTATGAGTTTCAGGGTTGTTGCCTTTGGCACATCTAACTCTAAAACCCTACCCATATATTTCTGGTCCAAAAAAACATAACCCTTACCTATGTTTAAAAAAAAAAAAAAAAAAAAAATCTGATAGAGCTGTCCAAAGAAAGGCTGCTGCAAAATCTTACATTAATGTGATTCAGAAGCAAATCATAAAAAACACAAGATCAAAGCAATGCCAGTTTTATGAAATCTGCAAGCAAGGGATGAGGAGTAAAAGATATTCATTTATACAACCAGGAAAATGATTTACACCCAGCCTGAATTTCTTTTCAAAGGTCTGGTTTCAACCTGGCCCTTCTGCTAAATCAGTGTCCTAAAATAAACCCATGAACTAAATCAGAATTTAGAATTTCAATATCAAATCAGAACATGTGCATAGAATTTCAATGTGTCAGACGACCCTAACCTGTCCTGATAACTAGCACAGTTTTGAGCATTCTTTGGGTCTGATGAGGTGCTTCTTTCCCCCCAAAATACAAAGAGTCTCACTCCCCTCCTATCCAGTGAATGGACTGTTAAATGCAGTGACAATAATGTGATAGATTGTAAGCTTGGGAAGATATTTTGCAATGGAAAACTATTTACAATGGACGGGCTTATAGAAACATCCCTTAATAGCCATCAGTTTCTCATTCCACTGTAATTTATGGTACCCAAACCTTTTGGAATGTGGGTATAACTCTTCATATTTGATTCAACACTCAGATCACCCAGTTTTAATAGGCCCTTCACTGACCATAAATATAAAGTGAAGTCTTGAGATCAGACTATATATGCCATATGAGTTCGAAGGCATCTTCTCAGGCCGCAAGTTGACAGCTTGAAAGTTGAACGACCATGAATGCTTCCAGACTTAATGCCAGAGTGCGTTTAGTAAGATTTCTTTTATATACTTTCATCAAAACTTAATGCCAAAACTGTGGGGGATGTTGAAGCAGAAGCAGGGACAGTTTCAGTGGTGAACACCCACATTCAGAAAAAACAAAAAACTAAGTGAACTCTGACACCAAACAAACTCTGTTCTGCATCAGTGTGAAAGCACCTTGTGATTCCCAATCAGTGCAGTGAAGTAATGATCTAGCATGTTTATATATATGCCTGTTTGTGTGCAGAATAAAGGAAAAGTTTAATAGAAAGGGGAGATGATTGATACTTAATTTTTTTTTAAGTATGCTTCTTGGTCAAAAGTAAAGATTTCTATACAAAGTTCTGTCATTCTCTAGATGGTGCAGGTTGATATGCTCTAAATCAATCACATCATCATTCACATGGCACAGCTGATTGCTTTCATTTTGCATCAGCAGCCAATGAGCTTGATGTTCTGCATTCAAATACTGGGCTAGCATTTTCTGTAAGAGTTGCAGTGCACTTCAGAAACCCTCCACCATCCCCAGCTCCACCTGTCTAGATCTGCTATGGAAAAAGTGTCATGTATGTTATATAGAGTGGTTATTTCATATGTTATATGTGCAGTGTTTCCTACTTGCTCAAAGCAGCATGTCTGTGGATGTATTGCCAGTAGCAAGTCTCTGTACTTGCTCTGTTATAGCAGCGTAGCAGATCTATTCTGCCAAGACCAAACACGTTCAAATTGTCATGGACATTACCATGCTAAACTCTCTGAGAGTTGTCATGACAGAAATATGGTTATCAGATTTGATCAGAATTTATTTATTTTGTATTATTTTGTATTGCACTGTGAATGTTTTTAGGAGTAAGGGCATTCAGATTTAAGGCAGTGTTTGTGCCCATGGGAGAGAGGGCACCGTCGGGTCTGAATGTGTAATAACAGAGATTTGCCCTTGAGCGTTGGTCTCACGGCTCTCTTGAACCCAGCAGACAGTCTAATGTGCTTTTGATGATGATTTCAGAGCCAACACTGATGATAATCTCTGCAATTATCCGTCCGCGCCTCTAATCTTTTAGTTTATAACTGCAGGTGTATTGAAACTGCTTGCTTTGGAAGGGTTACAAATTAAGGCACACCGGTCTGAGAAATGAAACAAAACAAAGCTGCATGTTATCATAACACACTCAATATTTTTGTACGATTTTGCTGTCAAGCTTAATAAAAGATTGTGACTTTTGAGTTGGGTACATATTTTTTGTCAAAACACATACACAAAAACATTGCTATAGAAGCATGAACTATACATGCAATGCAACATTAGCTTACACTGGCTAGCTTAGCTATCCAGGGGGTATTTTCCATACAACGATGTAACTCAATGATTAACTACCATATTACGACGCGTCGTTGGAGAAGTTAGCTAGATAGACTCAACGGCTTCCCAAAATTGGAGTAAGTTTGCCATACATCCGTTGTTCGTACTACTTTTTAAAAAAATTTTGTTAGTAATTACTGAAACCACACATGTGCTAGAGTAATAACTTTTGCTAATTAATCAGTTTGGGATCGAACTGATGTAAATGTTTGGTTCCCTCTTATGTCATACTTTGAGGTTCCCAAAGGTAGCCCATTCTCTTGACAAATTTAAAGATGCAGAATTGAATATATAAAAAAAATGTACTAAGTGTTAGCTTGTGTAATGTACTAAGTGTTAGCTTGCTATGATATGCATATGATCTTTATGTCCACATGGCATACCTACAAATAAACTGTTTCTAACCACTGGTTGAGAGCTGTAGTTTCAACCACAAAAGTTTGTGATGCTGCTTTGCAAATGTTTGGTATCTGGAAACACTGAATAGTTGAACTATGCTGGTAAAAATGGTAGGGTAGACTGAGTACAGAAGAGACACTTTCTGCTTTTTTCATCATTACACAAAAACTAGATGCTGAAATGAAGTGATTTTTCACATGATATTTCTTTTGCTTGTGTACTAAAATATCATAAATTGATAATAGCCATAAGCAGTTTATATTTTCCACAATTAGCTCATAAACCTGATGTGCATTTTTGTCTCAACCCATATGGTGTACAGTTGAAACAGTAGCATGGTACAGTTGAGACACCCATTCTTAATGCTCTAAAGCTACAAATGCTGCATTTATAGCAAATGTAATAAATTACAAAATAACAGTTTAAAATAATTACAGTTTAAAAATAAATGTATTTATTTGCTTTATTTAATTCAGATTCAGTTAAACAAAACTGGAACAAATATTTAACACTAGAAAATATATGGCAAACAGTACAAATGTAGACCCCTAAACCTACATATCACTCGAATCTTTCTGAATTTTTACATTTTCAATCATTCTGTATGATTTATAAGCTTGTTTCATCACGGGGACCTAAAAATATTCCCATAAGGTTACAATTTACTGGTATTACTATACTTGTGGGGACATTTGATCCCCATAATGTAGGTAATACCAGTACACAAACACACGCAGCCTCTGTATGCATTCTATTTTCTATGATTGGACTGTTACTGTACATAGTACATAGCAACCTATAAAGGTGTCTCAACTCTACCCACTTTACCACCTTGTATATTTCTTAAAATGCTATGTAATCCTTTTAACATTCATTTTAGAAAATATGTCCATTAATAATAGACAGTTGAAATATCACAAATATCCTTTTTTTAACAGAATTTGCATAGCATATGAGTAAATGTGACTTTTATCCTATTATCATAACACTGTACAACTAAACAGCATGTGAAGCAATAGGAGACCAATCCGGGTACAGTTGATACACTGTGTCTCAACTGTACTCCACTGACATGCGCGCACATTTCTCTAGAGATTAATATAAATATGTCTATTTTTAGAGCACAGAGTAACGTTTGGAATGATATATGTTAAGCTTAACAATCATAAAATAACAATAAGCTATTCATTGTGGAAGGGACATGGTGAAATGAAAATCTCACCTTGGGAAAAAAAAAAAAAAACTTTTGCCGATATCTTTGGAGTGGAAAGACGCACACATTTCAAATTTCCCACAATCAAAGAGAACACTAATATACATACGTGGAGCAAAAATCACGGCTCGGGGTTCTTGTGTATGCAAGTTATTTAAGGTGTTTCAAGTGGACATGTCTCCAATGTACTCAGTCTACCCTACTTGTTGGCTAATGATGCTTTTGGGAAACACACCCCATATTCTTGACAACTACTGGATGCAAGCATGTCAGACAGGAGAAAGAACTTGGTATTTTTCATGCAGAATGTCCCAAATCGAGCCTTGATATAGTGCACTCAAATTTAAAATACATATGAGAAAATGTAAATGTGAATAAGAAACTATAAATGTATTTTAATACTACACAAACATGTTAAGAGTTCATGCTGTAACATAGAAAAGGTATGAAAGACTTGCCTAAATAGTTCAAACCTGTAAAAATCATCAAACAGACCAACAGTTTCCTGTAACTCGAGCAATCACTATGTGAATAAAACTGAATTTGTGTATTTTCTGATAAATATACTGACCTATATTGCAAATCTCACTTACCTCACAGACACATCCTTTAGAAAAAAGCATAGGAGTGCTAGACAGAAACCATGCATCTTCAGTGGTTCTAAAAGCATCACAACAGGATATTACTGAGACAGGATATGTGCAAAACAAAATGTTTTTCATAACCAAATGTACTAATAATGCAATCCCTTCCTATGCGTGCTATTTTATAGCATGCACACAGTTCTATCAATGCTTTCATTTAATTCCAGTAAAAAGCACTGGTCAAGGCTTCAGACATTCACCATTTTCTGCTGTTAGCTTGAGGAGAATGACTAAATTTCAGGCTAAGCGGTTGAGCTTGAATTCAGTCAGTCATTTTCTCAGAGTCACACTGCATAAAGCTTTCATGGCCCACTTTTTATACACTTGTTATCTTGCAGACTTTTATGGACATTGGCTTAATGCGTACAAGATGAAGTCTATGAATACAACATCAACATATATCTCTCATGTCTGCAGGCACATCGGCCACTCAGAAGCCACAGCAACATGAGGTCAAGGGTCAAATAAGTCATTAGCACATACTTGCACCAATGGTGACACTGGTGTTGAGGGCTTTTGAACATCTCACAATAGGCACCAAAGAGTCTGAATCAACAACATAAGAAGAATAATTGAGAGCTGTTAACAGACACTGGAGGTTTCAAATCAAAACTTCTTTCTGCCTCTGATTGAGACGATAATGACATTGGCGTAGAAAGCGAAGACATTACAGATGTGCTCTCTCATGTCAGTCTTCAACAGCTCCTCTCAGTCAACCAGATGTAATTGCTTGTTTTATGACCGCGAATGCTTGGATGAAACTTCTGTGAAAGTAAAAACTGTTTTTGTTGTTGTGCAACTTTGCAAAAATCAACCATCAAACAGCCTTCCACTCAAGGCACACCTTTGCATTTTTCTCAAGTGAGTTTTCTAACAGACCATGTTTATAGCCATCGGCAACGTTGACAGTGCTGAATTGCATGCTTTTGAACTTTTTTACAGATTTGGGTAAGGTGTGTTTTGCCATAAAATGATGATTAAGTACTGATGTGTTTTCTCTGTAAACAACAACTCTCACAGAAACTGACTTAGCAAAACTCAATGGTGCATATCTTGTTCAGGCCTGGAAGAGCTGTTCTGCTCTCATGAAGGTTGAGGTCTCACTCAAACAAAATCCTAATGGATTAGAATTGATTAGCAATTATTTTAACATGCGTTGTGCTGAATCTTTGAACTCAGTTGTTAGGAGAATATTAAATGTCACTTTAGTGATTGAAGCCCAGCCTTAAAGGTTTCATTCTCTTGTCGAGACTTCAGGGGAACTATATGTGGAGCAGAGTTCTAATGCATGACCACTACTGAATGAAGACACACTATTAATTGTCTCACTTCAGTCATTTTCTTTTCATCATTTCACAAAACATAGTGTGGCCTAGTGAAAGAATCTGAAATGTGGCAGTTTTGTAGAGCTACATGTAAATATAGTTTAATGGGAAAATTTCATTTAGCAGAACCTTCATTCAATACCTTCAAACTGGTCTAATTATAATAGTAGCCATAACAGCATTGTTAGTGTATTGGTGTAATACTTAATATGGTGTCATCATTAACAGCTTGAGACTTGCATCATAAAGAGTTCGTCTTCTGTTAAGCCCAGGGGTTTGTCCTCTGGGGAAGCAGACCGATTGAGACTGCCTTCATTTACAGTACTTTGCAAACCTCGAAGTGAGTGAATGTAAACTATGATAGAGTAATGGCTGAATGTAACAATGTTATCATCTACCCTCTATACTCCCTAAACACTGCCACTCAGTTTCTCTAGTGACTTATTAGTTTGTATTTGTGGGCTTTTAAAGCTTTAGAAAGGCTGACAGATTCTAAATGGACCTGTGTAATACACCAGAGGACTATATGTTTCTGAAGTACTTGGCTGTTTACATTTTTCAATTAGTGTGTAGTTGGACGATAACACTGGATTTAAAGGAATAGTGACATAAAATAATGACATAATCTTTTTTGTTGAACTACGTCTTTAAATTCAAAACTAAAATGCATCCACTATGGCATATTCTCACCAAATGTGTCCCTCACTGAGCATTCAGAAAATGCTTAACCGCAAAGGCACAACCACAATCCTTTGCTCTTCGAACAATTAGAAACTGACAACGACACATTTAACCTGCAAGCTGGCAAGATTCAAATATCTGTGGGAGGCAGATGCAGATCTTAGCAGATGCTGGTTGTGCACTCACCTTCTGTAACTTACAAACAACCTCATCCAACGTGATATATGGTCAGGAGACAGAGAGAACGCAGATGTTAAGATGTTAGCCAAATGCAAGTGACACAATGGCAAAAAACGCATCTGTCTGAATTATTAAATAAATGATTACACCTACTGTATCATATTTCTACTACATGTGTTCTGACTTCTGATTGATAGTGATTAGTCAAACTGACTAGTTGGTTGTTGGATAAGTAGTTAACCATTATGACACTTCCCCAAATACTTCAAGTCTGTCACTAAACGCCAGTGGACCTTAATGCTGGCGAAGGTGAACTTACAATTGATTGGGGCTGGCAGAGGATCTTTGGTCAGGAGATTAATCTGTCTGTGCCATTCTCACCAAAGTCTCCATCAGTCATTTGGGCTAAAATGTTTACTCAAGGAGTAATGCGTGCTCTCATTTATCTAATTCCTGGACGAGGTCCACTGGGCCCCTCATCATTACTCATGGAGGACGAGGGTCCAGAGGGGCCAAGCAAACAAACCCATTTAAAGCAACCTCTCTTGAACACAAACCTGCAGCACTTTGACACTAACACACTCGGGGCTGTAGGTAAGGAGGTCAACGGGGTTAAACTAACTCAGAGAGGTCACAACAACCCATATAGCCATCCACTGCGAAGGAATTAAATTGAGGCATTGCAAGATGGCCCCAATCGCACCAATTACCATTGTTTACACTGAAGGTTAGACATTTTAACAAACCCCTAACCCCGAGCAATAAACTTTAATGTGTACCTGAAAAGAGGTATGAGAAAAAGGTTGAGAAAAGGTGTACTGTTACACCATTTTACACCTAGCAGTAGTGATTTTCGTAATACTCGGATCAGTTTGTGTAAATTTGCATACATTTTAATGACATATTTGCATAATATATAGGAAGAGATGTAGTTATTATTGGCCTGATTAACAAAATTTATTCATAAAAAAAGTCCTAGAATTTAATAAAGTAACACATTATTATACAGATACGTAGTATTTAATTCCATTGGATGATCTGTTAATTGCATTTAATAGATTACACTTTTAATAAAATATTTGCATTTGGTTTGTAAAAGGTGTTTTAATGCAATTGAGTTTTCATTGCATTTACAGTTTTGACCTGCAAGTGCAGGTTTCACAAAGCTTTGTTTTGCTCATCCCTAACTGTCAGATTAATAATAGATGAACAAATCCCACAGACTGAGGGACACACAGTAAGCAACAAGGTTAACACACTAGCAACGCCCTAGCTACTACCCAGAACAGACTAATTTCACAGTAACACATTCAAACACACTCACCTTCGCTTCATCAGTAAGACATTCGGCAACAGCTAGAGATTGTCTTATTACATTCAGGCTCTTCAACTAGAGATGTGTGAAGGCTGAATTTATGCTTCTGCGTTGGACCAACGGCGCAGCTGATTTGCGTGATACTTCAGCGTTGGAGTGTCCGGTGCAGTTACACATTTAAACCACTAGTTGGTCTGCAGGCCTCCAGTGCAGGCAATTATGACAAATATGGAGACCCAGAAACAGGGAAGCATTTTATTTTTGAATGTGATGCTTATGAAAGAGAGAGACTTCAGTTAATTCAAGAATTGGGATGGCTGGGAACTGATGACCTTTCACTAAAATTATAATTAGGAAATGGGTGAAGGCAATCAAGAGTTCATAAATATCTAAAAAAAGACAGGAACAATGAATATTGTGACGGTTCGACGGCCCTCCCCCTCATCATCATCACCACCCCGTCCCTTATTCGCCGCCCTTCACCAGGCTCCCGACTGGAGTGGGTGGATGAGAGGAGGGGCGTGGGACCAACGTGGGCTGGCGGCGTGTGATGAGGCACAGCTGAACTGAATTAAGCCTCATCACCGCCGCCGTTAAATGCCGAGCGCGCCTCTCCTCGGGAGACCGGTCTCTTCCCCCGTGCATGCACACTGGTGTCCTCGTGGGTCCAGGAAGGGTGCGTCGAGGGACATCGCGCCGCCGAGGATGTGAGCCGCGGAACCTCCCGGGTCATCGTGCAAGCCGCACCCGTATAACGGCCGTCGGGCCAGGATGCCGGGCCGTCCATCCCGCCAATGGCCCAGTAAGAGGCAGAAGAGGAAGAGCCGCCGCTCCAGAGAAGCCGCCGCCCCTCGTGCCCAGGACCGCGGGAGCGTGTGCGGCCACCTGACTCCGCCCCTTGCCTGGACCCTTACCTTCTGGAACACTGCCCTCCTGCACAAGCCCCGAAGCACGACGAGGACACCAGATCCCCCCCCCCCCCCTTCTTTGGACACTTCTTTCCCCTGGACACTTTTATTTTATTATTTTTGGTCAATAAAAACCTCTCCGAGGCCTGACGCCACACCCACTGTGTCTGTCGTTGGCTCCTCCCGTCACAGTGGTGGAGAATGCGGGCAAGGTGGAGCCTAGACAGCGCAGTTGGGCAACATCTGAAGACGTCATCCCCTCTTGCCCGCAGAAGTTCGTGAAGAAGCGTGTGGGACGGAGAAACGACGGAGACGGCCTCCCAGCCACCGAAGGGGTAAGTGACGTTTCGTTAATTGTTATCTTACCCTGTGGTTGGTTGAGGCTGTAGACTAATACCGGTTTCTCTGTCCCTGTTCCGGCGCGGTGCGAGAGGGAGGTTCGCCCGGAGAGGAATCCCTGCCCCGCCCACTCCGACCGTATGGAGCCTGGTTGAGGAAGGTAGCACTCCTGCGTGGGCGGCGACCAACGACGGGGATGTCGCTTGGGGGGGGGAATGTGACGGTTCGACGGCCCTCCCCCTCATCATCATCACCACCCCGTCCCTTATTCGCCGCCCTTCACCAGGCTCCCGACTGGAGTGGGTGGATGAGAGGAGGGGCGTGGGACCAACGTGGGCTGGCGGCGTGTGATGAGGCACAGCTGAACTGAATTAAGCCTCATCACCACCGCCGTTAAATGCCGAGCGCGCCTCTCCTCGGGAGACCGGTCTCTTCCCCCGTGCATGCACGCTGGTGTCCTCGTGGGTCCAGGAAGGGTGCGTCGAGGGACATCGCGCCGCCGAGGATGTGAGCCGCGGAACCTCCCGGGTCATCGTGCAAGCCGCACCCGTATAACGGCCGTCGGGCCAGGATGCCGGGCCGTCCATCCCGCCAATGCCCGTAAGAGGCAGAAGAGGAAGAGCCGCCGCTCCAGAGAAGCCGCCGCCCCTCGTGCCCAGGACCGCGGGAGCGTGTGCGGCCACCTGACTCCGCCCCTTGCCTGGACCCTTACCTTCTGGAACACTGCCCTCCTGCACAAGCCCCGAAGCACGACGAGGACACCAGATCCCCCCCCCCTTCTTTGGACACTTCTTTCCCCTGGACACTTTTATTTTATTATTTTTGGTCAATAAAAACCTCTCCGAGGCCTGACGCCACACCCACTGTGTCTGTCGTTGGCTCCTCCCGTCACAATATATATATATATATATATATATTGTTATTTTTTGTTTATTTATTTACTTTCTCTCCCTTTTGTTTTTCTTTTTTCCTCTTCTCTTTTCTTTCAAATCCATGTGCACTCCTCCAGATCAGTAGGTGGCAGTAATGCACCTTTTACGTGGGCTTGCCAAACCACCATAAAACACCAGAAGAAGAAGAAGAAGAAGAGACTTCCCCTGCGTTCATCGCTATGCCCTAATCCCTTCAAAGGGTTTACCCTCCGGAGTGAGAGATTTGAAGGGTTGAAGGGTGTAGGGGACCAAACAACTGTTTTTTGAAGTGTCGTTCTGCGTCATCATCCCGTGCCCACACGGAGACGCTGTCATCATGCAAAGAATCTGCGCAAAGGATCATGAGAGCCCGAATTGTCCATCAGTTGTACCCTTCAAAATCCTTCATTCCGAAGGGCCTTTTGAAGTGGCTAGTTTTGAGCACTTCGGTTTGGAACGACCCTTCAGTATGGCGGCCATGATTGTTTTCACCCCGAAGTGCCCTTCGGAGGGCAATATATACCCATTGGTTACATCTGTGGGTGGAGAAGTGGGTGAAGCTTGCAGCTATTTTTTACGCACTTGGGTGTTGGTGGAATTCTGTTCCATTGAGAAAAATAGGTATATGAATAAACAAATGCATTATGAACGCTTTTGAATGGCTAGTCATAAATATGACAGATAAGCGGGAAAAAGTCACATGAATAAAACAGCTGGAAAGAGTTTAGGCCCCAAAGACACTGTAAATCCCCTTGTCTAGATTAAAACTGCAGAAAATTATGTTGGTAAACAGAATAGGAGATCAATATTTTAATATTTTATTATTACACCACCCGCAACCAGAGGATGAGAGACAACTCAGCTGACAGCTGCTTGGGGATGTAAGAGCTGTGCTCAACCTTTCTCTTGATTCTGCTGCAGTCGTGCAAGAACAAAACAGAGAGTTGGTTTATATGATCATACACATAATCAAACAACCTAAATGCATCCAAAATGGCATAATGTACTTCTTTTGAATAAGTAATTACTGAAAGTGTGTGGTATAAAATACAATGTTTTATTGGCCAACATACAATGAATTGTTGGATATTGCTACAAATATACCCGTGCTACTTATGACTGGTTTTGTGGTCCAGGGCCACATATTTTAGTGTAAGCAAAAACCCATCTGATTTTGCAGTGTTTTATCCCCCGTAATTTCACTTTGCATATTTTGACATCATTTCAAAATATCATACAAATGATTTTGAGTTTTATGATTAAATTTTTTTATAATAATACATGATAATAATTGACATATAATTTTCATATATTTATATTTATATAATGTAACAATATTAAGCTTTATGTGTGTAGCTTTAGCTCTAAACACATTCAAAGACTTGTGTTTATACTCTTGTCTGCAGAAGATGAGCAAGTCCACCTGAGACACAGTAAGAATGTGAGGTGTGAGGTGTGAATGCAGGTGTAGAGAAAAACAACTGTTTATCCAAAGTTTCACTTTCACACCAACTTAGTCAAGTAATGTGTTGATGGCAGACTCATTATGTATAAAAATAGCACTGTGGTTTGGAGCTCAAATAATTGATGTAGTTGATCAAGCTTGCAAAAAGTCCTCCCTCCTATACAGAACTGGCAAAGTCGTTGTTTTAGGTTTAATCCGAATTAGAACTAAGCATTTCTTTGGGGCTGGAAAACACCAGTTAATTAGGCCATTTGTTTCCATTACTTGCAAGGACGAGCCTGTAGTGTTGTCTGTAGAACAGAAAGCTCCTCTGAGCTCTTCAGAGTCATAAAGCTAAAGAATACGGCTGCAAGAAACGTTCCCCAGATCACTCAATTTAGCTGACTGCGGAGGAATGCTTTGTCCCCTTTCAGCGCTGCCTAACTCGCGAACTGAATCAGAAGGCAAAGAGGTCATCCAGAAGAAAAGAAAGTGAGGGTCTGCAAGATGGGTTATTTAGCGCCTCTGAAAAAGCCTCTTCTCCACGCTCTCCATGAAATGCATTCCGATCCTTGCCGGCAGCAGGGTTATTATCCCTCTGTTGGTGCCAACTTGTAGGGTCTTAAGAGGAGACGTTTTTTTGTCCCTTATCTTCCTCTCCATCAGCATTAAGATAGCAATGTCTCAGTTCCCTGGAGGCTGGTAGTGGAGCAGAGAGATTCCTGGGTGCTCAGAGTTTCCTCCACTCACTCCAGTGGTGGTTTAAGTGGCGGGTCAGAGTTCAAAGGCGTCTGAGATGTGCATCTGTAGCCGCTCAACCGTCGGTCAAAGCGACCAGCCAGCCGCACCCTAATGTGTATTAGCAAGACAAAGAGCACGGGAGGGGCTGGGCTTTGATTTGTCTGAGATTTATGGGCATGATGAAATCCGGCCTGAATATACGCCGTTTCCCCATTTTCTATCATTTACTAAGATCTAAATGGACTGCTTTTGTTCCAGGAGACGGACGCCTGGGATGAAAAGGCGATACATTGAAAGAGGGGCGGTGAGGGGAGGGTTCCCGGGTGACTGGAGATGCTCTTTTCAGGTTTCCTTCAGCTGATGTGGGCCAGAGTGGATCAAAGAGGAGGGATCACAGAAGAAGAAAGAACACGCTGGGTCCTTCAGAGGTCCCGTTCTACTTCAACTCCATGTCAAGATGTTTGCTAAGCACATGATGAAACGTGCATGTGGCTTCAAGGTGTTAACACATCTAACTGTCTAACCAATAAGGAAAGACTGACCGCAGTAAGCTTGGATATGGGATACCATAAAGATGTCAAATGAGATATAAAAGTGTGATCACATTGGTTTTAGCAGATTTTCTCTGGAAAATCCAGTCATTTCAATAAGAATTTGTCTGATTTGAGCGCGATTGTTTTTCCCATGCAGATTTTGCGACAGGTTTAAGTTCGCTGCTCAGACTGACAAATGGAAGCTCTTTGGTTGGAAAGTGACTTTTGTTTGAGTTGTGCTTTGCTAAACTATTGACAATGGACAATGGAATTTTATTGCCCAAGAAATGTTCTTAATGTTTAGTGTTGTACAGCAAATTTTCACTGGTCTAATCCAGTCATTTACTAAGGATCTATGCAATGGGATTCATTTGAACAAGCGTGTTGACTAACAGAAAGCTTGCTTTGAAAGTGACTGGAAATTGACGATCAGTGGAAATAAACGATCAAGTTATGGTGCATTTAAGTCATGTTGGAAAGACTGTATTTATGAATACGTACATGAATGTTACCACAAAGTCGTAATAACAAGTGGTAAATTTTCTTTAAGCACTTAGTTTCCGAATCTTTTTTTTCCCCCATTTAGGATAAAACTATCTAAGTTGCATGTACAAAATAACATACTGAATGATTATAACAGAATATATATACGGTTCAAACATTCTTTATGCATCATTCAAGAAAAACTTGTTAAATTTCATATAGAAAAGGTACATGTCCATCTAGCTCCAACCAAAGGGATCTGAAAGCTCCTGACATCATGCTTACAACTTCCCAACTCATGAATTAGAACTTCCTAGGAGGACTTTATAATAACTAAGCAAATATACTGCCTAATTTACAGATGTAGTAGATCATCTCTAAGCTACACAGAAGTTGCATACTGCACACAGTGTACCTACTGCAGAAGTAGTAATAGTAGTATGCTATTTCAGACATATCCAATGTCCTTTTCATTGTTAACCCCTTCAAACACATCCCACTGATTCCCAGATGAAAGTCTCCATGTCCTGTTGTAAATACTGTTCAACCCTCATGACCCACTGGGTGATAAATAACCTCTAAGGTTAACCACATTTGAAATGGAGCTGAGAGACCATTATGGGCCCCCAGAGTTTTCTTGACATTGCCAATATGTTATCAGTATGCTCTGCCTGGTTGAGCACATTTGATGGTATAAGTTGTGTGTTAAGAAACAGACTGGGTTAATACTCAAGCGTGTGTAAAACAAATGATGCTTTTAGAAAGTGTTGCCTCACATCTTGGGGTTGATGTGAATGTTAAATGTTTTTTTTGTGTGTGTGTGGGGGGGGGGGGGGGGGGGGTTGGTGCACATGTTGAGTAGCCTAATTTATCTGTCCTAATTAATCTGTCTGTTTGCTATTTATATGAAATGTTATTTATTGAAAGGTTTTTTTTTCTTTTTTCTTTTTTAGAAAGTTATGATTTTTATATAAGTGCTGTAATATAACTTCCTACTACTTCTAATGATTAAATGATTTAGCATGCGATGTTGGTGAACAATACCAGACAATTTTGGCAGTCAAAACCCCACTAAATTGTGGGCTAACATCTTCATCAGTATTTTAGACTTTTAGGTGATATCTACTTTTAACGTTAACTGATGATGTTATCTACAGTATTTCCATATCTACGTTTAGTTAGTAACTGAAAATTGCATTTTGCCTGCTCGATTTCCCAGTTTAACCATAGGCCTACCATAAGAGAATTGAGATAATCCAATCAATCAAAAGAAAAAGAATACTTAGTCAAAAGCATTAGAAAAAAAAAACTACTTTGCTAAATTTCGAACGTACAATAATTCTAAATGAGGACTTGTGTCACAGAACATGGCACACTTAGAAATGGTCTGTTTAAAGAACGTATACTGTTATACTTACATTGAAACATTTGATTTAACGGGTTAATATTATCTTCATTACCTAACCAGATTAGCTGAAATTACTAAATGAAGTCATTTTCTCTTCTTTTGTGATCTTTTGACAGCAACCGAGACGAACTGACAACAATCGAACCTTCAAACAAGTGTCTGGCGCCATCTAGTCGTCTAATCTGAAACAGCTGAAATGTGTCTTATTCATTGGTTATATTTATCAATATATATTATTAATTTTAAAATAATAGTAATATTATTTATTTTTTATTAATATTACTATTTATGTTATTTATTCACTCAATTCATCTGGTCTCTTCAGATCCCTCAGCAAGTTCCATGATAAAGTTTGAATATTAACATTTACAGTAATTCTGACTGTTAAACTGCTGATTGTGCAGCTGTAGTTTTTACATGAACATGAATGTTGAAAGTGGGATTGGGTATTAGAAGTGGATATCAAATTTCGTTATTTACCTTCACAAAGATCAGTTTAGAGTCATTTCAACAATGGCTCCTGGATGAATGTTTCCTGCCTATTTTCAGGCCTATAAATCTCAAACAATAATAATAAATAATAAATAAATAAATATAAATAAAAAATAATAATTAATTAATCTTTTGTTTTATTTATTTTATTGTCTATCTGGTATTGGCCTATAGTAGTAATTATGATGTGTTATTTTGCTTGATTATGCTGTTATTATGCACACACGCCATATTTTATGATAGATTCCATATTTTATGGGGACATTCCATAGACATAATGATTTTTAAAATATACAAATTGTATTTTTTATCCCCTAACCTGACCTCTAAACTTACCTCAAAAAAGGTCAAAAAAAAAAAAAAAAATTATTTTGAAATGCTTTAATATGATTTATAAGCTTCTTTCCTCACGGGGAGCAAAAAATGTCCCTACAACAAGGTAAAAAAATACTGCTATTAGGGAATACCAGTTACACACACAAACACAGACACATTTGCTTACTTCCTTGCTGCAACATAAGATGGCTTGAAAGAAAATTCAGGACTGTAGCCCAATTCATCTTAAACGAAGCTTCAGGATTTCATGAGTTTTCCCAGTGTAATTCTGTTTTTCATTTCACGCTGAATGTAGAGCATTTAAAAACAATGACATAATAATTGTTTTCAGTCCTGTCAGTGACTGCATTCAGTTTTGGTTTCTGATCCTCCGGTCTCTGAGATGACTCACGTGTAGTCCATGAAAAGTCATCACTGTCACATCTGTTTTCTTCATCTACTGACAGAAAGCCTGACATCAGTCTCTATGCTTCCTTTTGGGATGGGTTTGCTTGACTTTTCAGACTTTTTCTACATTGCATTTCTAGCTGGACACTAAACAATAACAAAGTTCAAAAAGTCTCTATTACAGTATAATTCAGCATCTCAATAATTGTGTCCACTTTGCATAGGTCACAGTCTTCCTGACATACTGAAAATTGAGACAAGGGAAAAAAATTAGATATTTATTTTTTTTCTTAAACAAACAAAAAATAATACAGAAAGAAGACATCTCATAAAGCGATATAATCACAGGTAAAATATGCGTTATAAAATGTTTTCGTGAGATTTAACACAACATTTGAGCCTATAGGTGTATCTAACTATAAACTATTCAGCAATGGTAAATACATAGCACCATTTCCAAAGAATTTCAAACACAAAACAAACACAATTCTTTGTTTTATTATTCTGGAATTTGGATATAAGAGAAAATTTCAAGTCGACGTCAACAAATTCCCTTTGAGAATACACTTTATTATGACATTTTAAAACAAGATATTTGAAAAGGGTTATAACACACAATACAATACAAAACAAAATAAAATAAAAAAGAATGATACTTTTCCTATATCTCTCCTCCTTGAGTAAAATCTTAAAAAGTCAGGGCCTTCATTGACACTTCATAGCATTACTATTTACAAAAAAAAAAAGCCATATAAAAGTGATATAAATAGGCTCACCAGCCAAAGACACCTTTTTTGTGTCATGCACACTGTGTCTTCGCTGTATTCAATCTTCATGAACTGTCAGTTTCTTTGATCACATTAGGGTCTAAATATTCAGGCCTGGAGGAGACGGCCGTTAGGTTAGAGTCTGTCATCTGAGTAGTGTTCTCAGTTCTACAACAATCCCTGAGGCCTGAACTCTCATTCTTTCTTCCTCAGGACAATGTAAATGAAGCCACTGATGAGCGTGAGAGGGAAAGCCAGCCAGGCCAGGACGAAGGCGTATCCGTAAGCATCATTCTCATTTTTCCACTCTGGACTCATCACCGTGTAGATGATGGCCCCGCTCATCACAAACAGACCTTCGGGAGACAGAAAGAGAAAGAATAAAAACATGTAGACAGGGTCCTTGGGATGAAGATCCGATGAGGAAATACTCACTGGCGAGGACCTGGAAGACGGCCGTGAAAAAGAAGCGACCTCCCTTTACAAGAGTGAAGAGCTGGCAGAGGAAGATGATGAAGGAGATCAAGCAGAAAATGGTGGCTAGGACCATGAGGGCTTGAACTGCTTGAAGCCAGTCTGACAGATTGGACAAAAAAAAATCAGAACGAACATTACATACATTGCTGCTATTCTTAAGTCATGTGTTTCTCTTTCTCATATAAGAACACATTTTGTTGTTCTACTGATGATGTGTAAATATGGAACTTTTCAAAGAATATTAGACTTTTTAAAGTTTCGCTTAACTCACCAGCATCACTAGTCCCACGGCAGTGATATCCTCCATTACTTTGTGTGCAGTCGTACCAGAGGTCATAATTCGTAACTCCATGTGTTCTCCACGCCTTTTAAAGAAACACTCATATGATTACTTCTACACACAAACCAGTCCTTTACTCAAAAATGAGACCCATTAAAGCAAAAGCAAGCAAGTCAGTCCTCAAAAGATGATACTCACATTAGCACATGTGGAAATGAAGAGAATGATAAGGTCTGTCAGATGCAAGACTATCGTTGCTAACAGAATGGCCAGCATTTTGGGGTTCGTCTAAGAGAACAGAAAGAGAAAGTAATCACAGTTCCTCCTCAAAAACACACCTGGCGGTTTTCTAGAGGGCGGCGTTTACTCATGCAGTTTCACATCTGGCCACCAGATCGCGCTGCTGTCAAATCTTAATCTCAGCCCAAACACCCCTTCAGTCCTGTCTATTTTCTTTCTTTTTTCTCTTACATTTTAATCGAAAACATCTGTATTGTGGATACATTACGTTGATAATTACACTAATCACACTGCAATGTTTGAAAAGCCATCTAAATATCTATATTTATCAGAAAAACACGTCCCACATGCAGTCACGTCACTTTTTTTTCTAGAGGTGCCGCCTTTTTTTTCGTCACGTCTTAACTGTTTATCTGTTTTTTTCCTCCTCAGAAAGTAAAGATTATGAGAAGCTAACAAAAATTAAATGAAATATGTATTGAGTAGCCTACGAACTGAGGCAGATTTCGGAACCAGATAAAAAGAAAAGGATGGAAGAATTCGAAAGCAGCGTTCCAAATATTTGTTGTCATCCAGACCAGTTATTGCAAAACTCCGCGCGCGACTATGACTGAAATCAAAACTTTAGATGTGCTCATATTAAAATACGACTATTAGGACTAACAATGCAAAACCAATACTAATAATATAATTAACAAAAACAAACTTATTAAAAACATAATACGAAGCGTAATAATAATAATAATAGCCTACACTTTAAATAAAACAACAAACTTCCCGAGAAAAGACAAACGATGATCTAAGTAAGGTTAGGACGTCTCCAGATGGAAAATAATAGTTAAACAAAAACGTGGCGGAGTAACGTTATGTCCTGAAAAGACGTGCAGATATTCCATAAATGAACCAAAGTAAAAAGAAAACTTCCATTGATCTCCAACTTAACTTACAGGTGAGAGAGAGAGGAAAAAATCCTTGAAAAGCGAAAGAGAGCAGGAAGAAAACACTGGGTTGCCTTTACTATGGGATCCCACTATAGATTCTCAAAGCACGAGTCTCTGTATTCCAGATGTAGTACCACAGCAGTTTTTGCTTTTTTCCTCTTTTCTTTTTTTTCGTTTTTTTTTTTTTTTCGGAAACGTGAGAACACCGCCCTGAAGCGTCACTACGTCACACTCTTTCATTCCCTCCCATACTTCACAGCTTCTCACTTTAAAAGCTTAGATAGAAAAAAAAAAAAAAGCATAAACACGCAATAAAGCATTTATTCAAGCGCTTTAAACCTTTCCCACTAAGGATTTAATCTTAAACTTATGCTGGTAGACTTTAAGGGAAAGTTAACCCTTTAATCACCATACATATCCTACACAATGTGACTGGTTTTATCATAAATTTATGACATTAGTTGTATGTTTATGTCACAGAGAGCTTTTGTGTTTAACACACTTTTAAAGCATATTCAGCTTTGTCCTTCATTTTGAACGCTGTGATGTAGTGGCGTAGGGCGCGTCTCAATGTGCGAGTGTTTATAGTGTGTACTAGCATGTGTGGAGCCCCTTAGGCCCCTCCCAGTGGCCCCACGGTATGCCCAGAATGTTGGCATGTGTCTGTTTACTTCTGCATCTGGACTGCATAGTAAATAGATCCAATCATAGTCGCTTTGAAGTCAAATACAACAGGATTTTATTAAACTTTTTGAATAAAACATTCGCAAGGCTTGCGTGTCTCCTCGTAACTCCTCGCAAATGCTTGAACCTCTCAGAGCTTGAAGATGTTTTGGTGCAGTCAGCGTGACTATAAGCGCCCCCTTCTTTGTCACGCCCTCATCAGGAGTCCCATGGCAGCAGCTGTGTTTGTAAATACAGTGAGGGAGGCGTTCCCTGTGCCAGCCCGTTTTTTTTTTTTTTTTTCTTTTTTTTCTGTGCTCTACTTAGGGTTTGAGTGTTGGACGGTATTGCTGTTGGTTGGCTCAGGAACTCTGCTGTTCAGTGAGATGGATGGATTATGGGTCAGAGTAATGGGATAGTGGCAGCAGGGCAATACATTTACTCTGATCTCCCCGTTTGATGCAGGTCATAGGGAGGGTCATAAATATACAACCTTGTCCACTCACTGAACAGTCTGACATAGTGCTGGCAGTGGACCATTCAGAGTCTTATACTTGTTGCTCAGCAAGATTTTTTTATTCATCAGTAACTTTTATAAATTACTGAGCAGATTATAGAAATATAACAACTTATTAAGGACAAATAAACAAATAAGTATATATTTTACATAACCCCCTGTTGATTCATGAGGGAACTGCAGGAGATTTGTGTGTTGATGAAAATAATGAATTAAATCATAACAATGGGAAATAAATAATTGTAAATGAATATTATAAATAAACTGCAAAAGGTTTGTGAGATGATGAAGAGCTAAATAATAATAAATAATAATAATAAAAAATCATTTCAAAATGAAAACAAATCAAATAAAAGATATGCTTGAAAAGGAGGAAATATTTATGTATTATCAGCTTTTCATAATCTCACAAACCTCTCACAGTTTATAATCTAAACTGTGAGAGGTTTGTGAGATTATGAAAAGCTGATAATTCATTAAATAATGAAAATGTAAAGTAAATAATTACAATTTCATAAATAATTAAAAATAACAACAAATCAAATAAAATTTCTTAAAAAGGATGAAATATTTTATTTACGAGTTGATGAAAAGCTAATAATTAATTTAAGCATAAAATGTTATATACATTTGATATACATTTATATACATAAAGTTTTTTCCCAAATAATATTGTAATATTATATATATATATATATATATATATATATATATATATATATATATATATATATATATATATATATATATATATTAGGGGTGGCACGGTACACAGATGTCACGGTTCGGTGGTCACGGTTAGGTACGATTTCGGTTCAAAGGGGGGGGGGGATTGGCTGGGGGCTGGGGGGGGGGAATCTACTATGCTCAGTTTCTTTTCATTTATTTTGAACAGACAGTAGTGCAAATTACAATTTTTTTCCATTTAGATGTGAAAATACTAATATTACATGTTATATATATATAATCTGTTTTGTTTTCATTGTGAGTGTACACAAATAAAAGCAGACCTTTATACAGTGATTATTAATAAGACAATATGTGTTTAAAGTTGATTCTGCTGGTATAAGGACACAGTTGAAGTGATCGCGCCGGAGCGCGCACGCACACGCACACGCACACGCACACACACACACACACACACACACAAAACATATCAGTTCCAGCATTGCTAACTTGACAGCACAGTTGGTACTTTATCAAAATAAAATTCATTGAGCCAAACATCCACGCGCGCGCCTCTGTGTCACCGTTGGAACGCGACTGAAGTACAAAGCCTATCATTTACATAATAAATGATAGTTTCGTATTCAGATACGTTACATCGCAAATATGGAAATATTATGCAATATTTGGATATGTGCCGAATGAGAGAGGTAACGTTAGGATACTCGAGCACAAAGCTCCTTTTCGCAAGCAGTTGAGTGCGCAAGCCTTTAAAGTATACTCCCTTGTCAGTCAACATGAGAGACGCGTTCAGAATCAGCACATAGTCACTGTATGTTCGCGCGAAACTGTCTGAGGCAAAACTGTCTGAGCACGGGGCTACATTGCGCATGCCTCGAACCGTGCGACGCACACGAACCGAACCGAGACAAGCGAACCGAACGGTTCGGGTGTTTTTTCATGTACCGTGCCACCCCTAATATATATATATATATATTGTGACGGTTCGATGGCCCTCCCCCTCATTATCATCACCACCCCGTCCCTTATTCGCCGCCCTTCACCAGGCTCCCGACGGGAGTGGGTGGATGAGAGGAGGGGCGTGGGATCAACGTGGGCTGGCGGCGTGTGATGAGGCACAGCTGGACTGAATGAAGCCTCATCACCGCCGCTGTTTAAATGCCGAGCGCGCCTCTCCTCGGGAGACCGGTCTCTTCCCCCGTGCATGCTCGCTGGTGTCCTCGTGGGTCCAGGAAGGGTGCGTTGAGGGACATCGCGCCGCCAAGGATGTGAGCCGCGGAACCTCCAGAGTCAGCTTGCGAGCCGCACCCGTATTACGGCCGACGGGCCAGGATGCCGGGCCGTTCAAGTCCCGCCAAAAAGGCCGAGAAAGAAGAGGAAGAGCCGCTGCTCAAGAGAAGCCGCCGCCCCTCGAAACCGGACCAGAGCGGGAGCGCGTGCGGCCACCGGACTCCGCCCCTTGCCTGGACCCTTCCCTTCCGGAACACTGCCCTCCTTCACGAGCCCCGCAGCACAACGAGGACACCAGATCCCCCCTGTTTTGTTGGACACTTCTTCCCCCTGGACACTTTCTTTTATTGATTTTGTTTAATAAAAGACGCCACACCCACTGTGTCTGTCGTTGGCTCCTCCCGTCACAATATATATATATATATATATATATATATATATATTACACACAGTTTGTTTACCTGTATGTCATGTGACCATGGACCGACATAAATACATGAATGTGTGTGTACATTTTTTAAATATAAAACTTAATTTTATGTCAAATGGGTTTGACAAAAAAAAAAAGAACCTGGGAATCCCTGGAATAATGAATCATCGTAAGAACGTCATATGACTTTGCTTGGATCAGCAGGAGCTAGTCAATCATATTTTCATAAATTTGTTATACCAAACATGTGATGTAAACTTGATTATGATTTGGAGGAAAATACAGAACCCACTGACTAAACGCTTTGTCATGAATTTAAATGGAAGCTGTGATGGTAATTTAAAAATCCTAAAACTTTCAGTTTTTTCCAGGTTTAAATTAGATTTTGCATCCTAAATGTTTAATGTGATCTC
The DNA here is from genome assembly GCA_036784905.1 of Acrossocheilus fasciatus. Classification (NCBI taxonomy): domain Eukaryota; kingdom Metazoa; phylum Chordata; class Actinopteri; order Cypriniformes; family Cyprinidae; genus Acrossocheilus; species Acrossocheilus fasciatus. Next base: position 27,231,035 of record CM071940.1, on the reverse strand, counting down.
AGCCTTTTCAATCTTACTGTAAATAGAAGGGTTCCCTCCCTGTGAAGGTTAATTTTGGCTCGCATGTGAACAATGAATGATGCCAGAAATGTAATGCGGCTGTTTATATTATAGCTTGACAGGAAGAGCCACAGGCCATATGACTCCATCTTACTAAAACAACATCTATTTACTATAAGAAAATTCAATATTCTGACTTAAACATGTCCTTGTGGCGAAGCAGTCAATGATGCCAAAGTGAGTCACGATTGAGACTGAGATGAGCGAGTATGGTTTAAATCAACGTGCTGCTCGAGTCAGAGAGCTCTTGGCCTGGCTTCATTTACTTTATTAACCACTAAACCAGCAGAATGGATCGTCCTAGTGCCGTGACCTGTATTTTAAGGCTAAATGTGGTTATCTTAAGTTTATCTTTCACATTATAAACATTAATGTATAAGGTTTTTTTTTTTTTTTAAAAAGAACTACAGTTTGATTCTGTCGCATTCCTACTTTCACATTGTGATTTGGGTTTTAACTTTTGTGTTTTAGGACAGATTGTGTTTATATCAATTGTAACAGTACCAGAGTTTGCAAAATCTCTTTCACGCCAACAAAACTGACGTCAAACAGGTCTGCACCAAAAGCTCCAGTATGGAAAAGTCCATTGAGAAAAAGTAGTGCATTTAGTTGTTACGGATAATATAATATTAATGAATTAAAAGGCCATATAAGTGCACTTAAAGAGTACTCTTTTTTGTGAAGTACTTGATTTTGAATTTTAACTGTAGTGTGTTATTCAATATTATAAGTTAATGTATTTTAAATGTACTAAATTGCAACTTCATCATTACAAGTGTCTCATTATAAATACATTTAAACACATGACATACAGAAAAATATATTAAAGTATATTTTAGTTTTTTAATTCTTTTTTTAATTCTCGTCAGCACATTTAGCAGTACACTTTAACCATATTTCAAAGACAATAGAAGTAATTATGAAATTACATTTAAAGGTACTTAACTTCGGTAACACTTTAGGGACCAATTCTCACTATTAAGTAGTTACTTAATAGCATGCATATTATTAACATATTGGCTGTTTATTAGTACTTATAAAGCACATATTCTGCATGACCATATTCTATCCCTAATTCTAATATCTAAACTTAACTACTTATAACTATTAATAAGCAGCTAATCAGGAGTTTATTGAGGCAAAAGTTGTAGTTAGTGGTTTGTTAATGGCGAAAATTGGACCTTAATATAAACTGTGACCTTAACTTCTACTAGTGGATCAAAAAGCACTCTAAAGTTTAGCTAACTGCATTTATTAAATTAAAACTATAATACATTTTCATTTAACGTGTCACAGTCATGGACTTTCGTATGTGTTTTCATTCCCCATGTGCTCTGTGTGACCTAGTTTCTGCCATTGTCTGATTGTGTCATTATGTTCAGGTGTGTCTCGTCAATTAACCTCCTTATAAGTTGTATTCAGTTCAGTGTTTCATCGTCCGGTCTTGCGTCTGTCTTCCTTGCCTTGGATTACCCATATGTGGATTATTAAATACTGTTATCTTCGTTGTATTAATGCTTCTCTCCCGCACCACACCGTGACAGAAGACTGGAGCTATTAAGAGAAAAAGTATAGCGACGTCTTCCCCTCGATTTGTTTTCAGTTTTTGCCAGTTTCGTTTTTTTTGTTTGTGTCATGGACGATCCTGCTGTCCTCGTCCTCCTGCTGGAGCAGGGGGGCCGCTCTCTCGAGGACCACACCGAAGACTTTGTTTCTTGACAACCTGACACACTACCCGGACAGCTGCCTCTGCTCGTTTTATCAAGCTGGACTGAACACCTCCACACGAGGGCAGTTGTCTGGGGACGGTCCTCGGGAGAACCTCGCTGCTTTCATCGAGTGGGTACTGGTTTCCTGCAAGTCACACCTGACCGTGAACATCGTGGACGACGACACCAGCCCCACTTGGGACCCAGAGCCCAGTCACCTACCACCCTGCAGCGTGGAGCTGCCCGAGCCCACCGCAGACGGAGAGCCAGAACCTGCCGCGGTCGTTGAGCCATCGCCATCAGGAGCGACAGAGCTGACGATTGCCCCGGAGCCTGAGCCTCAAGTGTCTGACCAGGTACAAGAGCCAACAGCACAAGCAACGGTGGATACAGCTGTGGAGATTGCGGGGGCAATGGAAAGCCCCACCAACGGCGCCACCGCTGAGGGTGAGCACAAACTGGACCTGGGAGACTTACTAGACTTTCACTCAGAGATACTCGTCCTTCAGCCATCACCTGAACTGTGGGCCTGGGAAAATATCCCACCCAACCTCCCTCTCCCACTGCCTCTCATTGATCTGTTCCCTTCCTCAACGCCCTTTCCTCTGGATCATGTCAGCCCCTCTGCTCACCCTCAGCCCACCATCTGTGGCACGGGTTCACCGCTGGTCTGCCCATCTCCAGCTCCATTGGCGTAGAGTCTGGAGGATCCCTCGACTCCGCCTTCAGCCTCCGAGGCCCAGACTCCGCCTCGGTCCTGCGACCCAGCGGCTCCACCTTGGCTTCCAGCTCCCTCGTCTCCACCGGAGCCCATCAGTCCACTAACTCCGCCGGGCTCCCTCGTCCACCTCCTGAACCTCCTCCTGCCTGTCTGTACCTACCCTTCGACATCCCTCCGTCTCCTTCCCTTTCTTCCGGGAGGGGGGCGAACTGTCACAGTCATGGACTTTCGTTTGTGTTTTCATTCCCCATGTGCTCTGTGTGACCTAGTTTCTGCTATTGTCTGATTGTGTCATTATGTTCAGGTGTGTCTCGTCAATTAACCTCCTTATAAGTTGTATTCAGTTCAGTGTTTTGTCGTCTGGTCTTGCGTCTGAATGACCCTAGTGTGTGCGTGCGTGCGTGCGTGCGTGCGTGCTTCTTCCTTGCCTTGGATTACCCATATGTGGATTATTAAATACTGTTTACTGTTATCTTCGTCATATTAGTGCTTCTCTCCCGCACCACACCGTGACAACATGCACTTAAGTGTCTGAATTCTTTACACTGAGTTCACACTTAAGTATATTCATTTCAAGTATATTATTTCTGTAACAAGTATATTCATTTTAAAATGATACGAAAGTCTACTTCTTCTTCACAAAGGCTCTACTTGCACCCAGTATCAATCTGTGGAAAAAGTGATATGACAGTTCAGCACTTTACATATTCATTGTGTAGTAACGAAGTGTGTATTTTGTTTGTTTGCTGGAAACCACTTGGCTTGACTGTACGAACTTCTACAGCACATCACTTCTAAGTTCAATCCCAAATATGTTTTGTAGTGATTACATTTTATTGCATGCCAAAAACTTGATGTCTCAAAACACATGTTGTGACTAAAATCTTTTTCCATCATTAGCCGTTAGCTAGCATACCTCGTAGTCTGTCCTGGTGACTCACGTCCACGAGTCCTGTCTGCTTCGAGAGGAGGCCGGTTAAGTAGGAATGACACTTCACAGCAAGCCACGCCGCATAAGGAAATCGTGACAGTAATCAGGGAGGTTTCGTTATTAGTTTTGGAAGCGGAATGACCTTGGGAATTTCACATGTGTCTGGAGAGAGGGAGGAGCCACCATCATGCTGGAGTGAAACCAGCAAAAAATAGAGCAAATGGAAGTCATTGACTCGCAACGGAGAGAAAAACTTCATGGGTGTGGGCTGAAATGAATATTATGTCACCAGAGCAGTGAGGGAGGACATCCTGAACAGATGAGGCTAACATATTGAAATGCACTGGGTGGAGGAGACGAGCATTAATTCACATATGTCTCAGCGCTGAAATGGGTTAGATCAACAAATCACGGTACGGGTTTGTCGAAAACTTTGGCCGTCGCTTTGAAATCTGTCAACGGCATTCCCTTTTCCCTTTAATTTCCCATGCAATAAGATTGAAATACCAGCAACTTTGTTGGTCTACCACCAGGTTTTGCATAACACGTCCCTCAAGGCTACTTGAATCTTGGACAAAAGTTCACAGCTGTATCGTGGCATAATGAAAGATAAGGCTTTGTCTGTAGGGGCAGGGCTGTAATTACGGTTGCTGCTTTTACTTTACTCATTCTCCCAGACCAAATCTGTCTACATGAGTAGCTTTGAGATCTGTGTTGGATGTTTGCGTTTCACTCAGCTGTAATCAGATATCAGGCCAGAGGGGCCGTGAGTCAGCCTATACTTGAAAACAATAGCACGCTTTCCAAGGCGGTGTTCAAATGCAATGGCTAGTGTGCAAAAGCCGCTTGCATTTCACTGAGTAGGGATAGATATGGACTCTAGGCCAAGTGTGATGTAGGAGCTCCTTCAATCTCTGTATGGGCGGCCTTCATTCAACAAGATAGCTTGTTGCAGTTTTCTAGGAAAAGCGTGAAAGGAGGTGCTGGGTGGTCAACGACATTTTTACAATATGCATTTTTGGGACTGTCAAAGTTAACATACCAGGATATCCATTATGTTTAATGTGATAACTTTTACATTGATAACACTGTGAATACATTTACAGAATTGTACATTTTTTATGGTTTGTTTCTGCTTTTTAAAGATTGGTCAGAAATCATAAAATTAATTGTGATTATGATATTGCACTCAAAGCCAAAGTTTTTGTTTATTTCTTAGTAAGAAAAGCGGAATCACCATATTGCAAAAGAAATACATAAATAAATAAATAATCTCTATATAAAGTTAGATGGATAAGTGTTTCTTCCTTTCTTGCAATATATAAAAATACAAGTATTTGTGTTTATTCTTTTGACATTTTTATCTTGCTCGCTGGGGTTTGTGGAGTACAAATACAACATTTGTAGATATTATTGTCTATTTAGGGTTGGTAAGATTTATGTTTTTAAAACAAAGTCTCTTATGCTCATCAATGCTGCATTTATTTGCTAAAAAATACAGTAAAAACAGTAATATTATGAAATATAATTAAAATTTAAAACTTTATTTAATTTTATTTTTTATTGTAATATGTTTTAAAATGTAATTTATTTCTGTGATGCAAAGCTGAATTTTCAGCATCATTATTCCAGTCTTCAGTGTCACATGATCCTTCAGAAATCATTCTAATATCCTGATTTGCTGCTCAGGAAACTTTTCTTATCATAATTTTTTTGTGGAAATCATGATACTTTTTTGATGAATTTGTCTTTATACAATCACATTTGCTATTTTATTCACGCAGTATAAATGGGACTGGAATGGGACATGCAAACACATAGTTGCTTTGATATTTTAGGAAGGGGACTCCTTGCTAGGGAATCACAGTATTTGGGGGTACTTGGTGTTCTAGGGTAAACTTGAGACCTCCCGAATCACACCATGACCAAAGGGGAGATGGCTTAACTTAACTGCCCACCCCCATCCAGCCCTAAGCTCAGCCCCTCTGCCACGGCCCCCTTCCACAGTAACAGCCGAATAAATCACAAACATGCACCATGACGAAGCCCAGGCCTCAGCGCTCCAGCCACCCCAACCATCTGTGAATCATTAGCCCTGGCTTCCTGTTTGAGACTACGTCTTCAGCACACACATCCCTATCACTGCGGCAGGCTGTCACACAGCTGCAGGACTCACTCTGATAGCAGCCCGAGGAGGCAACGGTGCACCAGTGAAAGGTTTGGAAGGGATTGGATTTGCCCAGACTCATCTGGGCTCAGTGAAACGCTGGCTGAACGATGTCCACTGAGACCAACTCTGAGCTAAAGTCCACTCGAATTACAGCAATTGTTCCCTCCCAAACCCCAATAACACATTCCTGCTGGTCTGACAGTACTATAAACATTGCATCTCTTACTGGATGTCCTTTGGACTTTATTTCAATTCATCTGAGGAAGCTGGTTCAAAAAAGATCACAAACTAATTAAATTTTGCAATTATACTTAATATGTTTCCATCATATAGAGCACTGAGTGTTCCTTTTTTGTACGCCAATCTGGAAGTTCACCATTGTTCCCTTGACAAACAACCAAACGGATTTTTCCTTTGGATTTGCATTATTGTAGAAAATAAGCTCTGTGACCAACAAAAGTTTATGATTCTTACACATTTTGTTCATCATTATAATCTTCCCAACTTTTATGAATTTTGAAGCCTAAATACATTCACCACAAGTAAAAAGTAAATGAAGGCTGTAAGTGAACTACACTAGTCACCTGACTTTAGGGTCACCACCATTAAGCTTCCAACAACTTAAAACATTTTCCCAGAAAGTTTGCTAGGGTGTGAATATAAACACAACAAGGCTGTAAAAGCAGAGTAGCAGTGCTGAGTAGTAACTGATTACCTATAATCTAAATTACATAATCAGGTTCCACTTGTAATTAGATATTACAAGATTTATTAAATTTATTACATTTTAAAATAATTGTAGACTACAGTTACTACTTTATTGATTATGATTACATTTTATTCACATGGTCACATGACATGCAGGTAAACAGGTATAATATTCCATATTTTGTTATGAAGTGTTTTATTTTGATTATTGTAATTTTAAAAATATTTATTTTAATTGTATATTTTCACGATTTAATATTGCTTTTCATTAAACTCACAAACTCCCTGCAGTTCCATCACAAACCCCAGTTTGGGAAACTCTGACGTAATATATTGTTTCATGCACTTTTTTTCTTTGTTTCAATATGGTAACAAAATTATCCTCTTTAAATGTGATAAAAAAAAAAAAAAAAAAAGTTAGGCTAAAAGTAATCTGATTGTATTACCTAATGTTTGTTATATCAATTGGAATCAGTAATGGACTACAATTTGTAGTCCAAACTGCAGACAGTGAGTTGATGAGTTTATGTGATGACAATGAGGGGGATGAATAAAGAGTATCATTTTCCTTCATTATTAGTAAAAAAAAAAACCTTCATTCTTTATGAATGACGCACAGGGAAGGTCATTCTCATTGTCTGAATCTATCAAATATCTCAGTGGAACGCAGATGTGTGGAACACCACTGTCTTCAAATATGCATAGACATGTTAAAAAAGGCTATTTTTGCGGCATGTTTTTCATAGTTGCATGTGTTTCATAGTAAAGCATGCACAGTGACATGACTAAATAGTGAATTTAGTCGGTAGGGGTGTTTGATTCTGGGTTTCTCCTATTCCTGACTCCGACCCTAGGAGAATTGACTCCTGGAACTGACTCCATTTAGGTCAGCTATATGAATAGTTACAAGGTTGCAGTCATTATATTACACACTAAATGTAAAGTATTTTTGTTTTCAGACGCAAAGCCTTAAACATTCAAATTACACATGGCTGCCCATATTACTCCAATTTAGAGACAACATTACCATTGACATTGACAATTTAAATATATAATTCACATTGACATACATTATCATTGACAAATTATGAGTATCACCATCAATTGTATAGTTGTTGCTAATACACACAATTTTAAAGAGGGAAAATTCACAAGAAACAGCCTTCGAATATTAATTCAGAGTTAAATGAATTGAACTGATATAACGGCTGGGTGAGGGTGCCCATTGTCACCTCTTGTTTTAGCGCAAAATACTGCTTGGACAGGAAAGTTCAAGATAAAAATAATAACTAAATACATACTATGATTTTAGACACAGCAAAGGAGTCGAAAACACAAGTATTCTTAATTCAAATGTCGTAACTGGATCTTGCGCTGAAGTGAAAGAATTCTCTCTGGTGACATATGCCAGATTTCCAATCATTTCGTTTACTTAGACTCCACCCATTTCTTATAATTGACTGCAAGCTCACATTCAGACTCGCCTTCATCCTATCAACAACCAACAGATAGAATCAAGTCCCCACTCTAGCCAGTACAGTAGAAAGAAGATCTCAGTCTCGTAGCTCCATTTTTTTTTTTTTTTTTTTTTTGACAACACTTGAGCAAAAGTGCAATTTTAATCCTGTTGAGTCTGAATGAAGACACCATGGCCTGGTTTCAGAGACAGGGTTTAGACTAAACCAGGATTAGGCCATTCAATTAGAAAAACATTAGACAAAATAAAAACATGAGACACAATAAAGGCACTGATATATGTTAAGATCAGTCAGTGCAAGTTTCTTTCAGTTGAAACAGCTCAGATAATCTGGGACTTGGCTTAAGGCTTGTCTGTGAAACCGGGGGTAAGTCATCTTCAAGAAAAATGCAAAAGAAAAAGATTTTTTTTTCAATAATCCATTTAATTCAGCTGCATCATGCCTAAGAAAATATGTTATGTTGATGTGTTGAATATGATATGATGTTACTTCCATTTTGCCATGACTTTAAACCGTTACGCCACAACTGGATTCCCTCCTATTTTTTATCTCCCTTTGCATCTTCTGAGACGGAACGTGTGAGTCATTGTTTGTGAACGTCAAGATGATCCAGATCTTGAGAACTAACAACAATTTCACTTGAGCTTTTAATCCAGCTGTTTACCAGCAAACACGCAAGGTCAGTTCATGTAAAAGCCTGTTCTTGAAACTAATATTTCAACAAAATCTTATCAGATCAGAAAATTGAGCATGTCTTACTGATCCTGAGCATCACAAAACTAGCAGATGACTATATACCACACACACTCTTGGTGCGTAGCCATATTATGTGTTGAAATGGGGCTGATTCGCATTCCAGGTAGGCCTCTCGCCAGCCAGTCAGCTTCCACAAAACCCTCATAAACTTATGGATTCAAACACGTTTCACAACATTAGAAGAACACTGACAGTGAAGAAGAGCAATTTTTATTTTTTTTATTTCCAATTTCAGATGCACACTTTTATTCGGGCTAGACTGTGACTGGATTAACAAAAGTGTGTTAAATTGACACTTTGGAGAGACTTTTGGGAAATATGGAAATAAAGTGTGCATATATGATGATTGAAAACAGTCACAGATCTGAAGAAAACCACACAGCTGTACATTTTACAGGCAGACCCCCCAGTATTGGGTGGTATAGGGTGGATTTATTTCACACCAGTGGACGCTAGTCATATCAGGATAATCATAAGCCATTTGCAAACGTGCTGTGTGTTCAGTTCAATGGAGATTCAACTGGGAGGCTTCTGCTTATTCTTACATACATTTTGTGGCCAGTTTTCCAAAAAAAGAGGGAGATGGTTTTTACATTTGCAAAAATTTTACGAGACATTTCTAAAAGTACCTCCCCAACATTACTCCACCCTTCCCCTTTCAGACTGAATGAAACAAAAAGCAACACGCTGCTTGGGAGAATTTGAGCACTACAAAGGTGCATCTATTTATTTGCGAGTTCTGTGGATTGCAGAAGTGGAATCAAAAGTTAGCCCTTTTCTTCCTCTTTTGTTGGTTGGGGGTTGGAAACGGTGGTGTAATTGGAACCAGAGCCTGTTTGTGTTTGAATTTTTCCATTATAAACCTAACCTTTCAAAACTACCTGGGTTCTCATTATAGCATGCCTGGCATTATTACAAGGTCATTTTGAGCCGGGATTCTACAAGTCTTTATGTGAATCTACTGAGCTTAATAACAACATGCGGATTCATAATCGCATCTGCAACCCTGCCAAACTGCACACACCGAAGAAAAACACAAAAAAGTGCACATGCATATACAGAACAAAAATAAGCGATTAAGGTGATGGGTAGACCAGTTTCACTCTGCCGTTCCCAAAATATTTTGCTAAGATGAATGAACAGATAAGCCCCACACATGAATAAATAGATGTATGAGCAGAGAAGTAAACAGTGGTTTCTCTCTGCCCCATACGTGGAGACAGATGATCCCATTTATCACATTATCACATACAACAACAGAAAAAAATGTGCAAAAAATGTCAAAGAGAAAAAAATTATAGAAATCTACAATTGTAAAAAACTAATTCATGACTCAAACATTGCCTTTTTTTGTGGCTCAATGTTTGTTTTTGTCCTTAAAATGTCCTATACATTTAGTCAGTATTTTGTCATGCAATATTCCTTCATTTTAGTCCAATTTACTCTGACTGAAATGGCAAATAATAAAACTAAAATAATAATAGCTAATAAAAAAAATTACATTTTACAATAAAATATGCAAAATTATAATATCATGTCACTGCAGCCGACCAAAATATATATTAATATTTATTAAATGTGTATCGTAACATATAAAAGATTTATCAAATGTTAGAAACCTGAGCCCCTGAAATAACAGCTTATAATGAGCATACTTCAGTAATAATATTTTTAAAGACTATTTAATGTATTGCATTAACATTGTAATAGCAACTGTGTATTTGAAATATGAGCTACACTATTTACACAGAAGATAACATTCATGTTCATCTGTGCATTCATAACCATTTTTAAGAAATTAATTCTACTGAATAATATATATATATATATAATACTGAAATGAATAAATGAACTACTGAATAATAAATAAATAACTAATACTGATGTAAATAATAATGAATAATAAGTGTATTGAGCAGCATAACTGTTTCAACATTGATAATAATAATAAATATTTCTTGAGCAGCAAATCAGCGTATTAGAATGATCTCTGAAGGATCATGTGACACTGAAGACTGGAGCAATGATGCGGAAAATTCAGCTTTGCATCACAGGAATAAATTACATTTTAATACACAGTCAAACAGAAAATAACTATTTTATATTGTAGTAATATTTTACAATTTTACTGTTTTTACTGTATTTTCTATATTAAATGCAGCATTGGTGAGCACAAGAGACTCCTTTCAAAAACAAATAAATGAAATGGTAGTGTAAGTTATGATATTACGTTTGTTATCAATATCAGCAATTATTATTTTATGAATGAGCTGATGAACCCACTTGCAATGTTCAGCTCTTAAGCAGCTCAATCCTCAACACACTATGATTGGATTATGTGAATCCATTCACTGATGAAATCAAACAGCCCTTCAGCAACCAACATTTTTGTCACTAATTCCGCTGACAAGATGAAATAATAAAGCATGATATGATCTCTTTAAAGCCGAGCACATGCTTAATGTGTACACGTGTGTGCTGGTGAGGACGAAACATCTCTCAGTGTCCTCATGTACTCCTTCCACACGCCCCATGGGCCGAAAGATCAGTGACATCACCCTGCCTCCACCCGTCCCACATTGCACGAACCTACTCCACCCTGCTCGTCTGACACACTCCCTGATGCTGGAGAATAATTAAGTGCTAATTAAAAACACACATACTGACGTGCACTCTTAAAAAATAAAGGTTCGAATCTATGGTTCCATCAAGAACCTTTAACATCCATGGAATCTTTCAAGGTTCCTTAGATTATTAAAAATGTGCTTCACACTTAGGCAAAATAATGTTTGACTGAAATGTTCTTTGAGAAACCAAAAATGGCGAAAACCCACTTTTGGAACCTTTATTTTTGTACATACACACAGATCTGTGCAGAACGCACCCATAAACACAAACAGAGGAATGAGAGCCAAAGACACGTTCCACAAATCACAGTCAGTTTCATCCTTTCGTCTCTGCAGTCACATTTTCCTCAAGTGGCTTCACTCAACTTTGGGGTTTCACACCCACATGCTGATCTAATTAATCTTTTCTGTGTTGTGGTTCTGTATGAAGGCATATGGATGAAATGGAGGTGTTTTAACATCACCACATTTTTTTCAAGGTCAAAAGAAGGTGAACTGCTTGGGGAGGAACGTACCTCAAGAACAGCCTCCCAAAGAGAAAATAAATATGCCTGTTTTAACTCTCTATATTTTATTTATCCTAAAAGAGAGGAATGTTTTATGATTGAACTTGCATGCCTTCATGCAAGTTTGACCAAATTAAGTTGCACGCAGATGAATAAGATGATGAATTAAATCACACGAGAGCTAGCCAGGAGTCAAGAGTTCACAAAGTGTTTGTATTTCAGTCAGAGAAATATCTCCATCACTGAGGCATGTGAGTATATACACATACCAGCAAATATTAAAGGGGCCGTATTCTGCTATAAATGCTTTTTTGGTATTATTTTCAGCCGTTAACCCCCCTAAAAATATTACTAAATGTTTTTTTTTAACTAAAAAATGTCATAGCAATTAAATTTTACACTTTTCAGTTTTCAGCCTTGTGATGACCCTTTTTGTTAAACAGGTTATTTTTTATAATGTACGTTTAAGACTATGTAAATAGTCACTTTTTTTATGATTGGCTAACAATTATGTGCAACAATGCATGGCTTCAGTAAACGTGAAATATATTTAAAGGACTGCACAATGTATCCAAACAGTACTTTGATATGGACTAATAACTTAAGTGGAAAGAGTTTTTTTTCTCTGTCTATATATATATATCAATGTCTTGAGCGATATGTCAGTAAATATGTTAATAGATTTGAACTACATGTCAACTACGTCAATTAATTCTCATTAATTTAGGATTTAGGGTCAGTAGAATAAGTTGACATATGCTTGTAAAGTTTCTGATAGTCAGTATGTTGTATGTTGTGGACCCATCAAAATAAAGTGTTAGAAGATATTAAGCAGACAGTCTACTAATACTCTAATGACTGCTAGTTGACATGTAGTTACAAAGGTACTTACTGTTAGTAGAATGTCTAAAGTGGACTATCGAAATAAAGTGTTACCCAATCAAATATACTGTATCTATATACATATCAAATAAATGCATTCCAAATATATCATAGGGCTTCATAGGGCAGTTCTTAAAAAACTATTGTCTTTATTTTAACAACCTAAATAATCTAAATAACCTTTATTTTTAAGTGTAGAGTAACTAAATCCCTTGCTATGTTTAGGAGTTGGGGTTGAGTTAAGGTCTCAGAAATATCCCAGTATAAAGGTGGTTAAAACCACTTCTGTATTTTGCTTTCAAACATGTGATATTTTCCCTGAATTATTCAACACATGATAACATCTGAAGATTGCCACGGCTTGACAGAATCCACTAAACTGATGACATTTTGATAAAACAGGATAAGTCTCCTTTGTGTGACTACCCAAATACCATGATGATTTCTGAATAACCCAGTACATTCAGTACATTTTTCATGTCCCCTTTGTACAAGTGCACTCACAAACCTGTGCCCATTTGGCAATACATCCTATCCCAGCTGTGATTTACTCCTGACTCTTTACAGACGCCTTGGTGAGCTGGTATGAAGTGCTCAGGGAAATGTCAAATGCCCCAGTATTTTTCCTCCTCCCTCAGCCAGCCCAGCGATGGGAAGACGTCAGCCTATGGAACAGGACAGACCGAGAAGATGCCAATTATTTTGCAGCAAGAACCTGGACTGATAAAATAAGGATTCTAAAGAACAATCCATCTCATTGTGTGCAATCTTGGAGAGAGGACGTGAGAAGAGCAAGTAAAAAAAAAGGAAACAGAGTGTGGTAATGGAAAAGTCAGTGTTTTGCTCTGAGCCAGAGTTGATGTTAACGAACAACTGTATCAGCATGCTTATGCACAGAGTGGACACTATGTGCCTTTTAAAGCCATTGAAGGAATGCTCAGCGGCTTCAGAGCCCAGCCCTGCCAGCTTCAGGGCCTCTCACACGTAACAGGAGTCTGAAATATAAAAACAACATCCTTTGATTTACCCTCTGGGAGGAGAGTTGGAGAAAGTGTAAATATAAGCTAGCCATCCGCTCATACATAAGCCTGAGAAACGTCACGGGGATCAAAGAGAGAATCAGGAAGAAATTCTTCTGTTAGAAGAAAATTATAAAGTAGATTTATGTTCAGTTTTCTTCTCTTCCTGTGTTGAAAAATATTTATTTCTAGAAAACCAAGACAGGACACTTCTGTAAACAGCTGATGCTATTTTAAACGCTATTTTTATGTTGTTTTGCATACTATTATACTATGCAGTATGCAAACAGTTTGTATATGCATAAAATACCTGGATAAACATAAAAAAGAAAGAATTTGAAAGGAAAAATCCCACAACTCTATGTGTTCAACATGGCCTTCCATTTCTAATGTGACAAATGAACCAGAAGTAATATTATCCACAATTTTAAAGGGGTCATCGGATGCCCATTTTCCACAAGTTGATACGATTCTTTAGGGTCTTAATGAAAAGTCTGTAACATAGTTTGGTTAAAATTTCTCAATGGTAGTGTAAAACAACAGTTTTTACCCTGTCAAAAAGTCTACAGCATGCTATTTTCTTGCATGCCACTTTACATGCAAATGCGCTCTGCTCACTCAGCCCTTCTCTTCCGAGCCGCTCTCTGAGAGACGGTAAACTTTAGTCGCATTCATCGTGAAACTTGCTAACTAGCACGTTATTAGGAAAGGTGATTTGCAAAGATTCATTAAAAAACCTTACACTCACTTTTTCTGGAGGTAAATCTGGATCACGAATGATTCGCACAAACAAAAATGCATTTACGTAGATCGGGGGAGCATTCCCTTCAGAACAAAAGGTAATCCACTGCGTCTTCAGCGGCTCAGATGTCGGGAGTAAATGACGACTGCTATGTTCATTATTACATCCAACAACAAAACACTTCAGTCGCTTAGGAGACATTTTTGCCTACATCTGCTCCGGCGGTGAAACAATGGAGGACTGGTGAAAGCTCACTCAGGGCGGGTCTAAGGTAAGACGGCAGTGTCAATCAACTATCGTGGGAGGGCCTGGGTCGGTGTGACGTCACACAGACAGGCATCTGAGAACGGCTTGATATGAGAAAGGGGTAATGATTTTAGCAGATTAAAATAGTAAAAAAAAAAAAAAAAACACTATGTGGATCTTTATCATTATAGGGTGGCTATGTAGAGACCCCCCCCCCACCACATGATTGTAAAGCACTTTGGGTGTATTGCAATACACAATAAAGCGCGATATAAATGCCTCATTCATTCATTCATTCATTCATGTACACACACTGCCAACACACATTTCAGTTCAAACAGCTTGTAAAAGTGCATGTCGCATCTGATGACCCCATTAAAATCTTCATTATTGACTCATTATTTGTTGACTAGTGTATTTGTGTTGCACCAATGAGAAAAGTTCTAAACAAAGCCAAAGTGCCATTCACAACTTCCCTAATGTGGGCTCATGGGATAGAAAAGTCTACATCAGATGCACATTTCGTAATCTTGGTGGATGTTGTAGATCATCCAGAAACTATTTGCTTACTGTTTTATGCAAAGCATTCCGACATACTATATTCATGTATGACATAGTAAGGAAGTGGGCCTATTCAGATTCAGGAAGTTAGTTAATGAATAATGAATCAGTGTGTTTGAACAAACTGGTTGATTGAATGATTCAATGACTCCCTCACAATAATAATCACTTGTCACCACCTACTGGTGTAACGGTACTCAGTTCACAAGAGTCATTTTATATTCCCCACCAGCTGAGCAAATGCAGTGCTGGAAACCGTGAAAAGTCCCAGATCTGTTGCACAGAATGTTTGATCATATTTGATGCAATTTATGCATGCACTATAACAAGAACTGCATTCACACCCTATGGGAAATAAAACAGATGGTGCTGCAGTGGGGCTGAAAAGGAGGTGGAAGTCTGCAGGGGTTAGAGTTTAATACATGCCAAAAGCAAGTGACCCCCTGTGATCTCCCACTTCCTGGCCAGATCTGACCCCATCATCACCTTGCATGCTTTCCCTATATTATACTACATACCACAACCCCAGTGCAGAACAAGGCCTGCATTATATGGCTTTTGTAAACAGGAAAGCATGCATGTATTGGGTGTTGTCTTTTTATTGGTGGAAACTTGTTCAAGTTCATGAGGGAGATTCCACAAATCATGAAGTACATCACAGAAAATAATAAGAAATGAATGAGTGAGGGAAAGGGTGAAAACTTTGGAGTAACACAGATATTTGGTGTTGGCATGTGCATTCTCACATGGCTCAATGCATTGCTAAATGTATTTAGCACACAGTGAAAGTTCCTCTGAGGGGAGGGAGATAGGAATGAAAGGGAAAGAGGAAGAGATTTATGGGCCCTATCAGCAATATCTGTGGTAGGAGACGAATATCAATACCCAGAACGTCAAACATTGCTTTTTTTGTATGTTGTTTGTATGCAAACATGCACTAGATGGATGTTTTTGAATGAATGAATGAATGAATGAGTGAATGAGGCATTTATATAACGCTTTAATGTGTATTGCAATACACCCAAAGCGCTTTACAATCATGTGGGGGGTCTCTCCTCAACCACCACCAGTGTGCAATGTGCAGTTTTGACTCTTGCACTCGTCCTTCGAGCATGACATGGTATGGTAAAAAAGTTAAAAAGTGAAACTTAAATACGTGTCTCAAGACTTTGCAATTTGTGTTCATTCCACTGCCCCATGCCTCGAGTTTTTGCATTCCACTGCGCTGCTCTTCCATTGTTTTTATATGTAAACATGCTCTAGAGTCAATCAAATATTTGATTGATGCACTTTTGCAGCCCATGACACTGCATTCTAATGCAAGTTAAAAGTTCAAACTAAAAAAAAAAAAAAAATAAATAAAATAAAAAATTGCTTTATATACTAAAATATGTATTTCAAATTACATTTCCAATCTTACAATCTTATGTTTACATTGAAATGCTTTTTAAATATATGTTTATATTTTTACAGAACATTTTCAAAATATACAAAAAACATATTGGTCGAAAATATTTACTTAAATATATTTACTCAAACCTTTAACCATTTGAGACTTCATGACCTACAAAGATAGTCTCTTTTCAGTCATCTGTTCTCAGCTCATGTACTATATTTAATTTACTTAATACTATTCAAATGTTTTACTCCCTTCAAAAAAAACCTAATACAACTAGCCTATGTCTTGTTTTTTTCCAAAACGGAACGATGATTGGATGGTCTTGTTTCCAAAAATCTATTATTCTGCAGCTACATCATTTTTTGAGCTTTTGAATCAAAAATAAAGCTAAAAACGCACTCGTCTTGATGTTGCTGATATTGGATTCACGTGTAAAGTGTTTTCATTTTGGTGAAAAGGGCGTGACTCCACATGGCCTGCTCCCAGTGTGAATGCTGTAATCTGTAAAAACACTTATAATTCATATAAGCATCTCATGTTTTTAAATGCAAAAAAGCACTCTGTGTAAATAGCCCTTAAGTGAGCGCAGAGTAGATGGGGTAAGCTAGTATATCTCCCTAAATTATGTTTTGTCTGCAAGGCTGTTATTAACGTACATTAAATAGCTTTTCATTGTACGCTTGAAGTTCACAGTTCCACTAAAGTGGCAAATGCTTCTGGAGCGAGTGTAGAAGTAGGATTTAGGAGCGAGTATTTGAGCCGACTCCAGTGGGCTGTGATTTATACAGGAAACTGCTTATTGCAACAGACAGACACTCTGGAGGAAAGAGAGAAAGAATTACAATGCGAACATAAAAAAAGAATCTCAACCGCAATCATACGTACAAACTGTAGACATAAAGCATGGTTGTAAGTGGGGAGATCTGAACGCCTTGTGCTTTTCGCTCTGATCCATGGTGATTTTAAAACCTTAAACGACACGTCAAACATTCATCTCAAGCAAACTGTTCCTCGTCCATGTGTGTGGTCCCATGGGCCCAGGGTCAGAGGTCACTGCCAAACTGCCGTATGTTTACATTTTCCAATCCTTCTCAGACCACAAGTTGGAGTCGTCCATCGCCATGTACTCAAGAGCGGCTGCACTCTCAGCTAAAAAATACTTTTGGAAAATGCTTGATGGAAAAAGCAGTTCTACTGTTAAACGAGTTTCAAGCGCAGCTAGTGCAGTCGAGTATTCTTTCCATTTGGGTTTTATTATAATTTTTTTTAATACACTTTCCGAAGGGCTGTAAAATTCAAAGCCCTTTGCTCATAGCGGTTAGATCTGCAAACAAACGAAAGACAAGAGCAAAACTGTTTCTGCAGCAGTGGATATCGTGGCCTGGCTTCCCTGCTCAGAAATGTTGGATAAAACTATGGATATTGAGCTCAGTGCATTTCACCAAGAACATGCAAACATACAAAGAAAGCCCAAGAAGTTCAGCTGATCTCCACTTTATAGACCATCTGCATATCATCAGCGGTGAACTGTATTTTGGCGAGGGAGTGGAACAGAGAATCCTGAGCCTTACTTTTTATTGTCTTGATTTATGCTAGAACATATTGGAGCTAGTCTAAAACCAGTGTTTCTCCACCTTCTAACCTTTTTTGTTTTATACCACCACAGAACATCAGTAAAATCCTCTTTAAATGTAATAAAGAAATTAATAGTTTTATTATGCATGGAGGCAAAAAATGAATCAAAAGTGACAGGTAAGACATTTATAATGTTACAAAATAGTTCTATTTCAACCATTTAACTTTTTATCAAAGAATCCTGAAATAAAATATAACAGTTTCCACAAAAATTTCAAATTTCACAGCACAACTGTTTTCAACACTGATAAGACTGAAGACATGCTTCTTGAGCATCAAATCAGCATATTAAATTGATTTCTGAAGTATCATGTGACACTGAAAACTGGACTAATGATGCTGAAAATTCAGCTCTGCTCCATCACAGGAATCGATTACATTTTAAAATATACTGCAACAGAAAACAGTTATTTTAAATTGTAATAATATTCCAAAAATATTACTGATTTTACTGTATATAAATGTAGCCTTAGCAAAAACATTACAAAATACAGACCCAAACGTTTTAGTGTAGAGACAACCCTATTGTTTTTAATATTAAGTTTCTGTTTTATAGGTATAATCAAAATCTCTCCAAGATAAATAGATTTTATAGTCCCGCCTTACTCAAACAAGCCAATGTTGCAGTTGTGGGATTTAAGCAGAACAATGTTTTAACTGTGCCACATAACCACAGTATTTACACTTTGTTTGGAAAACAACCTACAAACGTTGCACTTACTGTACAATTGTCTTTACATATTAAGTTGTGGTAGTAGAAAAGTATCTAACATCGAAAAATCACACACGGCACTTTTAATCGCTATGTTTTTGTGATGGACCGGAAAGGAACTGTCCCAACTGTTTTATTGTTTCTGTGGGGAAGCCTCAGACATGTGTCGCGCCATGAATGTGGTCATTATTTGCTGGAGATGACAGGCTGAAAGGACATTCTGTCTGGTCACTGTCAACTTGAGCTTTCAAACCAAGTGTGTCGCCCATCTATGATTATTACAGAAGGGTGGTCCGCAGCTGCAGCCCATGGGCGAGTTTCCCTCCTGTTCTCTTGCAGCATGGCCCACCCTTTCTAGCAATCGAGAAATGAATCCTGAGACAAACCAGTTTGCGAAGACAAAGGAAAACCCCTGCATATGCTGTGTTTGGAGACACAGGAAAAAAATGATGGGAGGGGTCATACTGGAATCCCAAGAAGGCTGAATTGTGTACGTGTGTCTGTCTATAGAGAGACTGAAAAAGAAGTTGATCGTGCATTCTGTTCCACTCCCAGTTTTGACCCACCCCCCTTTCTCTATCTCTCACTCGTTCAAATCTCAGCTCTAGCAGGTTGCTTAATGGTTTCCAGATTTCTTCATGCTGGTTTCCTCCTGGAAGCCTTGACTCCTGTCATGAGATTCAGCAGTGGAGGCCACGGTTCTGGCAGCTCACGATGATAATGCTTCAAATATTCACAAACAGCGACCTCCTCTGGTTATATAGTAGAACAGCAGGACAATACTCAGCCTGGACCTGCTGATTTGACATTTCAAGCAAGAACAGCACAAGGGCTAATTAATTGTGGGTGAATATATACACTGTAAAAAATGACTGTGATTTTAACGGTAAAAAAGTGTGAATATGCTACAGTAAAAACCTGTTAAATGGTTAACGGTAAGTTCCTGTAAAATTTACAGGGAAAAACTGTAAACTGACGTTCCCAGAATTCCATGTGTTGCATTTCATATTTTGTTTGAATTTGATGTTTTTTCTGTGAAATAACTATGTTTCTTAATTTTTTTCTTATCAGTTATGTTTATTAGGGTTGTATGTTACATCTAATATTGTTAAATTAATGTTTATTGCATATTTCATTTTAATGAGTTTCACCATGATGGTGTTTAGTGTTTGTGTGAATGACACTGTACACCTTCTATATATGTTATTATTTAAAAGCTGCTTGTGATGGGCTTTGGTTTCATGTGACTTTCTCATCACCACCTGCTTTTGGTGGTTATCAGTGTATTTCAAAGGTACAAAACAGATTTCAGTACTTCAATAGGTTGGTATATTAACATTATATCAGTTAATGAAATAACGGTATTTAACTGTAAATTTAAGTTAAAACCATACAACCTAAAATGTTGTTACCGTATTTTTTACGGTAGAATTCCAGCAACCACAGCTGCTGGTCTTTTACAGTAAATTTTATGGAATTTTATTTACAGTGTACAAATGCGGACTTAGGTGATCAGGAACCCTGGGCATCTTTCTTCTGGCATCTTTTCAGAGTCAGTAGAAAGGTCCCTCCCTTTAATGTCTTAAGTTATTGGAACTGTGAAACTGATTTTCTTCTGCTTACAATATGTCTTGTAATCTGTGTCTTAAGGACTGTTCTACTGGAGCATGTGCGGTAATTGTTTATGGCTCATGCAGCAAGCATGAAAAACATTGCTTAAACATATTGAATAACATATTGGATAAATGAACCAGAAATGTTAAACAAATGCAAGCTAAATAAAATAGTCATATAAAGGCTTGAAATTAAAAGGTTTAAAAATAACTTCAATGAAACTCAATGACTTGAAAATTCGATTGAAAGTTCACCCCATATTCAATATTCAAAGAGCCACCATCCATATACAGCAGGATATGTCCAGTGTTTCTGCTGTAATTATAACAAAGCTGTTCTCTGTACCAATTTCGGTACCACAGAAAAACATGCTAATTAACAAAAAAAAAAAAAACACTTTTTTTATTAATAAAGTCAAACAAAAATAAAAATGCACAAAAATCAATGCCATTCTTTATGCTTATTTAAAATTGTGTTTCAAGTTTTTCAGCAAGTAATAAAACTGGAAAACAGTAAACAAGTTTCACCCAAATTTAATTTGTCTTTTAATTAATGAAATTTAAACATTTTATTTTTTGGTAGGCCTAAATAAAGGGGATTTACTATTAAAATTAATACATGGAAGAAATATTGTGTGATTATTTATTAAAAAATAAAGTTTTATACATTTTTTTAAACAGTAGAAGTAGTATCACATACATCCAACTAGGTAATAGTAGCCTATATATTTCTGGCACAATGACTAAACCGAACTTTTATTTTGACGGGTTGCCGTCAATACCTTTAAATTGCTGTGTGTATATGATATGACGCTGGTTTAGCTTACTCAAATGAAACAGTAAAATGTTCGTTAAGTGACTCTCAGGGCAGTTCTGGAGATGTTGTTTATGTATTTATGTCCTGGTTTAGACGGCAGAAGCTGAAACCACCGCGAGCGTCACACGCGCTTCAGTGTAGTAGCATAAACAAAACTGCGCATTTCTGCATTCACACAGAGACTCGCAGAACATGCGGGATTCATATTTGAATCGACTTTTGCGGCTTAATATTAACAGATACTAGTCCATATCGCGATTTGATTTAAGTGTAATGACCTACTTTTGATTAATTCATCCAAACTTTGACAAATTTCATGACATTCCGTGTTAAACTGTAAATTCCGTTTTTAAACTAGGTTCCGAGATTCTGTCCGTGTTTTCTGCATCGCGGAAATCATAGGGCCCTATGCGTCAGGAACCGGGTTGACCGGGTGCTCGGTACCACCGGTACTTAAAAAAAAAAAAAAAAAAAAACTGGTACCGTGATGTTTTCATTGTTTTAGTACCGATTGGTAAGTACCAGGTCTTTTGACAACACTATTTGTGACCCTGGACCACAAAACCAGTCTTAAGTCGCTGGGGTATATTTTTAGCAATGGCCAAAAATACATTGGGTCCCACTTTATATTAGGTGGCCTTAACTACTATGTACTTACATTTGAATTAATAATTTGGTACAATGCACTTGTTGTGTACATACATGTTTTTACATTGTACTTATATTTTTAAAAATACCTATATGTAATTACATCTGTAATTAATTTCTGTAATTACATTTATAATTACACTGTCAACCCATCCCTTACACCTTAACCCAACCTTAAACCTACCCTTACCACCAAACCTGTCCCTAACCTTACCCGTATCCCTCCTCAATAGCAGGAATAGTGTTTTGCAATACAGTATGAACACAATAAGTACATTGTACTTATTTTTTGATGTAAGTACATAGTAGTTAAGGCCACCTAATATAAAGTGTGACCATACATTGTATTGAAAAATTATAGATTTTTCTTTTATGCCAAAAATCATTAGGATCATGTTTGTAGAGATCGTGTTCAATGAAGATATTTTGTACATTTATTACCATAAATATATCAAAACTTCATTTTTGATTAGTAATATGCATGACTAAGATCTTCACTTGGACAACTTTAAAGGCAATTTTCTCAATATTTTTTTTTTTTTTTTTGCACCCTCAGATTCCAGATTTTCAAATAGTTTCATCTCTGCCAAATATTGTCAGATCCTAACAAACCATACATCAATGGGAAGCTTAGTTATTCGGCTTTCATATGATGTATAAATCTCAATTTACACTTAAGACTGGTTTTGTGGTCCAGGGTCACATTTAATGATAATTTATTAATTTAAATACTTTTTAGGCCCCCGGCTGAGAACCACTTCTAACCAGTTCTAAATGCAATGCATTTGCAAAGCACAATTATTTCGTGACACAAACAAAACAATAACAAAACAATACTCTGCTGAAGAAAGGTTTTGATCATACACTGGTAAGAGTGGCATGGCATTGAGAAAATGTGATGTTGTGCATGTAGCTGGCCACTAGGTGGCAGGATGTATCTACATTTTACACAAGCAGCGTGTATATGAAATCATGGATTTTTTGTCAAGCCAAGATTCATTAAATTCTCTTTTATCTGAACTGAAGAAACATTAACACCTAACAAACTTTGTAGGGCTGCAGGCAGATCAATCAAACCACTTTGCTTTTAACACACAAATCAATATTCACTCGTAAATTTGAGTAGGGAATAAGGGGCTTTTGATTTTCACCTGTAGACAGTATGTGAGAAAAGTGATATCAGTTAAATGAGTGAGTGTGAATTCTCCTTACTCACATGAAACTTGCATGTACGTCTGCAGTCGCAGTGATCCAGTTTAAAGAGCTGCATGTGGTCGGCCATCAGAGGGGGTCTTTAGCAGCGAGTGTTGACAAGCATTGAGCTTCCTCCAGCCTCAGGTAGGTTTATTGAATTAGTCAGATCAGTGCCAATCTATGCAGATAACGACTTATAGCAACTTCAAGCTTAAAATTCCACTCCTACTCAAATAAACCAAAATCAAAAAGTGTGTTTATTCTTCATAAAGGTTTAACCACTGATTCACAGCAGGCCTATTTTAATGACGTCCTTACTACATTTCTGGGTCTTGAACATGGTAGTT
Organism: Acrossocheilus fasciatus; assembly: GCA_036784905.1. Taxonomy (NCBI): domain Eukaryota; kingdom Metazoa; phylum Chordata; class Actinopteri; order Cypriniformes; family Cyprinidae; genus Acrossocheilus; species Acrossocheilus fasciatus. The sequence continues at coordinate 27,207,554 of CM071940.1, read as the reverse complement.
CTGTTGCCGTCTATGCAGGATCAGAAAGCACTTGGATTTCATCAAAAATACAACAATTTGTTTCTCAAAGATGAACGAAGGTCTTACGGGTCTGGAATGACATGAGGGTGAATAATTAATGACAGCATTTTAATTTTTGGGTGAATTAACCCTTTATAGCCACTTACACAATACATTATGAAATAGCCTAATGTTAAGGAACACATTTCTGAAATGAAGAAAAGACACTTTTGTGGACTTTTTCTTTTATTTAAAAATATAGCGGTTATAGCCTTGAAAAGGCTGGCAAGCATGAATATATATACACATGATGAACATAGAAAATGTAGCAAAGATAGGCGAGACAAACAGCACTATTATCACAGAGGGAAAACATGAAGATAAACTTCACTAAATCCACCTCAAACAGCCACACAATTTCAGATATAAACAGACTTCTCTCTTTTTACTTATGTTTTTATCTTGCTAAATTTAAAATGGACTGCTAGCACAAGGCTATGCAAATAAAACAGAATGCTAACCTCATGTCTTTTTCTCTCTCCCTGAGGTTTATCTTGAAGCAAATTAGGTAAATTCTTGCTAAGCATTTCTGCCTACAGTAATCAAACCAAGATGGATCGTTTGGCCCATATCTGAAATAGTAGATTAAGGCAAAGCCTAATTTATTCACCATGTTAAATGATATTCAAAAGTCAGGCTTACTAGGCAGTACATGCTAGATTAGATTTGGCACTTTTCTGCTTAAGGCTGACGTGACCCCAAGTGTGAAGCAGCTGAGAATTCCCGGTAAATCTCATCTTACTGACGTCGAAGACTTGTCTTCACAGTGTCTGATCTTTAATTTAGAGACAGTAAGCTTGCAGACTACTGCAGTTAATTCAAACATGAAGGTCTGCAGTAATAAAGGCCTCATTTTAGTCATCAACATCTGCTATACTGTATGTAGACATATGTACACAATGAAAAAGTCAAAAGATCAAACGGAATCATGAATTTTAGTGTCTTTGCTCAACAATGTATTAAAGCACCCCAGTGAATTTACTGAGGAGCAATACCAGTGCCATAACTTGCTAATGTCAGAGTTAACACAATTAATAAAACTGACATGTTCATATTTACTAGAACACATGACTTAACACAACTGACTTTTTAGTTGTACTTGACATGACACATATTGTTTAACCAAAGGTTTAAATGTTTCAATGACAGCGACAATCAAACCGATCAAAAACTCCAGCAATAATCAGCAGTAGTTCCCCTCGCACGCCATGAAGTGCAGGAAGGAAGTGGTGAGATATGCAAGATACTGAGCAAACAACTATGCAAAACACGTACAGACTGAAAAATGAGATCTGATGGAGGGACACCTGTTGCTACTTTTCCCAAAAGTGGACTATGATCAGTCTCTGGAGAGGTTCTCAAACATCCACCACCTTCAAATCATCTGCATTCGAGCTCAGACCAGCGCAGTGTGTAATCAGCTGCACAAGGACGTTTCCTGAGCTTCTGAACCACAGTAGCTCTTAAAATGACAGTTTTACCGGATGCATGACTGAATTATATGTAATCTAGAGATAAAGTATTTGTAGGGCTTTGACAATGCTACTCCAAGAATGTGTATGATAAAACATTTGGATCAGATCATAAGAGCTCTCTCCCAAAAAAACGTTACTTTTCTGACAATGGCAGAGGGCTGATATTAACTTTGAAAATATATTGTACCTTTATGCAGAGGGCCACTGAACAAATCATATGATTTACTTTAATACGCTAGTGCTCTAAATCAAAATAACCATTATCTTTAGGCACCAAGTCATGGGCAGGGTTGCCACAGCTTTTGACCAATTTACATGACCATTCCAGTTGCTTGTGATTTACCAGGTAAGGATTGTTTTAACAATTTCATTCAGAACACAAAACGCAATTTTTCACAAAGTATTTTAGCGCTGAGAATAACTTGGAAAAAATCCATGACCTTTAAATTTTTTAAAAATCCCTGATATTTCCAGCTTACAACTGTGGGAACCCCGCATGGGACTATGGGAAAATGGCTTAAAACAGCATCTGCTTCTGCAAGTGAAGTTTACGGTTTTGGTGATGTATGTATCCCCTATGCATGTCTTTCCTTTAGCAGAGCTATCTGTGGAACTTGTAGCAGGTCCCTTTTGGACTCAACACATCCAGCTGCTCATCTTAGCATGGGTCAGTAGTGTGACAGATGGCTTTGGTGTCTGAGCTAAAGCAGTCTCCCCAACGTATCTCTACAGGGACACAGGAACCTGAGGCATCTGTCCAGCTTTGACGTGCTTACATCTACACACCACATTTCTCTTCTTTACACAATGTCAAATTCTGGTCTCCATCCCCAGAATGGTTTACTGATTGTAGAGTTTCATACTCGGATCTCATCATCCTCATCTTCCATGAAGGAGGAGAAGGCTGGTTCATTGTCTGGGTTGCAGGTGTTGTCGGTAACTCCAATATCTTCCTCACAAGGCTCACTGGCTGGTTTCTCCTCCAAGGCGGCTGAACCTGAGCTGGAAACTGAGCAGCTGTCGAGGTGATGTGGGTGTTTGTGGTGTGGTTCTGGGGTGCTGGTGCCTTCGCTCTGTATCTCCAAGTCAACAGAGCTGGGAGCCCTCATGGGACCCTCGCTGTGAGCGACTAACCCCTCTGGTTCCTCTTCTTTCACAACAACTTCCCTCATTTCCTCATCCATTTCCACTCCTCCCAGGTTGCAGTGAAGAGGAGATGCACGTCCCTCACTGCTCTTGCCTTCTTCAAACCCCTGGTCATCGTCTTCCTTCTCCATGACCCCCAGGATGTCCCCCAGCATCGAGGGCCCAAGATCAACATGGAATGACATCACAGATTCAGCTTTCTTCAATCCTCCCCCGTTGTAAGATGGGGAAGGTCGCAGGTCGGTCAACACCCCGAAATGCTTCTCATGGAGCTCCAAGTCCAATGCTTCAGCAGAGGCCCCATTGGAGGGGCTGGAGGTCAAGCTCTTGAGCACCCTCTTGTCTCCCTCCTGTCCATCTTCATTGTTCAGAAAGGGCAGGGACATGGCATTCTTCACAAAGGTGGGTGACTCGCTGGGAGGAAGGAGGGTATTGTCTTGCTGGTCTACTCTGGTGACGGACTGAGAGCGCTTGCTGCTCCGGAAGGTACGAGATAGCAGTCCAGGTTTTGGAGAGCGAGGATAGGTGTGGCCTTCTTGGGATGGCTCTCCAGATCGAGTACTAAGGAAAGAGGTGTCTCCGAAAGCTTCCCCGCTGCGCCCTACATGCATGGTGTGCCGGAAGTCACCCAAGGGAGCGCTGATCATCTCGGTAGTGAGGTCCATACGAGAGCGCCGCTTGGTCTGAGACCCCGACACCAGCTGCTTTAAGATGGGCATCTTGGTTTGCACAACTCACAAACCCAGTAGCGTTTGACCAGTGCTGTTGTGGTTTCAAGAATAAGTGGTTTTCTTCTAACGAGTCCTAAAAGGTTCCTGGTTCAACCAGATTTTGCGCAGCCCAACTCTGTCCAGTCTTGATGGCCGTCACTTCAGTTGCCAAAAAGGAGATAATCTGGAACTGGGAACAAACAAGATCAAAATTAGATTTCATAGTTAACTGGAGATGACATCTTGACTCTAAGCAAAACCACAGTGCAAAGCCAAGAAGTTAAGTTAATTATAGTGCTGTGTTGTTTGACTTTCTGGGTGCAAGATCAATACAGACAGAAGAAATTGGCAGTCCAGCCAGAACACAGGCAGTTCCAGGATGTCTTATCAATGCGTCTGGCCAGAATACCAGCAGAAGCTGCAGTGTCATTCTTTTCCCTGAGCTAAACTGCAGAAGTGTTTCTGGCATTCAGATGAGGTAAGGGTCAGGATTCTTGTGATCAGGCAGCTGGAGTTTCAATCATTAAAAGATAAGCAGAGACTGATAAAATAACTTAGTGGAGAGTTAAACTACTTTGTGAAATACTTATGGTGTCATGAGTAATATCCTTATAGGACGAATTTAATGAAACCTGCCACAAACTATATTTTACCCCAAAATGAAAAAGGAAATTATATTTTTTACAAATGTTATTAGGATGATTAAAGTTGACTTATGAAAGTCTGACTTTTTCCATGTTTAAGTGCTATAATTGGGTCTCTGGTGCATCTACCAACCCAGAAAATGTGAAAAAGAACAACCCAGTAATTTTTTGCCTTTCTCTGCAAGTTTGTGAAAAAAACGAGCCACTTAGATTTCACTCCCCCCATGACGTGGTAAGGGGATCTTATTATAATATTACCGCCCCTTTATCTGCAAGTTTCCACCCATGGGACTGCCATTATGTTTTTGCAAGTGACAAAGGTCTGTTTCGCCATGGCGAAAGTTCAATAAAAGCATGCTAACTGCTCTGTCTTTGGCTGCACTGACGAGCACAGGACACTATTTAGAGTCCCAGCCTCAGAGGAGACAAGAGAGCAGTGGATTCATTGATTTATTTACTGAATATTATGCTGCTGCCACACAGATCTAATATAAACATGCAATTTCTTTCCCAGATGTTTCACAGACATAACTGTTTTTGTAACTTGTGTGTTTTTACCATAAACTTGTGTGTATTTGACAGTTTAAGCACAATAAGACATGAAAGAAAACTAGTTTGGTACTCACATGCCATGTGACAGCCATTTTCTGTGCACTTGCTTTGGATGTGCGCGATCAGAAAACCGTATATCAGAAGTTTAAATTAATGTCCCCTTTAACATTTACATTTTATGACTTTTGTGAAATTTGGAAATTCTTAATAAATAAATGGGAATTAACTAAAAACATGTTAATGATCCTACAAGAATACACAAATACGTCGTCACAGATTGTGACCAGCTGCCAATGATACTTAGTCTGCTATATCATCTCATCGAACACCATTGCTCTGCAGTAGAGACAAGTCTGTTTAGCAAGTGACAGCTACTTCCTCTGTAATCATCCATGACTGTATAAATGGCAAAGACAGAGGAACATGGTAAGCCATGACCCTATTGATGGCTCGGGGTAACATCATTTCACACGACTCTAAACTTAACCTCTACTCTCTGAACGAAGTAGCTCATCAGGGACAACCACAATTAACATCAAATTAAGCGTGAACATATTTACACAAACAAGTGCAAACCTCAGCCTCGAAACACCACAACAAGGTCTGACGCTCACCTCACTTTGAAGATAAAATGCTTACCCTCACCGGAGAGTCTTGTGGCATTATTCCCCGGTCTATAAATTAAAATTAAGTGTGAGATATGGGCCAAATGCTTGGCAGGCAACAAGTTTTTCCTGTCACTGTTCTACTGTAATATTCATGCAGTCTTTTCTTTGAAAATGAGGTGCCCAACCAACTCATGACCTCTTTCTAGATGAATCTTCCTCTACCAGCTTCGTCTGTACTTCCTCAATGTCCTTACCTGCCTGTGTCTCTATAGCAACACCCCTCTGCACACAAACAGATGTTAGCGTTTCCTGTCTGCATGCATGTATTTTCCTCCTTTTAACCAAGCTGTTTCTCTCAAACTGTACTGTTCACTGATCGAAATGTATCTGCATGGTCAATGACTAAATTAAAACGCTAAATTATCCACAATGATTTGATCAATTATGCACAACCTTAATGACTAGAATAGAATTATCACTCTCTTTGGCATTAAATATTAAATTACACAGCACAAATTACATACCATGTCTCAGAACCACTGAATATCAGAAATCACTGGTTAAATAAAGGATAATGAACATCTTCTATTGTGCCTTCTGTTAAGAGACTGACTGAACACATGCAGCCAGCACCCTCCCTGAAGGCAAGAGACAGCGCGGATAAGGCTCAGGCTCAGCCAATGAGAGATGAAGTCCTGCGGCTCTCCGCTGCACACACCCGTTTCCATGACATCATTTCATGGATGCTCTGAGCAGGGGACGACGAGCCCACCTGAAAACAAAGCAAGCCTTTGCACAGCCTCCAAAATGATGCCCGGGAAAACAGGGTGGCAATGTCAATATTATTCAATATTAGTATCGTTTTTTTTTTACTGTAAATTAATCAAGTTTTAATGTCTTATCTTAAAATAATTACATTTAGCTATTTAAAGACACTTTTATTCAAGAGCTAGTAATATATCTGCTGTTGCCAGGTTTGTAGACAAGTACAGAAGCAAGAAATGCAGAGAGAAAGAACAAATTAATTATTTAAAGCTGAATCATGTAAATTATAAAATGTCTAATGCAAACAAGAAAAAAAAAAAAAACAGCATATATTTATCATACACTATTGTTCAAAAGTTTGGGGTCTGGTCGGTGCCGATAGCCTTGTGGGCATCGTGCTGACATCTAGCGTGCCGTTGCTTATAGGCGTCCCGAGATTGAACCCCGGCTTGAGGACCTTTCCCAATTTTTTTATTTCTTTGACAGAAAACTTATGCAAGGCTGAATTTACTTGATTTAAAATACAGTAAAAACTGTAATACTGTAAAATATTATTACAATTTAAAATAACTGTTTTCTATTTAAATATATTTTAAAATGTAATTTATTCCTGTGATACAAAGCTACATTTTCAGCATCATTACTCCAGTCTTCAGTCATATGATCCTTCAGAAATCATTCTAATATGATGATTTGCTGCTCAAGAAACATTATTATTATTATTATTATTATTATTGTTATTATTATCATCATCATCAATGTTGGAAACAGTTGTGCTGCTCAATAATTTTTGTGGATTCATGATAGATTTTTTCAGGATTTTTTGATGAATAGAAATAGAAAACTAACTAAACATGTATCTACTAGTCCAAACTCAAAAGCACAGGTAAAGGGTGCTAGCCATAGTAGGTTATCACTTACCACTTGTGTGTTAGTTCAGACCACTGCCGATGCAACTGATTAGATTCTGCTTAAAGTTGTTGTTTTATATAGTCAGCTACAATGCCCACCCCCACCACAACCAAGAAAAAAATAATAATAATGATGATTTAAATATAATGATTATCATTTCCCAAAAGGGGCAGTCTGTTTTTGTCAACTAATTTGAAAATAATGTAAATAGAATTTTCTAAATAGAAATACGGAAGTCTAATAAGACTAACAAGTTGTTTCCCATAAAAAAGGGCACAAACAGAAGGCCAAAAGGGGACAGTGAGTAATCAATATGCAAAATTATTCAGTTAGCAACACAAATTACAATGCAGAACAACAGTTCACAGCATTCTGGACAAAGACAGCAGTGTTTATATGAGGTGTTGCTACTGGGTGGCATGAGCTGGAAGAAAAACAAGCAGTAGATGAAAGATGTGAAGCCCTAAATCCCCTAGACACACAGTTCCGCTGCATTTCTGTCCTGTCCCACATACACCAATGCCCTAAACATACACAAGTATGTGAACACACACACACGTCTAGCTAAGCAAGTTCAATTTTGTGTATTACATGTACTGAATTACTGAAATGTATCATATTCATTGTTCAAGTATTCACATAGTTGTAATTTGTGTACATGAATAAAGTATGTTTCTGGCACAACACTTCTATATAGACAAATTGTAATCTTAATTAGTCCAAAAACGTCCTACCATGCTCTGTTAGCACATATTGCGGGAAAGGCTAACGACCTTTGGTTAACAGCGGTCCATGTGCATCTCTGGACCAATTTGTCGAATGCTTCTTGTCGGGAGGAGCTTTATTTATAGACGTGCAAATATGATGTAAGTACGGGGAGCATGGGAAGGCAGCGTGGGAAACAACAGGCCTCTGAAGGGGTGAGTGACTTTCCACATACCCTTACAACGTCTGTGATAGTAACGCAGTTCATGGGGAGCAGTTGGACTTCCTCTGTAAAGACTAAACACACCTCCCTCTCTCCCACTATCAGCTCCTCCTTCTCTACATCCCTGCGACCCTATACATACTAACCTCTGACCCTGTGCGAGTTTAGATTTAGCAAATCTCATAGAAAAACATACGCACACACATAATGCACTTGGGATGACTTCGGTTTCAACAAGCATCTCAGAGCGAGCCACAATCCCGATTTTGAAAGTCAGAGACTGTTTGAATATTGTCTCTCAGAAATTTTTCATCTACATAAAAAAAGAAGAAAGTGTGTATTTCTGCCCCACTAGCACCAAACCAGAAATGCAAACTGTATGTCGACCCTACACATTATAATATAACATAATATCTAATGTTACATCCATTACTCTGCGTTACACAACAATATTATATTTTTATATTATATTATATTTTATATTACATTACATTATATTATCTCCTTGACCTATATAGGGTCATAGGTATTATAATAGCCTATAATATAATGTAATAATAATATAATATTGTTGTGTGATGTAGAGCCATGGATAAAATTATATTATATTATGTTACATTAAATTACAACCCGAATTCCGGAAATGTTGGGACATGTTTTAAATTTGAATAAAATGAAAACTAAAAGAATTTCAAATCACATGAGCCAATACTTTATTCACAATAGAGCATAGATATAACAAATATTTAAACTGAGAAATTTTACAATTTTATGCACAAAATGAGCTCATTTCAAATGTGATGCCTGCTACAGGTCTCAAAATAGTTGGGACAGGGGCATGTTTACCATGGTGTAGCATCTCATCTTCTTTTCAAAACAGTTTGAAGACGTCTGGGCATCGAGGTTATGAGTTTCTGGAGTTTTGGTGTTGGAATTTGGTCCCATATTTGAAATGAGCTCATTTAGTGGATAAAAGTGTAAAATTTCATTTTAGTTTTCATTTTATTCAAATTAAAAAAATGTCCCAACATTTCCGGAATTAGGGTTGTATATATCATCTCGTTATATATGGTTGTAGGTATTATAATAGCCTATAATATAATGTAGTAGAATATAATATTGTTGTGTAACAGAGTCATGGACATTATATTAATTATAATATATATTATATTAGTCCAATGTAGGGTTACAGGTAATAAAATAATATAATATAGTATAATATAATTAATATAATATAATATAATATAATATAATATATGAAATGCCTGTTAATGTGTAGTCAGCCATAATAACCTGCTAAACTTTGACCTGCTTGCTGCCTTTAGTTTTTGCAGAAATGACATAGTTCACCTCTAAACATGAGGAATGGGTAAATTAGTCTCGTTTAATGACAACATTAAGACAGTGAAACATGCTGTTTAAGGCTGAAGCACACTGGCATGTCACATGCACTTCAAGTCGTCTTTGGTCTTTGCAGTGGACGAACAGAAAGCTCGCTCTGTGAACAAGCGTCTCTGTGTGAATCAAACAAAAGTGCTGAGTGCATCCTAGCACTCAGACAGTGAATGATCTACTGTTTGTCTGTGGAAGTTTTTATTTGCTTGCATGAGCAGAGGCACCCAGAGCCACGTGAGCTGTCTTCTTTTATTATACATCTAAACCATAAATAATTGACCACTCTGCTCAATACCAGAATCCTCCAATCAGCTAAAAAAAAAAAAAAAAAAAGACGCCTTTTGCTTTAATTCAATTATAGTGTCATTATGCTGTGTAAAGCCTCCAACTTACTAAAAAAAAAAAGAAAGAAAAAAGTCATTTCCTTGCAGTAGCAAACTGAATGATTTGCAAGCCACTCAGTTCATTAATTATTGAGGGAATAGATTTCTAGAAGTGAGTAGTGATTCCTACTGGACATAAATCTGTCAGCAGCGATGTGATGTGATGTGATGTGATAAGGTGTGTGCATCCAGCTGGGAAAGATCCGTCTGGCTGGGTCCATTAGGAGCCAGTGACCTGGACAGAAGCCCTCATGACCCCGGGGCCACACAGACAGAGACCCATATGGTACAAGCTAACTTACATTACCACAGACCTTTACACAGCAGGGGACACACAGACTGGTAAATAAACTAATGAAAAAAAAGTTGCCAGCCATCGCCAGCGTTTTTGCAGATTTTCACTAAAATGTCATGAATATTTTGTTATATGAAAATCTGAACATGCAATACAACAAAATAAAGATCAGACCCTCTACTTTCAAACAAAAAAACAATCAGTTTTATTCTAGCCTCAAGCATTGTTTTTTTTTGTAAATCAATACTTGAATGTACGTAGGTTTCATAAAAAAAAATAATAAAAAAAGAAAATTGAGCAAAAAGCTGAGAAAAAAGAAAAAAATAAATAAATAAATCGCATTTTTATCAAATGCTACATCTGGATCATATTCAGTAATATTATCAAAGCAAAGATGTGATAGATGGCTTCCATCAGTGCTCCCAAAGCTTGCACAGGCCTTTACAACTTTCTGGATTGACATTTCACTCTATTTAGGCAGTTTTCATTTATATGCGGTTAGTGTTGATGATCGCATTATTTTTCATATGCTTAATATGAGATCACTGGTTTCTGCATCTTCCTGGTCTGTGAATTTGATCGGCACTTTCTAGACTCATTCAGGAGATGTGTAATAGCGCCCCTAGCGTCTAACAGTGAAAACACGGAAACCCATAAAATTCCGTGTTTGGCGGGGAAAGAGTTAACGTGTCCTTGTTATACTCCGCTTCGCATCGTGGCAGCATCACCACCTCGGGTGTGCATTATTTTTCTAATAACAGCCCGTCGTCAATTATTCCTTAGATATATTATATGAAAAAGTTACACATATTATAGTTAGTTTCCAAAGCAACATTTCTAATTTTTATTTAAATACTAAAATTACTACAACTAAAAGTGATATAAAATAACTTGAAGCAAAATAGTAATATTAATAACAACAACAAATAATGACAAGTCATTTTGCATAAAAGCATTACCAAATAAATAAATGTAAGTGTCAACTGCTCGTGAAACATCTTACATCTAACCAGAAATAGCCTAAATATTTGATCTGGAGAGCAGACATTGACCGGAGCTGATTCAATTACCCATAATGCACTCTCTCCGCAGCAGAGTGACTAAGCACCTACAGCATCTTCTCAGCCCATTTGTCCACCCAGATGCTGATAACCCTAAAAACCAAATCAGACCAGCTCTGAAAAGCCAGCTAATCTAGTAGCGCTGCTCAAACAGGCCTCAGATAATGCTAAGCCCGCCATTACTGGTGGAGATCTGAAGCTGCATACAGAAAGGATGAGAGGAAGGGTGAGTAAATATTATTCACCTGAGATAAGATAATCTTCACACCATGGTCCCTCGTTAACTTCTCTTCCTCCCGTCACACGTTGCGCAACACCTCAGCATGACGCCTCCTTCCCTGAGGTGTCATCTGCATTTGCTCACAAAAGGCTACTAGGCTGAATGTGGCACGCCTCTCATACAGAGCCCTAACAGCATGACAATAGTCAGGATGGGGCTTTCAAACAGATCAGTCAAAAGGTTCAAGCCGGCATTATCTTGTGTGTCAACATCTTGACTGCTTTGTGGTGATTTAGATGTAAATATCTTGGCTGCACCTAAAAATGGTGTATCGCCTTGCCATCTACCATAATAAATGTGCTACAGTCAGACTGAAATATGTCTGCTGTACTTGTATGTCACAGAAGAGACCAGAGGCGATTGCAACTGGAGGAGAAGAACAAGAGTGATGAGACTTGAGCACAGAATCTCTCTCTCTGCATCTCTCAAAAGATTTGACCATACAAAATGTCATCTAGGTTGTGAGAATGAGGGCAGTTGTAACTGTATTTATGAAGTGATAAATAAAGAATGGATGACTGAATATTTTTTTGGAATTTATGAACAATTTGTAATGATCCAATCAAAATGACGACTCAAATGGATATGAAAAATATGCAACAAACTTCAAAGCATTATGTTGTCTTTTCAACTGAAAATAGAATTAAACCATTTCAAATGATTGTAATTTAGGTACTAAAACTACTTAAGCAATACTATTTTTATCTTTATATTTATTAGTTTTAATTTTTATATTTAATACATTTTCATATTTATATATTTATATATACATTTATCTCATTTATTGTATATTCAATACATTTTCATGTTTTATATTTGCATTTCTCAGTATTTATTTTCAATGTTTATTTATTTTTGGATTTATATTTATTTGTTTTGTGGATTTATTTATATTTTATCATTTATATTTTTATTTCTTAATTATTTATCAATGATTATTTATCTTTATATGCATTTATTTTTGTTTTTATATTTACATTAATTTATTTTTAATATACATGTATGCATATTTTATTCCTTGTTTATTTTTTCCGTTTTTTACATTTAGATGTTTTTGTTTATATTTACTTACATTATATTTACATTGATATTTATTTATTTTTGTTCTTAAATTTATGTGTATTTATATATTTAACACATTTTCATATTTTTTTTACTTTTATATCTTTTCATATTTATTCAATTTATATTTATTTATATTCTAATATTTGAATTTTCAGAATTACATTTAGTTATTTGTTTATTTTCATTTAATTATACTTCTATTTCTCTTTTTTCCTTTCCTTCTTTGTCCCCCAGACTCTCCAAATCCATCATCTTGACTTTAATTTTAATGTGTATTCAAATGGTGGAGAGAAAACAAGTACTTGATATAAATGTACAATCCTAAAATAACTATGCAATGATTTTGACTGTACTAACTGCACTGTATTTTTCTGGACATTGTTGTGTTTGAGCAAAGAACAATAAAGCCATGTACAGGATTATTCACACAGTAGAAATGTTGGCGTTTACACACACAATCCATTGTTATTGGCAGGAATAATCACGTCAGCACATATATTCATTCTGCTCCAAAGCAAAATATTTTCAAAGCTGCATATTTACAGAGGACGGCCCTCTGATACAGCTCCCAAAACACCGGCAGACAGATGACAGACAGACAAACACACGGCTAACTGAACAAATGACTGTAAGAACTGTATCCTCATGTACCCTCACTATCTAGCATGAAGGGGCCCGGTTTACCTAAAATAGATGAAAACAACAACAACAGACCAGTGTGGAGAAACAAGAATTCAAATAATGGTGCTTCAGTCTTCATGAAGTGTTTACTTGCTATTAAGTGCCTTCGTATCTTTTAAAAATTTGATTTCATTAACCTGACTACATGGTAAATACAATTGGTTCTGTATCAATCCCGTAAACACAATTTGCTTTGATATGTATTACTTATATATCAAAGTTTTGTTTGCAAAACACAGCAGACAGCCAGTGAACAGACTAAAATGTAATAAGTAATAACATTAAGTTCATTGTTAATGTATTTACACACCATAATATGAGTATTTCTACTATATACACACACGGGACGATAACCATTTTGAAAATCCTTCTAATTCTATGAGAATAGGGAGGTTCACAACTATAACAATAATGGCTCAGAGGGACAATTTCTTTGGAATCACTTTTTCCATCTGAGGAACGATAAAAACATTGACATTCAATCAGAATCAATCTTGATTTTAAGAGCTTGAGCATTTAAAGCAGCAGATGACAAAACTGCAGCATGCAGTTGTTTATAATAATAAACAAAATGTTATGATCCGCTGATTTGGACATTAAAGTTATTTTATAGTTATTGTTTTTTGTGTGATTGGGCCCCAATCATCTTAAACTGGCACTTGCTAAACAAGTAAGTCATTAAACTTTAGGGGCTGCGAGTAAAAGAATGAATGGATATTGACTTGACCCATAAAGAACCCTTTAAAACCAGAACATTAAGTCTGGATTATCATGTGAAATACAGTTGGTTCCTGGTGCAGCAACAAAGACAGAATGACGTGAAACAGATAGAGACTGCAAGCGAGGGTTTTGGACAGGAAGGGCAAAGTGTTTACACCCTCCCATTCCAACAGAAATCAACTCCCTGCCCTTCCGTAGGAGCATAAACACACCATAAACTCAATTCTCCATCACACTAAACAAACAAACAGCCCAGCAGGCCTCCATAAACACGACTGTTATTGGTGCTCCCGTGACGTTACAACTTCTTGTATTTGCATTATGTTCAACTGTGTTTCCGTACAAATTGCATCCATCTTACTGTAAATCCAGCACAAATCAAAGTGAAAAACACTTTATGTATACAAAAAAGAACATGTGGACAACTAATAAAACCAACGTCAATACTTTAATTGCATGTAAACCTTTAGAGGTGTAATTTGATGCAGATGTTTACAAATCCTTTTAGCTTCATAGAACATTGAATTCATGGAATTACATTGTTTGACATATTACATTCTTGGTATGATTCGACGATAATGCAAATGAATCTAGATTTGCATGTGTGTAGTATATGAAGGCACAAACACAAATGCGATCACCCCCACTACGCTAGAACTTTCCTTTGCACTCCTTGCTTTAATGAGAGTCTATTTCATCTAAAGGCAGGTTTGACACCCAGCTGTGAACATTACAACCACTCTCATCCTCACCAGGTGTGATGTTACTGCCAACAAGTGTCTTTAAAAACACACGGTCTTAAAAACATGCCCGGAATGTTTCCAGGGATGGGATCCATGAAAGGCGTAATTTAAATAGCTGAAATGCCGCCTTGACACTCAAGAGAGGGGATCTGGAGTTTTTTTTGCGTTTCTGTTGATGCGTCATGGAAAAAAGAAAAGAGAATGAGTGACAAAGCCACACTCAGATATTCAAACAAATGCCATATTATTACTTCCAGGGAACTTTTTATTGTATAACAACAAAGAAATGCCTCTACAACTACCTAGTAACCCACACAATGCACCTTCCCCTACCATCATATTCTGATATTGAATAGATTTGGCATATAAAAGACAAAAATATTGTTACAAAAGATTAACACAAAACGGTTGCCAAGTAGTTTCTACCTGCCTTTTCAGTGATCTGATAACAAGTGGTCAACCGAGACACATTAGCATTTACAGCTGGTCTTATCATGCATTTTAAATGCATCTCCTGTGTCCACTTGTGTTCAGATTTCATCTACACACTCCTCTCTTTATTTCGTCACACTCTACATCACTTTCACAGGAGCGCCGAGTGCAGCAAATGCGGATATGACTGAATGAATGAAGCCATTACACTGCATACAAGTAGGAAAGAAAGTGAATGGAAAGAATACAAAAAGTAAAAATGATTTTAGTCATAATCCATGTGTTTAGGCACAATATAGTGAAGTTTGAATTCGGTGCAATTTTCTTCAGGTCTGCAGTAGAGTGGTTCTCATTCCTGCATTTTCGCCAAAACATCCATTATAATCAATGACAAAGTTTACACTGCTCAAGTGCTTTCACTGTGTTAGTTCTGATGAAAGCATTCGTAAGATTGCAGAAATCATACTGAAATACAGAGATCATTGCATAGTGCACTCTGTACACATTACAGTGTTTGGCTGTAATGTAGTGCTGCAACTTGAGTCATTCTAAATATAATGCAATAATCAGCACTTTTCACAATTAGTTTATCTCAGTGGTTATTATAATAAAAACGAAGTAAAATTTCTGAAAGAGTTCCACATGTAATGCTCATTTCATATGCAAAGATGATAGCCAATCATAGCAGTGGGCGTTTACATTGAAGTTTTACAGCACCCTTCCAATGGACTGTTCAAATCAGAGAGCTAAAGTCAGGGAAGGAAATTACCATTTATATCTAAATTATGTCTGTTTTTGGTGAAAAAAAAACAAAAATGGTCATATGTTATTTTAAGGTCATTAAGACTTTTGGCTTAATAAACTCCCAATTCGCTTTTTATTAATAGTAAGGTAGTCGGTAAGTTTAAGTGTTGGGTAGGATTAGAATATGGTCATGCAAAATATGTGCTAAGTACTAATAAACAGCCAATATGTTATTAATAGGCATGCACATAAGCAACTAGTTAATAGTGAGAATTGGTCCCTATACTAAAGTGTTACCAAAAAAAACTAAAACATACTAAGGTTATAAATACACTTCAGGGTACGCTATTTCATGACCATTTAAAATGTAAAATGTCAAAACAGGTATTAAAGGAACATAAAACAACTAAGGTAAAACAAAATCAGTACATTTTTTTTTAATTAACCCAACAACTGGTTTTGTTGTTTTGTTTTGAAGCAGGATTTTCATCGCATCGCAAAACCTTGATATGTGAGGTAGTCTAATTTTAAAAGTGTGATTTCAAAACCTGGAAAGTAGTGTATTTAATTATAAAAAATCTTAAACCCATAATATTTTTTATAATTAATATACTTTTTTTTCTAGTTACACAAAGCTATAAAATATTTTGTTGGGTAGAAATTTTGACTAAATATTTAAAAACAAAATGCTTATCCTTAATCTACTACATCAAGTAAGACTGGAACAACTGGAAAAGTCAAACAAATTAATGTGTTTAAAAGACCAGGAAGAACCTTTTTTGATTTATGGAATCTAGAAATTTAATGTACAGTTGAGTAGTTTCCTCAGGAAGCCACCTGATTTGTTTATAGCACAACTGGTGCAGGATAAGTAACAAGGCGAAGTTTAATATTTGTGCTTCCCCTATAAACGCCACCGATTAAACAGCGCAAGATTCTGATGTTTCAGGGTTTGTTTGGAGAGGTTACATAAAGTTTAACGCGGTCAGTGAATTGGCATTGGATCAGAGAGAATGATTGTGGGCTTGGATGAGGTTGAATTCACATAGCTTTACCCTGCCCACTGTATCATGTCAAATAAATCTCATGTGATATCTCCATCTGCAATTGGTTTCATCAAGCAAGTTATTTCCACCTAATCTCATTCCTCTTAACATTTGTATTTGTATGATGATTCCATACATACTAACGGCTCTTTCAGCCATTTTTCAGTCTCCAGTGCTTGACATAGCTGCACTGTTCTGGGGAAAAATACAGTTTATGTGGAATTTCCTGGAACGTGAAAAGGCTGGACACACATTCAGCCACACACAGACATGCAGAGCTGTCGAGGTCAAGGACATGTTAACACACAGCACAGAGATAAATACCACATACTCTATGTAAAAACATACTGTCGTCTTCTTTTTACTGTATATCATGTGCTCTTTTACTGGGAAACTAATATAAGGGACATGGAACAAACTAGTAATGTACATGCATTCAAACCCATTGAGGCTGACAAAAGATCTCATAAATAAGACAATCTGAAAGAGCAGGGCAGCAGTTGAACAGTACAGTAATGAGGTTCATGGCACACTATTCAAGTGCAAATGTTTCTTGAACACTCTAAAAAAAGACTTCCAGAGGCAAACACACACACACACATACACACTTCTGCTAATTCTGATATAAATGCAGGTACAATTGAGATACTGTTCTTCTCCCAAAAGTTTGAGGAACAGATTTTCTCAACAAATTAGCAGAAGTCATGTCAAGCAAACTAGCAGAAAGAAAACATATGCTAGCAATGTGTACATAAACTTGTACATCTGTTCCTGGCGGTCTGTTTACTGAGAGGGGAGTGATGTATGAGAAAATGGGAAACACATTAACCTGGGTACCAGGACCAGCAGGTGCTGAACTTCTCTAACTAAACAAACACATTTATCAACTGGTACACATGTGCACGAGTGGACACACGTGTGTAAACACAGACCTTTAGACGCACTTGAGTGTTGCTCCATATGCCATCGCTAAAGTCAACCATGAATTCGCATGGTGATTAGACATGTACAATAACTTAGCAACAACAGTCACCATCGACAAACTATTGCTACTGTATTACAGCTGTTCATACTAATGTGAAAAATGAATATGAGATCTCCTTCAACTGCATAAGATGTTTTATAAATGATTTCATTCTGTGATTCCTGAATTTCATTACATAAGAACAAAATATAAAATGGTCAAAGTGACATCTTTAATCAAACGATGCTAGTTTTTCTTTTTTCTTTTCCAAAACTGACTTTTAACCAACTTCTGATTTCAAAGTGATTTTAGCTGATTTAAATGCACTCTGTCCATGAAAATTAATATCATCATGATCCACTAACATTTAACAAACAGAAAGAATCCAAATACTGCAGTCTTAATTTTGAATAAAATATTTAGTTTTATAACTATTGTGGGTGTTGTGCTATTTTTATGTTTCTTTTACATAAATACATAAAGTATCAAACAAAGTAGGCCTATCATATTAATATTAATATCTGCATTTAATATTGCTTCTATTGTAGTCCTATTGTAATATGTTGCATTATTATTATTTTAGGTGTTAGGGTATAACACCAGATTTCCATTCTTCAAACACATGGTCAAATAACTTACAGTCACAGTCTCATTGTGGAAAGCTCATAATCTCTGGAATACAACAGTATTCTCAGGACAGAATCAAATAATACAAAACTTATGTATATTAGTACATTATATTATGGAAACCTGTTTTCGTCATTTTTAAAAGAATTAAAAAAGGTAAAGTTTTAACTCAATACATTTTTCTTGCAGTTCTGAGTTTATACACTCTTAAAAATAAAGGTGCTTCACGATGCCATAGAAGAACCTTTTTGTCTAAATGGTTCCATAAAGAACAGTTTACATCTGAAGAACCTTTCTGTTTCACAAAAGGTTATTTGTGGCGAAAAAAGGTTCTTCAAATTATAAGAAAGAGATGGTTCTTTAACGAAACTTTGACTAAATAGTTCTTTGTGGAACCACAAATGGTTCTTCTATGACATTGCTGTGAGGAACCTTTTGAAGCACCTTTATTTTTAAGAGTGTATCTCATGGCTTTTCTCTCACAAATTCTCTTAAAATTGCAAAATACAGACTCAGAATTACAAGATATAAACCAACAATTGTGAGATAAAAAGTCACAATTATACTTTTTTTATATATATATACAGTGGAGAAAAAAATCTGAATTGTGAGATGTAAACTCAGAAATCGCAAGATACAAACTGAATGCTGAGTTTTTATATCACTGCTAGTATTCCAATTTACATCTCATAATTCTGAGTCCATGTCTTTCAAATACCTTGTAATATAGCTATAGTATTTAGTGTGCGTGTGAGTGTGTATATAAATGTACACATCCTTTTGCTTATAATGTTTTATAGAGTAATTTAACCTTTTAACTTGATTAAGACATTGGTTTGTACCACAATGTAGGTCAGGACATTCAAGTCCATTACATTCATCCATTGCCATGGGCACCATTGCCATTCCCACTCCCACTGCACTGGATCTTCCCTTTGTGACAGAGCTCTCAGCGGCTTCTCTCAGTTCCGTTTGTAAACCTACATTCAATTCACAACAAAAGAATGATACAGTGCACATGCTGTGCGCCAATTACTACACCGGCATTATTTCATAGCAGTCATGCACATGGACATCAGCACAGTGACCGAGAAGCGACGGTGTCGCAACACAAATGACGTGTGTCGATTGAGCAAATGTGAGCTCTTGATAAGGAACAAGAGAGAGAGAGAATCAATATTTAAGAGCGTTTGACTCCTGTGAGTGTAGCGTGAAGCGCACGAGCGCATAAAGAACAATGATCCAGCTGACCATGTGGAGCAGTGATGACGGATCCTCATAGAAATAAACAATGAACACACAGAATGCGCTTCTATCAACGGAAAGGAAACGTTTTTATGCAAATGTTTAACAGCTGCATTATTTAATTCTAGAACCATATATTCTCAAAATGATAAACAGCTTTCCAGAGAGAGGCTGGTGACCCTCCCTTATTCGACCATGGCTTTGAAGACTGATGGAGGTCTCGTGTTAGTAGTGCAAACTAATGAGTGGTTTGGCTCAGCAAACTAAACGAAAACTTTGACCTAACCCAATACCACCTACTAAATAATGCCTAAATTGGATTTTACTTTGAATAAGAAAAATTTACGTTCACAAAAGTGCTGAAATGATCGCTATTCATGTAGGTTTATATTGTGTGAAATGTCTGTCTCTTTAAAATGATCTTAAAAACTTACTGTTTGTAACGATGTAATCCATACACTGTGCAGCTTGTGGTTTTGTTTTATCCCCCGGGTGTAGCTATTAAAAAGCCTTTCTGTTTGTTTGAGCTAAATATTTCCCGGTGCTCTTTTCTGTTGTTTCTTTATACGTAACACATGTATCTCTCAGTTGTGACAATACACACAGACAGCCACCCGCATCCTTCCTGTGTCAAGCTCGGCTGTAAACTCACCGCTCTGTGCAATAATTCATTCAACTCCGCCCCTTCTCTCCACAGACACGCCTCTTTTATATTAGACACGCCCCATATACACGCCGCGTTTAAAGAGACAGCACAATTAATACAGCTAGCGTACGATTGACTGGCTGCTTTGTCACTTTAAACTTCACTATTTTGGTAAACTTCACAAAAACGATCAAGAACAAGTCCGGGTTATATTTCAGCCTAAAATCAGAGAAAGACATACTAAATTGCATTGTGAAGAAAACAAATAATATATATATACACACACACACACACACACACACACACACACACACACACACACACAATGTTTTATATATTTACAGTATTAGTGTTTTTTTATTTATTTATATATATATAATGTGACCTAAACATGTTTATATCAGATTTACCCCATAATTAAACTGAAGCAAGCATTGGTTTTATTTTGTAAATGGTTTCAGATCTGTCTGAGTTTTAGGAAAGCTATTAAAAATGAACATCCTGTTCAGATTAATTTCTGTGCTGCTGAATTTTTAGCAATTAATCCTTAAACAGTCCGTATTGCGTGCAAAAAGGGTGTTACTGTGCCTGCCCTCCCAGTGGCCCTGCCTTTGTCTTTGGATGTCTCTTTGAAAGGCAGTTAACTTGATAGGGATCTTGCGGGGAACAGTTGTTAGTCATTGTGCCATTGAAGGTCTAGTCAGTACCCGCAGGGTTTAACTGTTGTTTGTATATTCACATAAATCAATTTGCAAAAGGCCATTATGTGTAATTTGCACCTCAGACATGTGCCTAAAGAGGAGTATCCTCTTGCAGTTCAAGGCCTTTGGCACTGTGTGTACAGAAGAAAGGCATGTTTGAACAGTGAGATCACTATCTGCTCTCAACACTCAAACAGTATGGTCTTGTATCACTGTTTTTTGTTTTTTTTTTGACCTGAACCAATCATTGGCAGTTACATAGTAAAAGATGCAGCAATCATTCACATGTTAAATGGTGCGAATAGAATAGCACATTATTACAAGAAGTCTTTCATGGTCATAATTGGATAAACAATGTGACAGACAGTACATTGAGAAAGTCTGTTGGTCACAATCTTGCATCTTGCATCATGCAGTCACTGTTCTTAACATTATACATGTGCTGATTTATTTTCATATACGGATAAAACATACTTGTAATGTTTGTAGGTATGATTATTGATGGGTTTTGTCTGCGTAGGCCACACTATGAGCTTGTCCGCTCCTCCTTACTGGGTTATTATTTCTCATCTCTCTTGTGACATCTCTGCTCTTACCCCCTGATGTCCAGATCGATGCTTTCCGGCCTGGAATAAAGAGATTATCTCCAGGTGAACTCTCCCACATCTAAACTCAGTTTCTTCGGATGCTGAATGATTCAGCACTTACTTACCCATTCTCATCTGGCCAAAATCTATCTCCACTGTAGCTGCAGGGGAATGAGGCAAGAGCTGCTGAAACGCCTTGCTTCTTTATCGATTTTTTCATTCTTTTTTTCATTCTCTTTTTTTTTATGTCAAAACAAGTAGAGTCATGCATTAAATGAGACTAAAATACACCCTAGTTATTGACTAGCACTATAATGGCCAAAAATGTTTGTTAAATTTACTGTAAAACTGACTGCTGTGTGTGTCTGTTCTATATTATATTATATTATGCAGTGTTGGGAAGGTTACTTTGGAAATGTAATAGGTTACAGATTACAAGTTACCCTATACTTAAAATGTAATTTCTTTAATAAAGTAATGTAACTGATTACATTTGATTACTTTTCTAAATTTCTAATGTTTTCAACTGTTAATCATTTTCAAACATGTAAACCAGGCAGGGTAAACCTTACAGTAGTACTGAACACTGATTACTTTCACACTTTCAAAATCCTTCATCATTTTTTTTTTTTTTTAAGTAGACATTGGATGCAAAATTCACTTTTACGTATAAATGTATCTGAGCAATGTGTGGACACAACCACCCTACAATGATAAAAATCCATTCACTCCTTTTTTTTAATCCTCCAAAATCCTAAACTGTCTCAATTATCAAGCTGTTTTGATTTTCTGAGCAGTATGATGCCATATTGCTCAGGCCCCGCCTACAACCGCTGAAGTACTGTCCAATATTAGCATATTTTCACCCTCAGCCAGTTGTACGAAGTCCATAATTTTCTCCACGTTCCAGCAGCTGTAGCAACAATGTCTTGTAAGCAATGCAGATGTTTTGTAGTTTTGTGATGTAGAAGAACGTAAGAATCTTAATTTTCTCCCGACATCAGAGCCACTGAGGATGCTGTGCATTCGTTTTGTTTTGAATGGTAATGTGCCACTGAATACACCTAAATTAGTTTATGTCTGCACAAATAATTTTACTCCAGACTGCTTTCTGAACAAGATACAGTTCACGGCAGGTTTTGTTAAAAAGTTAAAACTCAAGGATAGATCAGTACCCATTCTTTGTGATCCAGCTGCACCTCCAGAAGAATTAAGTCTGACACTTTATATTTTTTATGATTATTTGCAAATCGCCTTTGCTCTTCCACAGAAGAGAGGGGCGGATGAGCAGAGCTCATTAGCATTTAAAGGGCCATGCCCCAAAATGTGTTGCTGTGAATAGAGCAAGGTAAAAAGAGTGTTGTTTTACATGACCACTGAGGAATTTTAACCAAAGTATGTTGCAGACCGTTCATGAAGACCCTAAAGAATCATACCAACTTGAGGAAGATCAACGTCCCCTTTGAAGCACAGCCAACACAAACTTACTTTGAGATCATTCTGAGGTTAAATACATATTTAAAATCATAACAAGAAATATTTTATTAGCTATGATACTGTTTTTTAAATCAAATCTTTGCATAGCTATGACAGAAAACACTGGAATCTAACAATGCCTTGGAAAAAAACAGTTAACCTTTAAAAAATGAAGCATAGCTATACATAAACCCATATAGGAAATAAAAGAGTTATCGAATACACGCGTTCTAAACTCCTGAAACATTGGTTTCATATTTTAGAGCAGTTACTGCAGAAATCAATTAAATCTGTATGTGGGAGTGTGTGTGAAAGAAATCAGATGTAACCCTCTTTGTAATCGTTAACATTTTCATAAGTAATTTAATTACAAAGTTTTTCTCAGTAACTGTAACTGATTACAATTACTTTTATTTTGTAATTAAATTATGTAATTACATTACATTTAACTAGTTACTCCCCAACACTGATATTATGTTATGTTATATATTATATTATATATGCTGAAAACCTGGACTTTCCATGAAATGTGGTTAATAAACATATTTAGATGGCACAGTGTTGCCACACAAACACAAAACACCATCAGGACATCACACAAGACACTAAAATAATGTAGTAAACATCAACTAAATTATACAAACAGAACACAAAACCCCATAATGTACATTACTGATAATAACTATTCAAAAAATGCATACATTCATAGAAATAAAATAAGTAAAATATATATACATACAAATTAAACATAAACAATTCACTATAAAATGTCATCTAATGTGATGTGATATTTAATACTCTTTACTTCTACAAAATAATTTTTACAGTATTTTACAGTAAAATTACATTATTTGTTTATTTTTTAAAAATATTTTTATTGAACAAAATGTAAAGTCCTTTGTAACAGTAACGGCTATTACATTGCTACACAAGATTTCTATTTCAAATAAATGCATTTATTTTAAACTTTCTGTTCATCTAAGAATCCTGAAAACATTAAGGTTTCCACAAAAATATTTATCAACACAACTGTTTTAAATATTGAAAATGATAAGAAATGTTTCTTGAGCACCAAAGCATATTAGAATGATTTCTGAAGGATCATGTGACACTGAAGACTGGAGTAATGATGCTGAAAATTCAGCTTTGCATCACAAAATAAATTAAATTTGAAAATATATTCAAATAGAAAGCAGATATTTAAAATTATAATAATATTTCACAATATTATTGATTTTACTGTATTTTCTATCAGATGAATTCAGCTTTGAATAAGCATAAAAGACTTTCAAAAACATTTAACATTTTACCAACCACAAGCCTTTTGGTAAATACGGTAAGGGAAATTTTACTGTATATTTTTTCCTCAATAAAATGACAAAATAAAAATGTCAGTTTGCTGAACTATCAAAAGCCAAAGCAAGACATCAACAAAAACACTGAAAAATAGAGTAATTTATTTTAGATATGAACCATGCCTTGGTTCAATATAATTCGTCAAGTTTTGTACAGTGATAGTCACCTCACAGAGAACAAGACAGGAGATATTGTGAATCATGATCATCGTAATTTTCAAGTCCTTTAAAATAGTTTCCACATAAGACTGCTGCTGTTCTTCTTAAGTTAGAGTATAAAACCAATCGATTATAAATAAATTAAGCATATCTGCTGACATACACGTAAGCATACTGTATGTGTACACTATGTCAAACTGTGAACCGTAAAAACACATTCTACAATATATTCAGAGAAATACATACAATGTCATTTGTAAGAGCAGACATTTTTATCAGTCTCTGAGCAACAGATCCCGAACGTGAGACTGACTCAATGACGTTTGCGTTTCGTATAAAATCAACTGACACAGTGTGACATTACCTGTCCATGAAGCTCGTATGCTAATGATGGAGATGGAAGATATTGACCCACACAGTATCTTTACACTGCTGCGAACAGATTTGCATGTGCACAGACATTTTGAGTGATCATTCTTAATCGCACGAGTATTATTAAAGGGATCACCCAAAATTGCAAATTCTGTCATCATAAGATATTTTGAAGAATGTTGATGAACAAAGAGTTGACGGTAGCCATTGACTTCGATAGTATGGAGGAAAAAAAACACTATGGAAGTCCATTGTGGTTACCAACATTCTTCAAAATATCTTCTTTTGTGTTCAACAGAAGAATGAAACTCACGCAGGTTTGAAACAACTTGTAAATGACAAAATTTTCATTTTTGGGTGAAGTATACCTTTAAGATACTCATTATTTTCTTTTCTTTTTCCAAATGCATTATTATATCCTCAAAGACATCACAGACGAGACATCATTTGCTAATGTAAATGCAAGTGGCCTTGTACTGAAATTCCAAATCGCTATAAAAATGGTTTCCTTTCCTTCTCCTCAGTGTTCAGTTGGTTTAAGAAGCAGAAAAACTCTCCCAGAGACTGACATTGGCACATATTCACAGTTGTTACACTTTGCTTAATGCAAATGCATGATTAATACTTCAATATATTTTGCATTATTTAATTATATCTTGGGAATAGGGTGTTTTTTTCCACGAAAAGTGACATAACCCTTTCTTTTTGTCCATGGGTTTGAAAACTGAAGTTCGATGATGGCAGCACCGACTAATGGGTGGTGATCCTCAACAAACTGTACAAAAACATCGACCCAATACTGATGATAAATCATGTAGAATAAAATGCATTTAGTCACAAATTTCCATTCCAAATGTATCAACATAGGATGAAAATAATGACACAGGCCTTAACCTTTGCAGCTTCTCCTTGGCTGGACATAAGCAAATCCTACAGAAATTCCATACTTTTTTTTTTCTCCTCAAAATGGCTTTTCACACTGCGCGTCACCCCCGGTTATCATCATTCTGAACACCCCTTTTAAACCCATGTGAGGGTACGTTGTAATTTTGAAGCTGAGTAAGCAACTATTTTTACTCAAGATTATGAAACCCTAATTTTGTGCTGTTAACTCTGCATTACGGTGTCAAACTTGTAAAGTTGCTGCATTTGAATGTTAGCAACTAAAACCTGATCGTATGTCTCATATTCACATGCTTTTTGGACTGTGAGCAATATAAACAGTCGTTTCAACATTTGAGAAGAAAATGTCAAAAGGTGACAGAAAAAAGCGATGAGAGATTGTTTTATTCTTACCTTCATAAATGTCATAAATGTCAGTTTATGAATACCTAGGATTCATTTTTAACCCAGGGTAAATTATGAACAATGTGAAATGTGAAACATATGACCCAGGTTATGGTTAACTATTCCAAGTGTGAGAAAGTTTGTTGTCTAAGGAGTTGAAAATTCTCTCTTTTTTCAGTTTCAAGAGACTGACACTACTAAAATCACAGGTTTGCAATATTTTGCTTTTTATAAATATTCTGTCATTGGTTTCTGCGTGAATGACATCAGAGCAATATCACATAAACAGAATGATAGAGATGAGCTGTGGAAATCTGCAGCATTATGTGAAATGCACTTTGTTTAATCATTTACAGTGGGGTCCAACAGTATGAGACCATTAGAGTTGCCTTTTCTTTGTCTTAAATATTTCAAAATACTAAAACTTATATGAATCTTGAAAAATTAAAAAGAAAAAAGAAAACTCTAGATGGTCTCAAACTTTTGGACTCCACTGTATATGCAGTCATGTCGTATTTGTCGTTTTTTTTTTTTTAAATATATTTTGCACACAAAATTTATTTTTCAGTGAAGGATGAAGTTAATGTATTTTAAAATGTACAATCAACAAGTGATTCCCTTCAGAATGATTGTCTGCGTTTCGATGCTCTTGCACACACATATAAACCCACAGTACACCTGCACACCTGGCAAAATGAAATCCAAAAGCAGCTCTTGATGTCCAACAAGGTGCAGTGGGAAAAAAAAAAAAATACTAATTACAGACCAATAATACTGCAGGAGTCCCTCCCAGGCGTGTTGTCATTGGAATGAGAGTTTTG
The DNA here is from genome assembly GCA_036784905.1 of Acrossocheilus fasciatus. Lineage (NCBI taxonomy): Eukaryota > Metazoa > Chordata > Actinopteri > Cypriniformes > Cyprinidae > Acrossocheilus > Acrossocheilus fasciatus. Next base: position 27,180,669 of record CM071940.1, on the reverse strand, counting down.
TATCAAACAAATGAGGAGAATCCTGTGGCCGGGACCTGGGCGGAGGTGCCCAGGCTGCTAGGGGGCCTGTACAGGGTGTGCTGGCTGTGGTTGTCAGAGGTCAGCAGTGATGGGGTGGGAGTCCGGCTGCCCTTGGGCCTGAACAGGGTGCTCTGGCCCTGGGGCTGCGGAGATGGATTGCTGTGGGGTAGCAGAGGTGGTAACGGTGGCAGCGGGGGCGGGTGGGGTCGGGACTCTTGTTCCGCCACCGTGTCGGACTGGGCATAGCCATACGCCGGAGGCCGAGAGACGCCCTTCTGCTGCCGGCGCCAGGAATTATAGTAGGTGGGGTCACTGATGTAGTGGTTGACGAAGGAGTGGGTCTTCTGCCGGTTTGGATCCAACTCGTATTCGCTATCGCTGCCCTGTAATTGAATGAGGAAGAAATGATCTGTTACACCTTCAATTGTTTTCCTGTAGCCCATTTTGGAAATGTGCATTGTAGCACTTTTCCATTTGGATAAATACCTCTTAATATTTTATTCAGCAAGGAAGTATTAAATTAATCAAAAGTGGCAGCAAAGATTTTTTTACATTCTGAAAGATTTAAGACTTTTTTAAAAAAAATTTAACTTTCAATTCATCAAAAAAGTACTGAAAGTGCTGAAATATTAAGCAGCAACTATTCATCATTGATAATAATAAGAAATGTTTCTTGAGCGGTAAATCTGCATATTTAAATGATTTCTGAAGGATCATGTGACACTGAAGACTGGAGTAATGATGCTGAAAATTCAGGTTTTAACATTTTACTGTATTTTTGATCAAATAAATGTAGCCTTGGTGAGCATAAGAGACTTCTTTTGAAAAATGCTTAACTATAACCTTACCAACTGCAAGCATTTGAATGGAATTATTAAGAAAAAACTAATATAATCATGCAAGAAAAATCTAAAAAGCTATTTGAAACTGGACAAAATTACATAAAATTCCATTTTCTTTAATTCTAATTTTCAAACATTCTCCTTACAAGATCCACAGAAATGAAAGAATAGAGGTTTGGAATGACATTAAGTGAGTGAATAATCATTAAATATCATTATGGATGAACTGTTGTTTTAATTAGAAGGATATGAGTGGGTTCAGACTACCCTCCAGATTCCTTCTAGTCTACTAACACAAACTACAGCCTCACCCGAAACTCAGAAAACATAAGTGTCTCCTGAAAGGGCAAAAACATTATTTACAGAGCCTCATAGATTACAAAAAAAAAAAAAAAAAAAAAAATTGGATTTTTAATGATGACAAATGATTCTCAAAAACCCTCTGCATGGATTGTATTTGTATACCAGCTGTCTTGTGTCAGAGAAGGTCTAAACTAAGACTCATATTGCTTGTTTACTGTGACATTATGATAAAGTGTGGCATGGTGGGAGGGTTTCTTTGATGGAGTAATGTTATGACAGTATAGGTACCTGACAAACAGGCAAAAAGTACCCAGTGGGATTGTGGGAGGAGAGACAAATGCTGCAAACAAGAGGAGTGCCCCCTACTTTCTCACAGCTTGGGCCAAAATATTCACAAATTCCCATGACACTTTAAGCTCTAGTTTCATAGTTATTAAGACAGATAGTGCAAACATTAAGAAAATTCATGAGAGAGATTCTAGTATCCTACATCATACTTCCTGTTGCATAAAAAGTTACACTATTTGTTATGACAGGGAAATTTCAGTCATGAGAATTAATTCAAACCATTTTCCGGAGCAATGCATAGAAATGAGACCACTGGCCTGGAATGAGATGAACTGCATTGGTTTGTAAATGAAAGGTCATTCTTATCATCATTCATTTAATGGATTTGCAAGAATAATAGTTCAGCATAAAAGAAATGGCATTTCGGAGGCCCATAGGAACATTTTCTCCTTTTTATAGCTCTTTCAAGAGAATAATAGAGTTCTCAACTTTTATGTTTCAATTTTTTATTTTAAATTCCTTTAAAATTTAGACAAATGAGAAATTGTTTATGTACAGTAACATGAATGATCTCAAAGGGAGTCAGGTAAAATTCAGACTTTTTTCTCAGGAGAAGCCTGAAACATTTCCATTTGCTCTCCATTTAATCTCACTGCTGTCTAAGAGAAACAATTCAGATGTTAAAAGGAGCTCTTTTGTGGTTTTCTTTCCTGTGGGGGGGTGGTCTTGTGTGTTAAACACTTCATTTAAAATGTTAAATAACATCAACAAACCTACTGACAAAAGAAAACATGTGAAGTATGAATAATATGGACAGTCAAGAGAATCCCTGTTTATTTACAAGTGAAATGGGATAGTCATTGAGACAGATGTAAGACCTGATTGGATCCTTTAGCTAATGAATTGGGAATAGTGGGAATTATACCAAAATTTAATCAGGCGCTTGGGGGGAGGGGCTGATGAGTATGAGGGATTTGTGTTGTCAGCCAAAAATGGAAAGTCGTTTCAGAGGCATAGCAAGTTATTAGGTTTTGATTAAAGATTATGAAGATAAACATTTTTTTATTTGCAATAACATGCACTGATGAATCATGGACAATAAGTTTGTAATAATAACAGTTTAAGAAAGTTATCAGGGCCAACTCTGATTTCAGATAACATCAGAAAAACTATCTTAAGAAAATCATTGACCTTGTTGGGGTGAATCACCTGTGAGTCAGACACTTCTGAAGGCTTTTCGGTCAGGCTGCTGCTCTCGGCTGGGACCAAGTCATTGTATTTGATGCTCACATCTTCATCAGAATAGTGCAGGCTGCCTGGACTGGGTCGTGGTGGAGATCTAGAAGAAGAACACAGAGAAAACTTTACTATTCACTCGTAATCAACATATGCCGTTTTGTGATTAGCAACAAAATCATCTCTGATGTTAAAGAATGTTAGTTCACCCAAATTTTTATTTATTTTTTTCCATCAAATTAGGGCTGTCACGATATCAGATTTTCATTATGTGATTAGTGTGGCCAAAAAGGTACTTACAGTAACATACTTACCAAAATATCACTTCCTGCCAATGGCTAATACCCCCATGTCTAACAACCAATGTTTTTTACTGAATCATTGCTTTTCATCTCCTCCGACATGATTTTGAGTGACAACTACAAATTGAGTTGTCGCCTCCTTCTTCTTTGCTCCATTTTATGAGGGATGGCAACCATGGTGAAATACCACCACATTCTCTACTGGAGAGTGAACTAGATATACTGCTGCTGGGTTATTTAAAATATGATCATATGTGTAGTACTAACATGATATCAATACTTAATTTTTTATATATCATAGTTAATACCATCAATATTGCATCACTCCAAAGTCAAGTAATTTGTCCTGTTCTTCACACAAAATAACTGCATGTTTTCAAAAGACATGGGCCACTTTTGGTGCTTTTCTTTGATACAGACAGTCAAAAAAAAAAAAAAAAAAAAAAAGAATTCAATTTAGTGTGGACTAGACTATGCAGGGGTTTAAAAGACATCACAAGGAATTCATAAAGACCAAATGATGCAGCATCTTCATGGATCAATTCTCAAAGCTGATTTTGATTGGATGAATACACTCATTCTGTGCAGTCCAGGAGAAACGATGGATGACAAGCCTTCTTAAGGGAAAGGGACAGTGAATCATCCCCCAATTTCAGGGGCTACAGGGAGTTGGACTGCACTTCTTTGAACCAGTTCACTTGTTTGTTAAAAATGAAGGCAGAAGGATCGCCGTATGGCAGGATGGGTTTACTTGATTTGCCATAATGAGGTCTGATATGCTCAAAGTCAAGGTCACTGGAGACATTAGCTTTTGAACTGAGACTGCTAAGCTGCCCTGCTTCAGTACTTTACTTCAGTTGGCTTATAAATCAGGCTGAAATAACACACACAGGGAAGAGGCTTTAAAGAACCATGTGGGGAGCTAATGAGTAAAAGGAATATCTAATATGCAAGAGAGTTCATAAAAAACATGGCCAACAGAATCAATGGCGAAACGTAGGATGCTTTGTTCAACCTTAAAATAAACAAGAGGACCATGCGCGAGCTGTATACCAATGGAAATCCTTGGTGGTGGAGGGGTTGTCCCAACAAAAATCGGGCCCCTGGGAATAAAGCAAGAGAACTAGGGGGAAGGGAAGGGTTATGACAATGTATCTGTTTAAAATTCAGAGGAGGCCGAGGATTGAGGAAGGTTGAAGCAGAGAGGCGGAGCCACGTCAAACAGCCCCCAACACCCCTCAGCAGCCAAAGACGGGCTTCAATTATTCACGAGCGCTGAGGTCTTCCATACTTCTTATCAAGCCTCATCTCTATCTCTTCCGTTCCATACCAAACCCTTTCCTTTCCTACCTCCATCAAAGATATCTCTCATGGCTCCATCTTGATGGAAGCTCATTAGCAGGACTGCATCCAAAGTGGAAGTCTTTTACTGCCCAGGCTCTTTGATCCCCGTCCTGGGCCCCTGCATCTGGGCAGAGAACCAGCACAAACCCCCCAGCACATTCCAGTATAATGGGCCCAAAGCGGCTTCTCCAATTACCACCAGAGGAAGCTCGAAGCAGACCCATCCCTTCATCCAATCACGTTAAGTTGCCTGCAAGGTCCTTCAGTTCATTAGAATAATGAGAATGCCATATAGACTATTATTGCACGCTGTTCATGCAAATATGTCCAAATCCAAAAAAAGTATCTGTAGAAGTCCTGGAGCATAGTGTCTGACCTCACCAATTAAGGCCTGAACTCCTTCAAAGGATTAGATACACGCATTAAACTGTTTTACTTTTACATATTACATTGGAAAATAAGCACTTTCAAACAATGGCTCACTAAGGTTAATGAAAATATGAAAGATATGTAGTCACCTGGTCATGTTTGTTCAATGTGGTAACCATAGCAAAAGTAGTCACTCAAGCCTTTTCCAGTGCAATAACTGGTTGGTCATTTAATTTTTGCAGCAGTATCACAGGGTAGATCCACCCACCAATAAATGACATTGGTCCAAAATCATGAAAACATGTTATATCGCAACTGGTTCCGATAAAATGTTATGATCTATATCAGACATTACACTGACAAAACCTACATATCAATCACTTTATTGTAGATATCACAAGAAAAGAAGAACTTCAAAGATGTTTGGTTAAATGTGCTAGCAGCAACAAAAGACATTTTGGGTTGGGTTCTTGAAGATCTTTCTCTCAGTCCTTAATCTACTGGGAACATGGTATGTCTGTTATAAATATGGTCTGATCTAAGCTCGAGAGAACATGAAGAAAGATGCTTTGTAGATGCAACTTACATAAATGGTCAATTTCCACAGAATGCACTTTGAATGTCAATAAGACACAAAGGAGGGGGGTCTGAGTGGTCCAACTTTCACAGTCTGGTGTGTTCTTTCAGCTGACAGATTGCAGTTGGAGATTTGAAAAGAGTGACTGTCATTAAAATCCAAGCCAACTCAATCCATTTAAGGAATGGCTGAAGTAGAATTTAAATCAACAGCCGGGCCAAAGCTCTATGTGTGGACAGAATACATTCCTCTCTAGCTCTTTGTTTGCAGCCATTTGGAAATTAAACCCATTGTGCAAACAATGTCCCGAACAGCATACTGACAGTGTTTACCTCAAAGAAAATTCCAGAAAAAAAAACATTATATTAGCGGAGCAAACTATTCCACTAGATACTGATAGAGTCTGTTGTATTCTCCCCGTGAAGTGATACTACTGTATATGTTTCTAATGAGTGGAAATTGTGATTCGTGCACACATACTAACCGGGTGTAGATTCCGTTCTTACGACAGAAGGAATTTTTTACTGAGAGACGACGGTTGTTGAGCTCCAGGGCAGGGAAGCGTCCTTCATCTAGCCGTACCATCTCTCCATGGGAGAGGGGCAGAGATGTGCAATTTGAGTGGGCACCTACAGAGAGAGATAAGAGGACAACCTATGAGTATCCATCTACCCATTAATCCATCCATTCAACTAATTATATATTAATCCAAATGAATCTTATCTAAGTACACAGAAATTTACTTAATTTGGCTGTTGACATCAAAATATGTTGTGCATATAATCAAACTGTGATATTTTCATGCAAATTCATCACTCACTAGGCCTACCAGCCCAGATCTAACTACTAATCTCTAGTTGTATGGCTCTGGGTTAGGCCTCGTTGTGTACATGACCATGGCAGTGAAGCAAGCCAAATCTCACTAGGTCATTCAGCACGCATCTTCTAAAGTCAAAAGACCTCTGATCTCAAAGAGTCAAACTGAAGTGTGATTCCAGGGAGGTGAGGAGAGCAGTGACCTCTATGCCTAAATGGACAGTGTGAACTCCCACCTTGCAGAACTTCTGGCCTCACTGGAGTTCAGTAAAACAAACCGGCACCAATAGATCAGGACCGAACAGGGTCAGGCGGGTGGGGCGTATCTTGAGAGAAGCCCTTTGTGTCCTACACAAACACTTCCCTTGTGCTATTTGCACATCCACAACCCTGTTTACTAACCCTGGCCCTGGCACAGCACTAAACGCTGACCAAGCTCAGAAGCAGCCATGTGAGAATCCCTCCCACACACACACAGATCATCCCGCAACCTGACCTCCACAGACCTATAAGCAGAAACTTGCAACATGCATGGAGCCAACAGTCCATATTGGACACAAAACTACAAAGTAGGGCTGGGTGATATGACCAAAAAAAAATGATCACGATTAAATTTTTCTAATAATTCAATACCGATCATTTTCATGATAAGTTTAACATTTTTATTTCTTTCAAGTTTAATGGCAGATTTTTACTCCTAAGTGAAAGCTGTAGAAACCATTAAGTGTGGTTTTAAACTACTCTTTATGGTCAGAACATGAAGAAACACTTTGTTTTTGAACTCTTCACATTTTTCCAGTCATTTTTCCTAAACAACAACAGAAAAAAACCTTAATATAAAAATGAATTTCTAAAGTAAAAAAAAAAACACTGTAATTATTATTCCATTACTCCTTCAATACATTTAATATGTCTGCATTAATAATATGATAAAATTAAATCTGAATATCCAAGATTTCTGCCACAATACCACGATGCAGTTGTTACTACAGTAAATCCATGGTCAATGATGGTGATTTGTAGTTGAAAAGCTCACAGTAGATACAAAATATAGTATTGTTGCTCTCAGTGTTATTACCTGCACCCGTTTCATCTGGCTTTAAACTAGTTTAAATCACCGAGTCATGTTTGTGTGATTTATAAGGCTGATTTCAAGTCCTTCACACTAGATCTCACAGTGCTATTTAGTGCTCTTGTACCCGAGACTCATCAGCAGATAAATGCATCTTCTCTAGTGAGCTCGCGCTGTGCTGCCATTTGAACTTTGAGCCGAGTGGATAAACGATCTGTGTGGTGCTGCGGTTTTTGGCGCATAAACATTATATTGAACTCTTGTTATCGTTTTATAGAGGAAAATTATATCATGATTATCATTATCGGTTTATCGCCTAGCCCTAATAGAAAGCACTCGATCTGGCAAGCTCTAATCTAATTGTTTGGCTTAATGCAAGTTTTTGCAATAAATGCATTTTTGACCAATCCAACTGGAAACAAAAGGATGAGTCAGTCAATAGGATGGCTTTTTTAAAGGCTGTGACACACCAAGCCAATGGTAGGTCATCCGCCAATGTTGATCCATCATTTAGTGCCTGTCAACTCAGTTTTTGCAGTGTTTTCCACACCGTTGGCACAAGGTGTCAGTGAGATAGATCAATCTGATTGGCTGTTCAACTTAGCAAACCAGTGCACAAGAAGAAAATTAAAAGTAATGAAAGCATGCAATGACAAAGTCAAGAGGTCTCAAACAGAGGCCTCAATTTTTTTACATCTTCCTCTTACCTGTGCACTCCAATATGCGAACATTTTCATAATGACATGGCCATCTAGAAATTGAAGTTTGTATATCTGCAGTCCTAGTTTTTGGTTTACCTTTCAGAATGATTAATACAGACTACTGTCACCTGCTGGTATGGAGAGTTATTGACACAGGCGTTGCATGTATGCGTTAGTTGGCCGTAGTCTTTCTCCTGTGATCAAACTCAACTTTCTGGCCCACATGCACACAACACAATCGGCTTTCATCACCGCTAGTTCTTTTATGTTGGTTTGGTGTGTTGTGGCCTTAAGGGTTTGTGGTCCATAAGTGGCAAAAACCTCAGAGTTTTGTGTGAAACTACTCAAGAATAGTGAGAAAAGACTTGATTGTCACCTAAGCTGCGACAAGACATGAAATGATAAGTGATACAATTTTGCGTGAGGCAGCAAAATGAGTCAGCAATCATGTTGATAGGAATGACCACAACAAATTGAAGCAAACAGACGCTGCTATTGATTCTTTAAGCCTCTCTCAAGTGGAAAATCACTTTTCCCAGAGCACCATGGCAATACCCACCAGTGATGGGAAAATCGAGCTAACTTTGAGTCCATTTCAATTTAGTCATGTGAGTCAGCAGAGAAGGACAGGACAATCAGGGTAATTGAGAGATATTACGGATCTATTTTCAGTGTTTTTGGCTTATCAACCCACCTGAGTCTGTTTTCTTGGTGTATTTTTTGCTCTGTCCCCGTATGATGAGGATGAAGATGAGCAGAAGGATGAAAATGAGGCCCACGAGTGCAATAACCACCAGAAACCACCATTCCTCATAAAAGGGGGAGACCTTTTGGGCTGGTAAAAGGGAAAAGAAGCAGAAAAATGGGTTTGCACAACATAATACAAAACCATTTAGGATTTTTCTGGCGTGCATGTTTTCTGACCTGATATTGAAGGAGAAGGAGCACTTGGAGAACCGTAGCCATAGTCATTCACCGCAATTACACGGAAATCATAGGTGACCCCTTCTCTGAGGGTATCCAGGTTAAGAGTGTAGGATGTCACCTCTTTAGGGATGTCTTTGATTAGAATATCCCACAGTCCTTCATCTGTTGATGGTTAGAATGCCATCATTCCTTTTGTAACAACCTTAAATGCTGCGTTTCTGAACAACTGCTGCTGTTTTATTTTTCACTTACCAGATGGTCTTGCTTCAATAACATAGCGTGTGATGGGAGCACGGCCCGGGTCACCGCTGGACCAGTGGAGAGTCAGGGCAGAGCCATAACGAGAGATAAACGGCTCCCCTGGAGGCCCTGGAGCACCTGCGTCACAAAATATGGAAATAAGGTTCTAGTGGTGCAGAAATTATACACTTCAGCTTTAGATTTATTACAAAATAATAAACATGGAGCTAAATGCAAGGCAACAAGACCTTCTCCAGGGCCAGTGGTGATGTTGGCTTCGATCTCTGGTCCATAGGTAAGGGTTTTAGCACGGATGCGGAAGTTGTAGGTCACTCCATCTGCCAGATCCTTGATTTTCATCCACAAGGGGGCACTCCCCTTCACATCCACAGTGACAACCTTACTGACACCTGAATTGTGAGGAGAGGAGTCTGTAGAGGAAACACTCAAACTCTAGATACCATGCTAGAGTAAAACACTAACAATGACACACACAAGCACTCATTATTACACTGCACTGTGTTGATATTATTGAGTTATATTAACACACACTACTATTCAAAAGTTTGAGGTCAGTAAGATTTTTCAAAAGCAATTTATACATTTCTTCATCAAGGATGCAAAGACATTTATAATGTTACAAAATAATTATATTTCAAATGAAGTTCTTTTGAACTTTCTATGTCCAATGCCTGCTTAAAATTCAGCTTTGCCGTCACAGGAATAAATTACATTTTAAAATATATTATAATAGAAATCGTTTTTTTTTAACTATAATAATATTTCACAACATTATAGTTTATTATATACTATTATCATTATTATTATTCAAATAAACTGCAAATGTGGTATTCAAAACCCTGTTGAACATTAAAGACTTTTTTCAAAACCATGAAAAAAAAAATATTGTACTGACTCCAAAACTTTAAACGGAAGTGTATTTTAATTAATATTCTGGTTATATATTTTTGTACAATCTAAAATTAAGGTTTTAATTAAGGATCTTCCATTGGCTTACACTTATAGAATGTTCAGTATTCAACATGTACCATAGTCATAACAATGTTAATATTTGCATTTTGAATTACTATTGGTCTTCTTTCTTACAGCTGTTTGCAACATGACTTATAATTGGTCTTTGCAAATTTATGCAGCAGTATGCCAATTTTCTGTATGCATAGAATATCTGATTGATCTACATTGTTAAAATGTCCAGTATGCAACAAAGAATACTAGGTAGGGTACTGTATCCCACAGTGCAATGCATGTGACTTGACCATACATTTTTTAATGTGCTGAATGTGCCAGACGTAATTTTAGCAATTAGTTATATATAATTTGTTATATATTTGATACTTCTGGCCATGGCTTATAACAATGCATTTGATCCAATCCTTTAATTTGTACAAAAGCAAAGGCAAAAACTAAATTCTAAACTGAAATTACACATTCAATCTATTATTTTGTTACTTTAGGTATTGCTTTTAAGATTTTACAGTCAAATTCGCATACGTGTGAACATGGCACGAGGTCATGCTCTAGGGGTTAAACAAGAAGAGAGAGCTGGGTCTTTTCCTTTGAGGCGTATCCTCCAGATTCCGAGATACGGCCATTGGTAAACAGCAGCCTAGCACATCTGTTTTCCCCCAAAGCCTTGACCACTCTGGAGCCATTATGGGACCACAGTAATTCCTCCTCTGATCCCAATTACAGTGGAATTTGGCCAATGCACCACACTTGGAAATTTTTTAACCATGCCTTGCTCAATAACAGGGCAAAGGGAGGGAACGTCACAGAGGAATGCCATTCATTAAATGCCAAAAGAAGCCTCATCTTGAACACATTTGGAGAGCAAATTTTAGACATTTGTAAGTTTAAAAAAGCATGACGGGTCTAAAAGGGTGTAAATCAGCTGCTGACTAAAAGTTATCTCAATAATTTGCTCAGCCAAAGCTTTTAGTGTGGTGCAGTTTCTCACCATCCACAGGCGTGCAGGGCTCATAGACCACACGGTATCCTTCCACGATGCCATTGGGCTGCTTGGGCTCACCCCAGGACATGTTGACCGAGGTGGTGGTGAGCTCACTAAAGTGGATAAAACTGGGAGCGCTTGGAGCTGTGGAGTAAAAGAAGATCTCCTTAAACCCTGAACACGATTTCACATAAGTGCATTTTGATTGACTGATTTCAATAGAGCTAGCCTGGGCTCAAAATGAACAGTTGCCAAATGCGAGTAAAAATTGACCATGGTGAGTAAATAAAACAGTTACTCGCAGTTGGCCGATAACTTTATTAGGAACTGCAACATAATACATGGTATAAATCAAATTCTAAGATCAATAATATGATTCTTGCTGAAGTGAGTCTACTAAAATCAAAATCTGTTGTGTGTCCTTTGACAGGTTTTACTACAGAAAAAAGCTTACAAACACATTTGGCATTAACATAGCCATATTAAAATATGTGGAAGGAAACAATAATAGGCTTACACTTTAAAAAAAAAAAGAAAAACAGTTGCAGTTTCACACAGAAATTGAGATTAGACTGTATATGATGTATGATGCTGCAAGTGTCCAGAGCAGTGTGCCATAAATATTTAATCTTTATCATACACACTACTGTTCGGAAGCAATATTTTTCAGTGTTTTAATCCAGTCTCTTCTGCTTAGCAAAGCTGCATTTATCTGCTCAAAATACAGTAAAAAGAGAACTATTGTGAAATATTATTACAGTTTAAAACAACAATTTTCCATTTAACTGTATTTTGAAATGTAATTTATTTGTGTGATGGTAAAGCTGAAGTTTCTGCATCATTACTCCAGTCTTCAGAGTCACATGATCCTTCAGAAATTATATCTAATATGCATATCCGCAGCTCAAGAAACATTTCTCATTATCATCAGTGCTGAAAACAGTTGCAGCTTATGATTTCTGTAAAAACAATCATACATTTTTCATCATTACTGTCATTTTTGATCAATTCAGTGCATCAGTTCTGAGTATAAGTATTGATTTCCTTAAAAAAAAAAAAAAAGAGACAAACTTTTGAGCAGTGTTGTATAATGCTATATTATCTAGATACTGTGCTGGTAAGATTTTTTTTCCTATATTTTTTCTAAATTATTTATGTTTTTTTAGCAATTCAGCCACTATTGGCAGGTGGATACAGCTAGACGCAGAAAGCCTTAAAAAAATAACTTCTCAGCACATGTATATTTAAGCACTCTTCTTCTGTTAGAGGTCAGGGTAATGTTGCAGTAATGTAAGGAGCTTGTTTGCCCTCCGGAAGATTGGCACGGGGGCTCGTATTGGCTCATCTCCCAGTGTCTTAGTGTAAGCTGAGCCAAGATTCAGTCTCGCTTGTACTGTTCTCATTGTTCCTTCCTCACTATACTGTCACAGTCTTTAAGGGAGCGGAAAAGGCTGAATTAACTTTTCTCAATCACTTGGAACACAGTTCTCCTTATGCTGACCTGCCAAAAAGCACTTCCTCAATATGTGGCCCATTTTCTCCAACCCGGTTCCCAGCTCCCCATCCTAAACGAACTGTCACAAGCTTCCGTTCCTACACACTACCCCCAATACGCAGAGACAACCCATCTCCTTCACAGCCTAACACCACAGCACTCATACAATCTGTATGATGTGATCCGTCCGACTGAAAATTAATAACCTTTTCAGCAGGGAGCTTTGGGAAAACAGTGGGATCAAAGATGTAGAACATTCTCCCAAAGCATTTCAGACTAAGCGGGTTTAGCATGAAGGTCACTTCATTGCTTGTTGATTGATGTGTTTTGCATGGACTTGTGTCCAGCGGATCACCTGCTTGCTGAGTGCGCCCTCTGGTGGGCAGCGAGCGCGGGCCGTCGCCTGCCGCGTTGAAAGCAGCCACGCTGATCATGTAGGTGGTGTAGCCAGTCAAGTTCTTCAGCTTCACGCTCAGCTCCGGCAGAAAGAGAGTGCGGAGTCTCTCAGTCTCATTCTGCAGCTGAAACTCCCAATAATAAATCTAGAAAGACACAAATCACACAAATTAATAATTTCAGAAGATGTAAATCTGATGGGCTATCAAGCTTAATATTTTAGAGCAGCAGTCCTCAAACTTTTCAGACCAAGCCTGACCGTGTCTGATTAAATCAGTCTATCAGACTAAGTACCATTTAGTCACCTAGTCATTATTCAATTCTAATAGAGTAGAATAGAAGAATGAGGCTTTCTTGGCCTGTTCACAACGAGAACAATAACTTTGTTATGACGTCTGTCGCTTTGACTCACACAATCAGTACCTGTATGACTGAAGAAGCAGAAAAACTCTGAATTCAGAAGACAGAAAGACTAACAAGAACACATTATCAGTATCAGTGTACATACAACTTTAATTTAGATCATTTACATAGAACATGATACTGATCCACGTCCATAGATGGCAGTGCAGTGTTTAACTCAAGATGCTAATGCTAGCTAGAACAACTCAATGCACCTTTAAAAACAATTTTGGGAATAACTAGTTATGTAACAGAATTACGTAATTTAATTACAAAATAAGGTTACACTTAATAACCTTGTTACGGTGTAATTATACATTTATGGAATGAGTAACATTAATTAACTATATGTACTTACTATATGGTTAGGGTTGGGTTTAGAGTTTCTTGCATGTAATTATGCATAATGTATTGTTATTATAATAGTAAGTATATGTAAGATGTGTAACATGGGCACCTTAAAATAAAGTGTTACGCAAAATAAATGTAACTGTAATCTGTTACAATTACTTAGAAACATGTGTAATTAAATCACAGTTATGAAAATGTTAACATTACGAAGGGGGATTGATTTCTTTTCCAAATTGCATCGACTGCTCTAAAATATGAGATACCAATGTTTCAGGAGTTTAGAACACATGCTTTTTTTGATAACTGTTTTATATCCTATTTGGATTTATGTATATGCTTTATTTTTTAGGATTAGCTGTTATTTTGGCATTGTTAGATGCCAGTGTTTTCTGTCATAGCTATGCACAATTCGATTTCAAAAACAGTATCATAGCTATTAAACAGTTTCTTATTATGATTTTAAATCTGTATTTAACCTCGAATGATCTCAAATAGGTGCTAAAGTCTGATTTTGTGATGGCTGTGCTTTAAAAATTAAATTATTAGAATCTTAATTCAAGTGAAGATGTATTTTGAAAGTCTGAGAGTAATCGTTGTTGAGTGCTACTGTAAGGTTAACCCTGCCTGCTTTAAATGTCTCAAAATGATTAACAGTTGAAAATATTTGTTATGAATTTAGAAAAGTAATCAAAAAGTAATCAAATGTAATCAGTTACATTGCTTTAATAAAGTAATTGAAATAGTTACACTACTTTTAAATTAGGGTTTACATTTTAAATAGGGTAACTTGTAATCTGTATTCTATTACATACCCTTCCCAACACTGTCTAAAATGCATATATTATCCTTCTGTACCAAAATATGTGTTCTTTAAGCTGTAAAGTTGCCTAAATATTTCTTGTAAGCAGTTGTACTTCTTTTAATGAACTTCAAGTTGTATGTTTAAGGCACAATTCCTGTGAATGTATTTATGTAAACCATCCTTACATGTAACGTGAACGTTAAAGGGTTTACTGGCTTTACATGGTCATGACAGTAGTTGGATATTACAGTAGTCACACTAGTCTGGTATCAACCAGTTTGCAGCGTATAATTTATGCACCACTAGTGGTTCTAAACTGAACTGCCAAAACAACTTAAAAGGTAAAGTTTGTCAAGACATACTTTGAATATTGGTTTGACAAAGCTTCATCTGAAAGTTTAAAACTGTTTGAAGATTGGTTTGATGTTTGAAAGTTATATAAGTCTTTTGTAGTGAATACTTGGGCAGCCTGAAGAAAGGTTTAAAGCTTGAAGGTTACATAAGACTTCAGCTTTTGGCAGCCTGAAGAGACATTTGAATGGTGGTTCCTAGGGTGTGTTGGGTGGTTGCTAGGTCAGTTATTTTGAAAGAAACCACAATATCCCTAAGATTACACAATGACAAGAAATATATTGGCTTTGTCAGTCTGTCACAAACTCACTTTATTGGTTTAGTCAATATTGCGATGTTGACCAGCTCAAATAAACAATAACCATTACATTATAAACAATAGTTGTTACGGTATTTGTTCGTTTATTCAAAGTGACAGATGATCAAATTATTTTCTGAGATAACTGACAGCGTTTCCAGAGTTGTTCCACCATCAGGGGTATTCAAAACAGGGCTGTTTTTAGACCTTCATCAAAAAAAAAAAGGTGTCTGTTTTTTTATAAAGTTTTTTTTTTTTTTCATCTTCACCTGCTGTGCAGAGTTCACCTCTTCTTATTTTCTGTCTTATAAAATGTTCCATATTACTATTTCGGATGTGAAAAACTGCTGCAAACGATTCAATGATGAGTGAGTGAACTGTTCTAATGAATCGAACTGAGGGATCGTTTTCACAACACTGTTTTCAGCAAAAAACTAAAAACATGTTACATGTTTTGGCTGTTCATTTACACAATAAAGTAAATCATTCTTTTCAGGTCATTCATTTTACGTGTAAACTACAAAAAATGCAAATTTGCAAAAACAGTGATGTAATTTGCATTTATATTACATTCTCAGTCTATAAGTATATGTGTAGTGTTTCTTTACAAAGTGGCATCGCCATCTACTGGCCTGGCATGCAAAATACAACACCTTTAGTCATTTTTGTAAATCCGGGTAAACAGGGATTGTTTGAACAATGTTGTCATCCTTATGTGAAACTTTTCACAAAGGAAAGGAAAAGCTTTTTTTAAAATATGCCTTTAGTTGTGAACAATTTCAGACATTTTTACAAACTCATGTGAGCAATTAAAAAAAGTGATTAATTCATGAATCGGATTGTAAACAACTAACAAAAAACACACTTGATTGCTGAAATACTATAAGAAAGAAAAAAAAAGATTTTCAGGTTTGCATATTGGCAGACAAGGATCATGCTTCACTGGGGCACAGCAATATTTTAAGGTCTAGCTGAAGCACATAGAAATGTTGTACCTTATAGCCTTGAATATCCCCATTCTGGGCCTCCACTGGAGGAGGGTCCCATGCGACATCAAGCAGAGTAGCTGTTGAGGACTGGATAGCGACATTCTGAGGTGCAGCGGTGGGCACTGATGAGAACAGAGAGAGAGAGAGAGAGAGAGAATGAATCCTAGACAGTTTGAACTGATTTATTAGACTTTATACAGACTGACAGCACTACTGCACGTTTTATTAGACTGTGAAATCAAAAATATTGACTTTGAGCATCAAGGAGGAATATTTGTACCCTTACCCGCCTCTCCCACGAACACTTCCTGTGGCGAGCTGGTGGGCCCCTCCCCTACCGCATTATACACGCTCAGTCGGATCTCATAGCGCTTGTGTTTATTCAGATCTGAACAATGGAGAAAATGTGCACATATACACACTCTATTCAATATAGCATGATAAAACCTTAAGTGGTGCTAAAACATAATGATCCCGTTCCAATGAAGTGAGATGTTGAGAGGAAAAGTCAATGACAGTGTGGAGAGAAATGGGCACAGTCAGACAAAACCAGACGTGAGAAGAGAGACAAATGAGATTGGGCTCTCGTGTGAGCAAATAAACGAGGTGTGAGAAAGAGACGTTACTAGAATTCAGAGATTGAGTTTGGCAGGAGGGAATGGATGAGTGGAAAGCAGTGTTGGGGAGTGACAAACTAAAAAAATTAGCGACAGCTGCTAACCAGAGCTGGGTACATTACTTACAAATTATAATCCGTTATTGATTCCAGATTACATGACAAAAATTGTAGTCAGTAACGCAATCCGTTACATTACACATTTTAGGTAATATAATCAGATTACTTTTAGATTACTTTTGATTTAACTCGTTTATCACATTGATTTAAATAGCAATATCTTGTATCATAATTATGTAAAAAATGCGTTTGAGTAAGAAAACTTGTTCCATTCATTGTAATTTACAACATGAAGTAAATTAAACATTATTACATCAAGGTTTCCTAAATTAGGGTTCGTAAAGGAACTGCAGGGGGGTTGTGAATTTAATGAAAAGCTAATAATTAATTAAATCATAAAAAATTTAAATGAAAATAAATCTTTTTAAAACAAACTCCCTTTCGAGGAAAGTCTCTTCGCTCGGTGGCCATATTTGCAATGCCTCCGTCAGATTTCTGTGGGAAGCTATATAGAAGGTGGGACTGTTTCTCCCATTTATAAGTATACGAGTGAACCGTCTTTGTATTTCTATAGACTTTGTTTTAAATAAAACACTTACTAAAAAATATGAAATATTTTTATTTACATTAATGCCATGTGATCATTAATCAACATAAAAAAAAACACATGCAAATGTGATACTTAATTATTGAAATATTTATTTTAAAATCTAAGGGGTACTTAAAGCAAATATATTTGGTGAATACGGTTTAGATGACAAAAAGTTTTGGAATGCCTGCATTACATGTAACTAAGAAATAACGTGAATATGTGCATTTTAATTAGTTATAATTAATAATACATGGTTAAAAAAACCTACAGAGTAATAATTCAAATAAAAATGGATGTGTAGTAGTTGTGTCAGTAGTTGATGCAATGTTGAAACCCTTCTTAAACCTGAAATGATTTTTGTAAATCCAGTGGTCAAATGCTGTCACCACCTGACTAATGACTGATCTTTGTGTGAATGTCCACAAAACTGGACTATATATACATACAGGTGCATCTAAAAAAATTAGAATATCGTGAAAAAGTTATTTTTTTATTGTAACTTATTTCAAAAAGTGAAACTTTCATATATTCTAGATTCATTGTGGTGCGGCTGACACAGAACAGCGTACGCTATTTGCATCCAATGGATATTCTCCAAACTGTCACTATGGTGACACTATGGAGTCACAGAGAAGACAATTTTTTTTTGTTTTTTTTGTTCTCGTCGCTTCATTAAATTCAGTTTGAACCACTGATGGCAGATGGACTATTTTGACGATGTCTTTCATACTTTTCTGGGCCTTGACAGGGTTATTTACTTGGCAGTCAATGGGACAGTCACAAGCCTCCCGTTTTTCATCCAAAATATCTTAAATTGTGTTCCGAAGACGAATTAAGCTTTTATGGGTTTGGAATGACATGGGGGTAAGTGATTAATGACAAAATTTTCATTTTGGGGTGGAGTAACCCTTTAATCAAGACAGTTCATTTAAAAAAAAAAAAAAAACAAGTGTGAAAAGTTATTCACATATTTGAGTCCCTGTGCAAATATGAACATCTTTATTTGTATGAATATGCAAATTAGTAAAATAATACAAATTAATATTACATATATTAAATAATATTCAATTTCATTTTATGGTAATAAATAATAGCATTTGTAACTACTGTTAATAATAACTTTGCAAAATAATATATTATTTACTTATTATTATTAAATACAGTTTAAATGAACTTTTTTAAATAATATATTTTGAAATGTAATGTAATCCTGTCACTCCTGATTGGTACTCAAAAAAAAAAAAAAAACGTCTTATTATCCAACTTTCAGGATTCTTTGATGAATAGACACTTCAAAAGGACAGCATTTACTTAAAATATAATGTTTTTGTAACATTATAAATGTCCTTACTGTCATTTTTTCCTGGATATTAATTGAATGGTATGAGTATGTATATATGTATATATGTGTATATATATATATATATATATATATATATATATATATATATATGAAGAGTTCAGATGCAAAAGCCTCTAAGTGCCATCTAAAATTTTCTTCTAAAATAAGCATTTTTATCAGGCTCCTATGTTTATGGTCAATTACTTCACTTTAATTGCATAGAAAAGGACCTATACATTGCCATTAGAGTAAAATTACTGAACCTAAACATAGGGGCCTGAAAAAAATACTCATTTTAGATGAAAATTTCAGATGGCACTTAGAGGCTTTTGCATCTGAACTCTTCATATATATATATATATATATATATATATGCAAGAATATAACGTCTTTGCAGTTTTATTTTAGCTACATGTTCAGTATTCTAATTTGACTGTAGTTGAACTACTTAAATTATGAACAGTTTATAGTAGCTTTCCCAACACTGGAATAAATGATGATGACAAAAACACTGATGAAAGAGCGAGATCGAATCTCAGGACTTACTGTCCAGCTCATATTGGGTAAGTGAGGATTCGGTCAGGTTCCTCACACTGTAGGGGGCTGAAGACGGTAGGGCGGAGGGGAGAGGAGGCAGAGGATGGCAGCAAGGAAGACCAAAGGTAAAGAGGGAGAAGTATAAAGAGAACGTGAGAGAGAAAGAAACAAGAGCTGGATTAGCTCATTAGCTCATGCTAGCAGAAAGGCTGGCAGCTCTTCAGACCTTCAGAAACTATCTGCTGAGGAGACAATTAGCACAGCCCTCATACACTGTAAAGCTCTCATTACATGCATGGTAATGAGATGAGCCACTATAGAATCTGCCATTACAGGGAAACACGAAACAGATGAGTTAGCATTTTTTGCTGAATTAGCTTATCTCTTCATGTTCTAATACATGTAGTACAGTAGTAACTTGGTTTCCAGGTTTAAGGGTCGTTGGCAATAGTCATCAGTCTAATAAATAAATAACTTAATAAAACTGAACAAAAGACATTAACAATTGTTTTTTTTGTTTTGTTTTTTTTGCTTGGTACCATGGTACTGCTACACATTTTTTTTTTTAAGTACATGGTAGTAATACTACTATATATGAATATAATAGTCATCATATTATACCATGACTGTACCATGAGACAAACGCCTACTCTATATACCACTTTAAATTCTGTAAGGGACTAGATAGACAAGTAGGTACTAATCTTTGTTTTTTATTTGAGTAAGTTGAATGAAGACTCACCTGTGAGCTCGGCCCAGCTGGCAGATGGACTATTAACTGTGCGCACTGTGAAGCTGCGTAGGCGGTCGTAACGCAGTTCTCTGTAGCGTACTCGAAAACCAAGCAAAATACCATTGATCTCCTCCTCGGGGGGTGGCTGGATGGGGTTGAACAGATTATGTCATTATCTCCTGTTTGTAAACACAACGCTCAACAACAGATAAACACCCGTGTTCCCTCTCAGAACAGCGTGATGATTTGGACCTCACCTTCCAGCGGACCAGCACAGATGTGGTGGTGTGTGGTGTCACAGAGAGGATTGTGGGAGCTTTGTCGGGTGCTAATGAAACACAAACAGACAGTTTGTTCAGTTAATGACTGTGGAGCTGCAAAGACCCTGATAAGAGTAGAATAACCAAGAGTGGAAACCAGTTAATAGTGGTATAACTGTTAGCAGTATTCTGGTTAAACGCCAAAGGTCAAGCATGAGGTAACCCTGCAGTTTTTCTCCTTCACTGACTGTGTCCTATTTTGGCCACATTACGATTCATCTCAGGCCTCAGGAACTTGTTCCCCGACAGCATTAAAGCGTTTCACAGTTGCCCCTACCGTCCTGTAGAGTGGTGATTGCCTCACTCTCCTCGCTGTACTCGCTGTCCCCAATATCATTAGTGGCTTTCACTCTGAACTGGTAGGAAGTGAAAGGCTTGAGCCTGTGAATAGGAAAAAAGCTCAGTAGGACTGTGGCACCACCAGTTTTGTCCTCTATAACCCTCAAAGTTTAGAAAGTTCGCCACAGGCTCAATTCAGGCTTACTTGTCTATGACGTATGATGTGGCCTCATGGTTGACCGACGCCGAGTGGACGGTCCAATTGCTGTCGGGCAGCTCTCTGTACTGGACGGTGTAGTATCTGATGGGAGACAGACCATCGCTGCCTGGTTCCCATGACAACAGCACACTGCGGGCCTGGACCTCTTCCTGAGGCACAACGGGACGACTTGCGGGCTGAGGGCGTGCTGAGAGGAGATCAGACAAGCAGTTGTAATCAATGACATGTAGTAAAAAGCACCTGACCTTGTAAAGAGAGATGAAGCAGTACCTCTCTTCTCTGTAGTGACCACCAGTGCCTCTGCCGCTTCTCCCCATCCCTTTCGAGTCTGGGCCGTGAGGCGGAACACATAAACACTCTCTGGTTTCAGTCCAGTCGCTGTATACTGTCGTGCACTTGGGTTGAGAACATCAACGTTGGCAGAGGTAATACTAGAAGAGTTTTTCCGGAAAGCAATCTGATATGCTAGAGACGAGACACACATAAACATTACAATCAGAGGATTCTGAATTTAATCACCATGTAACTGGCTTTACATGCACTGTTCTGAGTGGGATTCGAGCTAGGGTCAAACCGGCCTGGGAGGTAGATACATTAACAAGAATTCTAAAGACCGCAGCCTCTAGTACCTAAAGACTCAAGCTACAGTTCCTAGCCACAGTTGCTAGTGTGCCTCTTCAAGCCAGGGAAGTTAGATCTACCTACCCAGTGATCTCTACTAGCTGGCCTCTGTAAAACCTCAGAATCAAAGTCAGCATCAAACGAACATGCTAACTAGTACGCTAAAGACCACAGCCCCTTGCGTCAGTTAATAGTGTGCTTCATAAGGCCAAGGAAGTGAGGTTACCTGCATAGCTATCTCTATCAGCTAGCCTTACACCCATCCGGGTCACGGCACCAATAAATCTGGTCCTACTCGCACCATTCCAAGCGAGATTTGAACCAGGGACAATTGGCTTAAATATTAAACTTAAAAAGTAAGTTTAATACAGTACAGTACATATTCTACATAACAGTCATGCTCCAATGAGAGAGTCCTACTTGGGGGGTGGTGGGTGGATTTTAGTCATTATCACACTGACCATATAGTACAGTATGTCAAGTAGTAAAGAGACTATAAAAATAATTTACCAAGGATAATGCCATTTGGCTGGGCAGGGGGTTGCCAGATCAGTCTCACTGAGGAAGTCCTGACTTCAGGGAAAAGGATCCCGACAGGAGGCCCGGGTACTGTTTAAAAAAAATGTCAATGTAACTAGCACACCATAAGCAAGATTAATAACTTATGGTGGTTGTTAATTGTGGTTTAGACTCTCACCGTCATCAAGCGTGCGCTCAAAGATGGGCGGAGAACTAGGCATGCCATCTCCTATACGGGTGAAGGCTTGAACCTGGATCTCATAAAGCACATACTTCCCAAGACCAGTGAGCTGGACACTATAAGTGGTATTTCCCTCTACTGTCCAGAAACGCAGGGCTGACTCTGCATCCTTCTCCTTGTATACCACCTGAGTGGAAAAATAGATGCATCTCTTCACTACTACAATGGACTCAAGAACAGTAAATCTGGTAAGAAGCCTGTTGTCAATGTACCTTATAGCCCAGAATTAGTCCATTGCGGTCAGTCTCTGGCACTTCGCCCCAGCGGACCAGGACACTGCTGGAGGTGGTAGCAAAAGCTGAAACATTTGCAGGGCCACTTGAGGGGACTAACAAATGGAGAAAACAAGTAAACAAGCAATTAACAACCGTATGAGCAATCAGACTTTCAAACAGGAACAGCATGCATTTTGTCATTCATTGTACCTGTCATATGTTTACAAGATAAAGCATATGCCAATGCAGTCTGGTTTCGATTCAGTACGTGATGGTAAAAACGTGTTGCAGACTGCGCTGCCAGCTGTTAATCAAACTGTGAATGACAGACTGTTTGACTGATGAGAAAATAACTTCTTTAAAAAAATTTAAAAAAAACTCGCACGAAACAAATAACTTTTTAACGGACTAAGCAATGGAGAGCAAATGGAGAAAAAGACCCCCGGGAATTTCACATCTCCTCCAAAGTTTCAAAAGAGATCTCAACATTCTCACAAACTCGATAGTCGATATGAACTCAAATGCATCTCATCAGTTATCCGAATTATATGATCCACGTTCATTTTATAGCAATATTCTTATTGTGTGCCAGCAATTGTCTCATTTATATCTATTTTTATTTCTCCTAAGCAATTTTAGGAGATACAAAGTCAGCTGAATCATAACTGCAAATTCCATTAAGACTCCTGGGCAATAAAAGTACAACCTTTGAGCAATAAAGTGTTCTTGTGGGCAGCCATCATTATTAATTCAAAGGTCAGCAGTGTTGCAAAATCATTCAAGAAGGTTTTTTTTTACAAAGTACAAGAGAGGGAGGAAAGAAAGCACAGCAGATTTCTCACCTGACTCTCGGGTTCTCCCGTGAACTGGATGGCTCCACGGTCCTGGCCCAATGCCATTGAACGCCTGCACTTTGACTTCGTATTCTGTCCACTCTTCCAGGTCCTCAATGGTAAACTCCCTCTCCTGCCTGTCTGGGATGATGTGGGACAGGACCCCAGCCTTGGAGCCTAGACGAGAGTACTGCACCCTGTAGCCCACCAGCTCTGGATTGCCATTGTATTCCCACTCTGGCAGCGGCTAGAATACAGACACACTTCAACTTTTAGCATCTTGAAAATCTTTTGCATCTTAGAAGATTATCACCACACGACCACGTCATTTCCCTGTAAGGAATATAACATCACATATGAAACATCTCCAGTAACCAAACTATTTCTCCCACAACAAAGAGATGCAAATGGAGACTTTTTCTTAATTTCACGCATGTCTCTTAAAAGTTTCAGAAGAGACAATGGGTAACTATCCACTAATAATTGTGGATTATTCGTATTTACATATACAGGTGATCTTTTTTGAAACATTTCTGCATAATTTACAACATGTGTGAATGCACATGAATTGTTTTTTAACCTCGTTCTAATGTTAATGAATTTCGAAATGAGTAATCACGCACCCAAGGTTAGATATTTGCATAAAACACGCCCAAACCATCTCCTTTCTGCACAACCTTTTCTTTACTGCCTTTCATGACTATCTGCAAACATTATTCTTTCTAAAGACACATTCCTATCAGAGAATATGCGCAGCAGGATCCTCGAGCAATGCCAAGTGTACTGTCCTCAAAACCAGTTCAAAAGCAATAAACACCTTTTATACAAAGCCAGATTTAGAATCTAGCAAGCTGTACATGTGATTTTTGTTTGCATGTGTGTGGTTTTCCTATATTTTCTTGCAAATTCAGAATCAATTATACAAAAGTTATTGATGAATCATGATTTGTTTGTTTGTGATTTGTTTGGCATGACTTCATTTGAATTCAGATTTCACAAAAAAAAAAGAAAAAAAAGTTTATCCAAATTAATAAAACAGTCTCACTTGTGCCAACTAATTTTTACCTAAGGAATCAGGAATAACAAGGAATAAGAAATATCTGAAACATCAATATAGTTTGCTACTTAAATAAAACATGAGACTGGGACATCCATTAAGTCTCCCGAGCAGTGAATGAGCAAACACTGACCAATAAAACTTTTCCTCTGGGTGGAAATGCAATCTCAGGACTACTTAACAAAATAAAGCAAACACACAATCAATTCCACATTCTTTTCCCTCTTAAGCATGTCGATCACATTCCAGGACACATACGTACCACCCATCTGAGCCACAGGCTGGTCTCACTGGCCGTGCGGAGAGTGATGTTTGCGGGAGCAATGTCAGGAGGAGCCTGTAGGGTCTGGATCTTCCTAGATGGCTGGCTGGGTGGGCTTGTGCCTACTATATTTACCTGCCTCATTCGAAATCTATAATCAGATGGTAAATTAGGATGCAGCCTAAAGACAATGTATGTAAATACATCCCAGAATTCAATGGGTGGACCTGTAGTACGTGTAGGGGTTGAGGCCCTGGACCTCAAGAGATCGCGCATCAGGCTCATTGGCCAGCTGATGGACCATGACCCACTCCTCGTTTTCTCCGATAACACCGATCTGCAACAAAGGAGAGAGAGAAATCAGTGATGGCTAATAAAAAGGTGACCGCTTCACGTGAATGTTCAACGTAAATTAGTTCTGTACTACCTGAGCCTCTAC
Organism: Acrossocheilus fasciatus; assembly: GCA_036784905.1. NCBI lineage: Eukaryota > Metazoa > Chordata > Actinopteri > Cypriniformes > Cyprinidae > Acrossocheilus > Acrossocheilus fasciatus. The sequence continues at coordinate 27,155,689 of CM071940.1, read as the reverse complement.
CAGCCAGCATGAGATGGATGTTTTGCCATCATAGCCTGGTTTGAACTGCAGGGTTACTGAACGCGGGCTGATGTTAGAGATGGCAATGTTGGTAGGAGGTCCAGGCATCTCTATGGGAACAGGAGAGGTAAAGCATGCAAGATGAACGGTTGAAATGGCTCAGTGGGAAAAAAATAAAAGACTTTGGAACAATATTATTGCTATTCACTCACAATACCCCCTGCTGAATAAAAAAAAAATGAAGTAAGTCACACTATATTGAACAATATAGTTACTTTCCACCTCACGCTTATCTACCTTGCGTTCTTTGAAAAAAAAATGCATGTTGTCCTTATTTGCATGACACACATTTCTGTCTGCCATCAGTTAATTTTTGCATGCAGAAGCAGAAGCTTGCAAATTAGCATCACAGGGAACAAAAAGTGAGACAAGATAGGTTTGATTTAAAAAACAGTGTGATCCATCCAGCATACCGATGGTTCATTACAAGCATCTACAGAGGACAACGCCAAAGCATCTTTCTACAGTGTCTCGTCTCACTGTGTTTAGTGTCTGCTTCTGTCTTTGAGATGGCTGAAGATTATGAATATTAATGCACAAAGCCATCATGTTCAGTGGGCCTTCATTAACTTCAATATCAAGAGTAAGCTTAATAAGGCCACAGAGTAGAAAGTTAACATCCTAAGGGATGTACAACCAGAGGTGGGTAGTAACGAGCTACATTTACTTCATTACATTTACTTGACTAATATTTTTGGGTAACTAATACTTGTAGAGTATATTTAAAAATGGGTACTTTTACTTTTACTTCACTAAAAAACTGTACTTTTACTTAGTTACTGTGGGCGACGCGCCTCTTGTTACTTTATCTTAATGCAGTACAAGAATAATCCTTCAGTTTATTCCAAACGCGCCGTCTACTTTTTTTCTGGACAATGAGCGATGCCCGTTCGCAAATGATTCAGTCTTTTGAGTCAATTCTGTTCGAAGGCTTGATCAAACCACTTGGCAAACCAGTCAATTGGTTCGCGAATCAGTTTGAATGAATCGTTCAGTTCCCTGCCACACGCGCTGAGTCGTCTGAAGCGGCTCTCACTCAGAGTTGTAACATCAGGAGCGTTGAAGACGTGGCTTTGGATCTACAGTCAGTTGAAAGCAAATCTGCAAAGGCTATGGTTTGCTAGCTGTGAAGATCTTTATTAGATGAACGCGTGTGCTGTTGGTTCCACAGGTATAGATTCGATTACATTACACGATACCTCTATGACATTACCAGTTTGTTGTACATGTACCTTACACATTATGTATAATTTATTCATTAAATAAGCTGTCACAGAGTATGAAATAAACACCCGCCAAACCCGCGTTAGTTCTAGATGGAATGCCTTGCCTAGACACAATTAATACTGATATTTTCACAATATTTACGCTTGCAGAAATAAAGGCTACATTTCTTTACTTTTTTACTCAAGTAACTATTCAGACTATTACGTTTACTTTTACTTGAGTAAATATTTCTTCAAGTACTTTTACTTTTACTTGAGTACAGTTTTTGGGTACCCTACCCACCTATGTGTACAACCCAGTTGTCTTTTCAGCTCTTACATTGACATCAGGGTTTAACGGTAATTATTTTTTCCTTCCAGTTCCTTCCATTATATAAATATATACAAATAACAAATAAATATTATGAACACAAATTTATAAATTAATGGGATAGTTCACTCAAAAATGAAAATCCTGTCATTAATTACTCACCCTGATGTCGTTCCAACCCTGTAAGACCTTCATTCATCGTTGGAACACAAATTAAAATATTTTTGATGAAATCCAAGAGCTTTCTGACACAACTGACACGTTCAAGGCCAAGAAAGGTAGTAAGGACATCGGTAAAATAGTCCATATGACATCAGTGGTTCAACCTGAATTTTATGAAGCTGCGATAATATTTTTTTGTGCACAAAGAAAACAAAAATACGACTATATTCAACAATTTCTTGTCTTCCGTGTCAGTCTTTCACTAGTGTACCACAAAACTTTGCTGTCTATGCAGGGCTAGAAAGCTCTCTGATTTCATCAAAAATATCTTAATCTGTGTTCTGAAAATGAACAAAGGACTTACGAGTTTGGAACGACATGAGGGTGAGTAATTAATGACAGAATCTTCATTTTTGGGTGAACTATCCCTTTAAAAATTATACACCACATTCTTCCCGTAAGATTTTTGAAAGAAGTCTCTTACTCTCAGCAATGCTTTTACTGTTTTATTTGATTGAAACAGTGATTATAAAATATTACAATTAAAGATATATATATACTTTAAAATGTAATTTATTCCTGTGATCAAAGCTGGATTTTCAGCATAACTACTCCAGTCTTCAGTGTCACATGATCCTTCAGAAATCATTCTAATAAGCTAATTTGATGCTCAAGAAACATTTCTTATTATCATCAATGTTGGAAACAGTTAATATTTTTGTGAAAACAGATACTTTTCAAGATGCTTTGATAAATAAACATTAATTTATTTGAAACAGAAATCTTTTGATCTTTTGTAACACTATAAATGTCTCTCTCTCTCTCTCTACATATATATATATATACACAGTGGGGGAAAAAAATCATTTGATCCCCTGCTGTTTGCCCACTGACAAAGAAATGATCAGTCTATAATTTTAATGGTAGGGTTATTTGAACAGTGAGAGACAGAATAACAACAACAACAACAACAAAAAATCCAGAAAAACGCATTTCAAAAAAGTTATAAATTGATTTTCATTTTAATGAGTGAAATAAGTATTTGATCCCCAATCAATCAGTGAGATTTCTGGATCCCAGGTGTCTTTTGTACAAGTAAGGAGCTGAGATTAGGAGCACTCTTTTAAAGGGAGTGTTCCTAATCTCAGTTTGTTACCTGTATAAAGGACACCTGTCCACAGAAGCAATCAATCAATCAGATTTCAAACTCTCCACCACGGCCAAGACCACAGAGCTGTCCAAGGATGTCAGGGACAAGATTGTAGACCTGCACAAAGCTGGAATGGGATACAAGACTATCGCCAAGCAGCTTGGTGAGAAGATGACAACGGTTGATTATTCGCAAATGGAAGAAACACAAAATAACTGTCAATCTCCCTCGATCTGAGGCTCCATGCAAGATCTCACCTCGTGGAGTTTCAATGATCATGAGAACGGAGAGGAATCAGCCCAGAACCACACAGGAGGATCTTGTCAATGATCTGGGACCAAAGTCACCAAGAAAACAATTGGTAACACACTACGCCGTGAAGGACTGAAATCCTGCAGCGTCCGCAGGTCCCCCTGCTCAAGAAAGCACATGTACAGCCCGTCTGAAGTTTGCCAATGATTCAGAGGAGAACTGGGTGAAAGTGTTGTTGTCAGATGAGACCAAAATCAAGCTCTTTGGCATCAACTCAACTCGCCGTGTTTGGAGGAGGAGGAGGAAGGCTGCCTATGACCCCAAGAACACCATCCTCACCGTCAAACATGGAGGTGGAAACATTATGCTTTGGAGGTGTTCTTCTGCTAAGGGGACAGGACAACTGCACCGCAACAAAGGGACGATGGAAGGGCCCATGTACCGTCAGGACCAGGGCATTGAAAATGGGTCGTGGATGGATATTCCAGCATGACAATGACCCAAAACACACGGCCAAGGCAACAAAGGAGTGGCTCAAGAAGAAGCACATTAAGGCACTCGAGTGGCCCAGTCTCCAGACCTTAATCCCATAGAAAATCTGTGGAGGGAGCTGAAGGTTCGGGTTGCCAAACGTCAGCCTTGAAACCTTAATGACTTGGTGAGGATCTGCAAAGAGGAGTGGGACAAAATCCCTCCCGAGATGTGTGCAAACCTGGTGGCCAACTACAAGAAGCATCTGACCTCCGTGATCGCCAACAAGGGTTTTGCTACCAAGTACTAAGTCATGTTTTGCGAAGGGCTCAAATACTTATTATAAATATTAAATACATTTTTTTAATCCGTTTTTCTGGATTTTTTTGTTGTTATTCTGTCTCTCACTGTTAAAATAGTAGAGCATGGCGCTAGCAACGCCAAGATCATGGGTTCGATTCCCATAAAATGTAAAAACTGTAACTTGAATGCAATGTAAGTCGCTTTGGATAAAAGCGTCTGCTAAATGCATAAATGTAAATGTAAATGTAAATGTAAAATAAACCTACCATTAAAATTACCGACTGATCATTTCTTTGTCGGTGGGCAAACATACAAAATCAGAAGGGGATCAAATAATTTTTTCCCCCATTGTATATATATAAAACTTTTGAACAGTTGTGCAATTTAGCATTGATTTATCATTATATATACAGTATATATACACACATTTATTTTTAAATCATTACAATTATATTTGGAAAACTATTATTACTTCAAAAAAATTGCAATAATAATTAATTATGCAAATTATACAGTCAATCCATTATAAGTTTTATATTTTCATATTATTACAATCATCGTATTATAATTATTATATAATATAGAAAACTTGAAGACACTGCTAGAGAACGATGACATACATGACGGCATCACTGCAATCCTGGAGTAAGAGAAAACATGAGAAGAAACTCACCTGGTGGCACACCAGAGGAAATGGTGGAGGACGACAGCTGACCTTGACCTTTGGAGGTCATACCGGCCACCTGAATGGTGTAGGTAGTGAGAGCAGTCAGTCCGGTGACCCGGTACTCCTGTGTCATGTTGGGCAGGTAATGCGTAACACGAGTGTTTGTTCTGTTGAATTCCTCCCAGGAAATGCGATACCCTGCAGGCACAAAACAGAAAGTGGTTCAGCAGACAGCCAGAATATCAGGAGAAATTGCTAAAGGAGGTGGTTCAGATACCTGTGAGCATGCCGTTCTTCTCCGGCGGGTCTTTCCAGCTGACTTTGAGAGATGTGTCCAGGATTTCTGTGAAGCTCAGGTGACCTACAGGTCCAGGAGCTGAGCATACAGACACCCACATTGAGTCAGAACACTGAACAGAACATGGTCACGGGTCAAGATGGATAGAGTACGTAAAAACGGACACTTACTGTCTTCGTGGGTGCGAATGCGCAGCGGAGTGCTACGAGGGCCATCTCCTGGAGTAGTGAAGCACAACACGCAGGTGAAGTACTCCGTGAACTTCTTCAATCCAGCGATGTAACCTACATGAACACTGTCTTGAAAATTGGGTCTCACAGTAACCAAGGTAACATCCTCCTCGTGGCCTGGTTCCCATGCCAACAGCTGAAGTAAAAAAACGGACAGATGTGACCACTATCGCTTAGCACAAGCCAATGTGAATCCTGCTGCTGTCTCAGCATGACATATATTGGGAGTAATGAAAGCATTATTATAAAAGGGGCACTGCACTCTTGTGCTCGGCCACTAGAGGGCAGTGGATGGACGCTCACCTTGTATCCCTGGTTGATTCCGTTGATGAACTGTGGGCTTGGAGCACTCCATGTGAAGCGGACTGTGGTGGAGTTGACAGCCTCCGCCTGGACATTCCCTGGTGGGACCGTGGGCACTGGAAAAGAGTAGATTTGACGAAGTGAGATGGTGAGGGAAATCAAAGAGCGGACAATGATTTCTTTTTGGGACATCTATTAGACATGGTATATAAAGATATTCTTATCTTACATAAAAAAAATGAAAAGTAGTTCATTTAAATTGGTGATTTTGGCCTGTCACACCTCACAGGTCTGTATCTAACCCTTATATAATACAACGATGTCATAAATTTGACATAATCTGTCATAATACTATAGCTAATGTTAAATTTGATATTAAATGTTTAGTCATATTCATATCAAATTATTAACTAACTTTAATGACTAAAAACATATTCAGCTGTGACCTACATGTTGTGCTCAACCCTGTAGCTGCATGATTTTTCCACATTACAAAAAAATGTAATATTCCTTAAAATTGTGACACATAGGACGTAACATCATTTGGGCGCTTTCTTCACCATGGCAAGAGGTAAATCTAATTTTTTTCAGTTTCAGTTTTCAGTTTGTTGATGGTATTTGTTATGTTTAACTATTCAACCCTATTACTGTAAGAAAAAAATATCAAACAAATAATTTTCTTTATTTTATAAGAACTATTAAACAAACTAAAACTATCTGATATTAAATTTGATACTCAATCTGTTGAAATTTATTCACATTTAATTATTATCTAATTTTAATGACCAAAAACAATTGTTTTGCTGTGACCTGCATGTTGTGCGCAACCCTGTAACTGAGTGATTTTTCCCTACTACAAAGAAATTTAAACTGCTACACACAGGAAGTGACATCATTTGAACGCTTTCTTCAATGTGATGACAAGAGAAGCAAGTCTTCTTATTCCATTTTCTCATTTTTTTTACACAAATTGTACTGTTGATGGCATTTGTCAAGCATATCTATTCAACCCTGTTACTGTAAAAAAAAAAAAAAAAGATACACAAATAATTTTCTTTAATTTATGATAAATAATAAATCATCTAAAATATTTAATATTAAATTAAACTTTAAATCTCTTAATATAAGATACTCTCAAGATCCTCACCGCCTTGCAGGGTCCATTCTGTGACTTTGGGGCTGTAGACGCCCTGGCCCGCCCCGTTATAAGCAGCCACCTCAATCTCATAGTTGGTCCAAATGATGAGGTCCTCCAGCAGGAGATTTGTTTGGTCTGGGTTGGTGATGTTCTTCATCTGACAGTCCACCGGTAATCCAGACAGACAGTACCTGAGCGGCATGGTGGGAACAGTATGAAACAAGGGAAAAGCATCAGCCCTGTGACTTTTGAGATTCAAAAATAGGAGTTCTCGCTGAGAGGACACTATTGGCTCCAATGGGACTTAAAGCAGACGAGGGCCAGTGTACTCTAGAAGATGAAGTGCTGCTGAGAGCAGCTTGATTGGGTAAAGGACAGTCCCAGAGACTCTCACCTGATGATGTAGCCTTGAAGCGGCCCGTTTTGGTGGCTCTCAGGGGGAGGCTGCCACTGGATCATGATAGACTGGTTGGTTCGGCCACTGGCTATCACTGTCTGAGGAGGGGCGCTGGGGGGCTCCTCGGGTAATGATACTCTATAAACAGGGAATTGGGAGAAAGAACAAAAGAGATTAAAAGAGAAAGAGGAATGGCCATTTGAAGCAGGTTTGAGTCTGTTTGCTCTCTCTCTACCCAGTCATTTCCCTGTTTTAGTGTACCATCTAAAACAGAGGCAAAAATCCAAAATGTATAATTTAAAAGAAATACAGAGAAGAGGAATCTCTGGAAGATTAATATTACATAGAGCGAGGTCTAGAGCTCTCAAATCATACTGAAATTTTGTATAGTATATATATATATGTGACCCTGGACCACAAAACCAGTCTTAAGTGTAAATGTTTCGAATAAATATTCGAATAAATTATTTTCTGAATAAATAAGCTTTCCATTGATGTATGGTGTGTTAGGATAGGACAATATTTGGCCCGAGATACAACTTTTTGAAAATCTGGAATCTGTCAAAATATTGAAAAAAAATCACCTTTAATGTTGTCCAAATGTTGTCTTTAATGTTGTCCATATTACTAATCAAAAATGACATTTTGATATATTTACGGTAAGAAATGTACAAAATATCTTCATGGAACATGATCTTTACTTAATATCCTAATGATTTTTGGCATAAAAGAAAAATCGATCATTTTGACCCATACAATGTACTTTTGGGTATTGCTACAAATATACCTCAGCGACTTAAGACTGGTTTTGTGGTCCAGGGTTACATATGGGAATATATACATGTATGTATGTATGTATGTATGTATGTATGTATATATATATATATATATATATACATATATATATATACACACACAACCCGAATTCCGGAAATGTTGGGACGTTTTTTAAATTTTAATAAAATGAAAACTAAAAGAATTTCAAATCACACTAGCCAATATTTTATTAACAATAGAATATAGATAATATAAATGTTTAAACTGAGAAATTAAAACAAAAACAAAAACAAAAATTGCACAAAATGATCTCATTTAAAATTTGATGCCTGCTACAGGTCTCAAAATAGCTGGGACGGGGGCATGTTTACCATGGTGTAGCATCAGCTCTTCTTTTCAAAACAGTTTGAAGACATTTGGGCATCGAGCTTATGAGTTTCTGGAATTTTGGTATTCGAGCTTATGAGTTTCTTTGACGTATTTTTCGTTTAATGATGCGCCAAATGTTCTCTATAGGTGAAAGCTCTGGACTGCAGGCAGACCAATTCAGCACCCGGACTAATGAAGCCATGCTGTTGTAATAGCTGCAGTATGTGGTTTTGCATTGTCCTGCTGAAATACACAAGGCCTTCTCTGAAATAGACGTTGACCTTTCAGCATTCATAGTGCCTTCCAAAACATGCAAGCTGCCCATACCGTATGCACTTATGCACCCCATACCATCAGAGATGCTGGCTTTTGAACTGAACGCTGATAACACACTGGAAGGTCTCCCTCCTCTTTAGCCGGAGGACACGACATCTGTGATTTCCAACAAGAATGTCAAATTTAGATTCGTCTGACCATAGAACACTTTTCCACTTTGAAACAGTCCATTTTAAATGAGTCTTGGCCCACAGGACACGACGACGCTTCTGCACATATGGCTTCCTTTTTGCATGATAAAGCTTTAGTTGGCATCTGCAGATTGCACGGCGGATTGTGTTTACTGACAGTGGTTTCTGGAAGTATTCCTGGGCCCATTTAGTAGATTCAGTGTCGTCTGAGAGCCTGAAGACCACGGGCATCCAACAAAGGTGTTCGGCCTTGTCCCTTACACACAGAGATTTCTCCAGTTTCTCTGAATCTTTTGATGTTATGCACTGTAGATGATGAGATTTGCAAAGCCTTTGCCATTTGACGTTGAGGAACGTTGTTTTTAAAGTATTCCACAATCTTTTTATGCACTCTTTTATGACGTCTTTCGGATGAGATATTAAACCGAGGTCCTGACTCTCTGTGGTCATTAAAAATCCCATGACACTCATCGTAAAGTGTAGGGGTGTAACCCCGGTGTCCTGGCCAAATTCCTTCCACTGGCCCTTGTCAATCATGGCATCCCAATAATCCCCATCCACTTAATTAGCTCTATCACTCTCTCTCCTCTCCACCTTTAGCTGGTGTGTGGTGAGCGCACTGGCGCCATTGTCCTGTGGCTGCCATTGCATCATCCAGGTGGATGCTGCACACTGGTGGTGGTTGAGGAGAGACCCCCACCCCCCACCACCACCACCACCACCACATGATTGTAAAGCGCTTTGGGTGTATAGCAATACACAATAAAGCGCTATATAAATTCCTCATTCATTCATTCATTCATTCATTCATTCACTCTTTCACAGATTGGAGAGCCTCTGCCCATCTTTACTTCTAAGAGACTCTGCCTCTCCAAGACATCCCTTTTATAGCTAATCATGTTACAGAGCTGATGTCAATTAACTTAATTAGTTGCTAGATGTTCTCCCAGCTGAATCTTTTCAAAATTTCTTGCTTTTTCAGCCCTTTGTTGCCCCCGTGCCAACTATTTTGAGACCTGTAATAGGCATCAAATGGGCTCATTTTGTGCATAAAATTGTAAAATTTCTTAGTTTAAACATTTATTATGTTATCTATGTTCTATGGTGAATAAAATATTGGCTCATGTGATTTGAAATTCTTTTAGTTTTCATTTTATTCAAATTTGAAAAACGTCCCAAAATTTCTGGAATTTGGGTTATTTATATATATATATATATATATATATATATATATAATAATGCTGTCAAATGTTTTTGTGCTAACATTTTTAGAACGTTATTAAAGACCATATAACTTTGAATGAACGTTCTATTAATGTTGCAGAGAGAATTTTGAGATAACCTTGCCATAATGTTCTGAGAACAATCCTTGTTAGCTGGGATAGTACATGTGTGACATTGACTATGTATGTGCTGATTGTATCCGTATGTTGTTGTAATGCACAAGTTGAAGGTGAATAACGATTAAGAACTTTGATGTTCCATCTCAGAAGCCTGCATTTCGAGCAGAGGCCCTCGAGATACGTGCCTCCTCTCGGCGTGGAGATGATCAAAGACGAGACAGCCAAAATTGGCTAATGCCAGAGAGCAAAAAAATCCAGCAAGATTCTTCTTAAATCTATTTAACTTGACATCTTGATATCTCCTGCGTGAGAGCCGCAGTTCTGTGGCTGAGATAAAGCGCAGTGTTTTAGGATCAAAGAAATAGGCGCGGATCCTTGAGCGGCGCAGTGCTGTTATGTCACCCCCACCTCTGCGGATTCCCCGCCTGAACGCGCTGAGAAGAATGTCTTCTGATCTGCGCGCATGCAAGTTGCAAAACGAGTGGAAGTTGTTAGCTGAGAGAATAGATCTGGTACGAGATGAGCTCAGAGTCTGTGGGAATAAACGGATGGCACTGTTTTGCATCAATGCGTAAGTTTGGGGCGCGTTTGTCAGAATCAAGGAGGTTCATAATACCTGTTAGCATTCCCATTCATCACAATGGCAGCTGTTCGCTCAGAAAGTATGTGATTTTTAAATCTGCCATCATAGCTCTAGGGCGATCGGTTTAAATCAATTCAATAACGCATCCATAACAGGTAGCCAACTACTGGTGTAAAAATTTAATTAATTCGTTCATGTTTGTTCACTGAAGATTATTGTTGAACTGATTCAAACGACATAACTTCTGGAGGTTCATGTGACACTGAAGACTGGAGTACTGATCAGCTTTGCTATCACAAGAATAACTCAAGATATTGATAATATTTTACAATAGTACAGTTTTTATTGTATTTTTGATCAAATAAATGCAGTCTTGGTAAACATAAGAGACTGTCTGCAGTTGCTTAGCAGTTAAACCTTGAACCTGGTTTTGCATATGCTAATTAACATGATAAATTAGGTGTTGAATGATGAAACCTCCACGAAGAGTTTACTTCCACACCTCTTCGACGACTAGTAAGTGTGTTGGAGAACAATGTGACATTCTCATAATAGCGTGTTGTTCATTTTCGCCCTCAGGGATGTTAGCTCTTGACGGGGCATTGCATCAGCAACACGTTTTTTCCCCCTAATATTTTCCCGGTCTATTACTTTTAAGTCCGTCGAGGACTTGGTATCCTGGGCGGCAGATTATTGATTTGCCACAGCTGTGCATGCGCAGGATGTTGCAGACGGGCAAAGAATGTTTACTTCCCACATGCTTTCAGATCTCATCCTCAATCATTGATTCGAGCTTGACTTTTCCATTTTCAATCAGCCTCCTTCTCGCTGTAAAGGCAGCAAACACGCCACACTCTCCAGCTGATCCGAAGCAAGTCCAAATGTGACTGTTCTATCAGATTACAAGAATCAAATATCTGTTTCCTTCATAGCAGGATCCCTTAAGACACAAGCAGATATGAATATTAATGCGCAAACACAACATATTCATGCAGAAATGTTGTTTGGCGTTTTCACGGTTTTTGGGGCATCTTTGAGTCAGGATGTCTCAGACGTCACAGGCGTTCCCGTGAGATCTGAGCACGTTTGAAGGCGCGAGTCACTTGGCGCTCTTTGTAATGCTGTAGTAGACAGAGTGGAAAGCAGTTGTACAAAAGCTGCTAAAAATCTCTCAGTGCATGGTTCCATTCCTCACAGCACTGCGGGCTGCAGGCTCCGATTCAGCTGAATAATGCACTACCTCCCTCCTCACGGGGGCTGTAGGTCTGCGAGGAAAAAGTCTTCTACTTTTGCCAGGCTTTTGTGGCTATTCTTCCACGCCTAAGTGCGATTCTCACAGACATGTCTGCGCTAGTCTTCAGAACACCCCAGGAAACCCTGTTCACTGACCGTTTGATGGAACGCTTCGACTGAAATCACTAGCTCCAATCTGATTGGTCGGGATTATTCACTTCTGGAAGTCAAAGCGCAACAGCTTTCCTAGCAGTCTGTCTGTGCAATGAGGAAAATCACTAGATTCGTCCAAGTTTACCAGGTTGGTGGAATCAAATTTCTTTTCTATTCTAATCAGAAAAGTAAACATTTTCAGTATTTTCCATATAACTATTCATGAAGACTGCGTGGCACTATTCGATTTTTTTAAAATCATTTTCTGCATCTTTCATACAGACTACTGTGGAAGCCATTTCCACCACTGAATAAAAAAAGGTAATTGCGACTTTTCATTTCACAATTCTGACTTTTTTTTTTTTTTTTCAAAATTGCATGATACAAACTTGCAAATCTGACTATTTTTTTAATCATAATTGTGTGATATATAACCTCGAAATTGCAAGTTATAAAGTTAGAATTGCGAACTCGCGATTCTGAGAAAATATCAGTCTTTTCCCCCCCTCAGAATTGGACTTCATAACTCGCAATTGTGAGTTTACTATAAATTCTGAGGAGAAAAAAGTCAGAATTGCGAGTTTATATCCCGCAATTATGACTTTATAACTCACAATTGTGAGTTTATATCATGCAATTCTGAGGAAAAAAAAAAAAAAGAATTGCGACATAAAAAGTTGCAATTACTTTTTTCTTTTTTTTTAATTCAGTGGCGTAAATGGGGATCCATAGACTACAAAGAACAGAGTTTAGAATAAAAATAACGTTAACTGAAATAAAACAAAATATATAAAAATGTAAACGTTTTTTCAGCTAGGCAACATTTCTCATTTTCATTTAGCTTAACTTGTTATACTAAAATAACTAAAACTAAATAAAAAGTAATAAAATAGACATTTTTAAAATAATAAAAATGACAAAATCAAAATTACTAAAACTTTTAACTAAAATCTAAACTAAAAATGGAAAATATAAAAACCAATTCAAAAAAATGTATAAAAACAGTAATAGCATCTCACTTAGTATGTCCACAGGGCGGTGGCACTTTTGCCGTAGACAATAACAAAAACATCAACAAAATTGAACTCCTCTAGACGTCACAACAAAGCACGCACTCAAGTGCTTATGTGGATGGGTTGAAAGATATGCAAGTAATTAAGTACAGACATTTTTATCGGTCATAACATCTGGAGAAAAATTGCACAGGCACTGGGCAAGCATGAAACTTGGAAGTTTGCATGTGTTAAGTTCTTCTACTATGTTCATGCACGCTATCAATTTGAGTTTAAACTTTAAATGCGTAAGTGTTCGCCTGTACTCAGACACATATATACATTTTACATATATATACATTTTTCCTCATCAGCATATTAGGTTATATTTAATATAAATTTGCCCCTAAATGGCATGTAACAAACTGAGCTGTGATTGGTAGCTTTCCATGTCAGTCAGACAGTCTCTTTTTGTCAAAGCTGACAGTATTTGACCTGAATAAACTTTGATGAAGACCACACTTCATGCTACAGTCAAAAAAAAAAAAAAAGGCTATTTAATCACTTTCTTCATTGAATGTATTTAGGCTTTAATAAACCGATTATTTTGTTAACACTGAATCTCACAGTTTGACGTCCTAAGCTTCAGGCTTAGCTGTGAGGATAGAAAAGGTGATCCAATGTTTCTCGCTTTTTGAGTGCCAGACTCACCGCACCGTCTCCCTGCTGAACTGGCCCTTCCCCACGTCGTTGACGGCACACAGGCGAAACTGGTAAGAACGTGCTGGGATGAGGCCCCCCACGATCACGCTGGAGGCTTCTGGATCGATGTTGGCCAAGAGCACAGTCCAAGGTGCATCTGTCAAATAGAGACATTGAGAATGGACTCCAGAGCTGAGAGAAGAGTGACAGAAAAATACAGCAAGCCAGAAAACTCACTGTTCTCTGACACCTCCAGGATGTAACGGATGAGTGGGCTGTTCCCGTCAAAGGCCTGGGCCCAGGTCAGGTTGATGGTTCGTCTCTCTGAGCTGCTGAGGGTGGCGATGAGGTTCTCTGGAGCATGAGGCAACTGCCTACAGAGACAGGAGCAAGAGGAAAATAATAAAAATCAATAAAAATTCAAACGTTTTACAACAGTTAACACTGCATTTCATTTCAGTTTTATATATACACTACCATTCAAAAGTCTGTAAGATTTTTTATCTCTGAAAGCTCACCAAGGCTGCATTTACATGATAAAAAATATGGTAAAAACAGCAAAATTGTGAAATACTATACTGTTTTCTATTGTAAAGTTTTTAAAAATGTAATTTATTCCTGTGATGCAAAGCTGAATTTGCAGCATCATTCCTCCAGTCTTCAGTGTCACATGATTCTTCAGAAGTCACTCTAATATGCTGATTTGCAGCTCAAGAAACATTTCTTATTATCAATGTTGAAAACAGCTGTGCTGCTTAAGACTCTTTAATGGATAGAAAGAAAAATAAATGTTTGTAACATTATAAATCTCGTTATTGTCACCTTTGACTAATTAAATGCATCTTTGCTGAATAAAAGTATTAATTTCTTTAAAAAAAATCTAATAAAATAAAAACTACTGACCCCAAACTTATGAATGGTAGTGTACATACATTTATACAATACATTTACATATATTTAACAAAATAAATTTATTCTGTTATTTATTTTTATGCTATTTTGCTAAGCTGCAGACAATCTGGCATGTACAAGTGTTTGTCATGTCAATAAAGCAGACCAAATGATGTTGAGAGAGATAAACAGAGTTTTTATAATAAATATTGACTCTATTGTTAATATAAATGTTGTCTCAACTGCTTTGCCAATTCACCATTATTTATGATGCAGATAAAACACAATGCACTTCTCTACTTGAAGCAATGAAACATTGATAAAAAGAGAGGGGGAGAGAGAGAGAAAAGGGAAAGCGATGTTTGGATGTCTGTTTACTATTCATTGTGCATTCTCAACAACCTATTGTTTCAGTTCTTTAAATCCCAGTAGAAAAACAAAGCTCACAGATACAATCCAAAACAATGTCCAAGAGGAAGTGAAAACCAATGGCAGAATCTAAATGTATAAGGCAAAGGACACAGTGGATAATTGGCTGGGCAAGAGGGTTTTTGACATGTACCTGACTCTCAGGTGAGCGCTGCGAGAATCATTGCCTCCCACAGATGTGACTTTACAGGTGTAGGTCCCAATGTCTCCTGACCAGGTCTGAGATATATGCAGGGTGCCGTTGGAGTCGAGTCGCAAGCGAGGGCTCGATTTCACGTCAATAGCTGCTCCTCCTTTCTCCCAGATGTGCCTGTGAATAACAGAGGCCTATTTACTTATTCTTGTTCACAGCAACAATACATGGCAAAGCTGTTTACTTAATGAATAAACAAACACACACACATACACACAACAGAAAATTTGTTTGCACACATATATGCACTCATACATACACATCAACACTTAATTGCAGCCACATCGTTTCCCCATTTAATCTCATCTGTCTTGCGTTTAATTAAAGTCCCCATCTAAGTTATTGCTTTGTTTACATATTCATCCATTTTCCCTGATCAAATGAATAACAGCAGCCCAGCAGGTGACAGTTAAATCAAGTCTTATGAGACTGAATGTAATAAACACACAGGACAGGGATGGAAGGAACGAGCAAGTGTTGCTCAAAGATTGAATGTGAGATAAGGCAGGGTGTGACAGAAAGAGAGAAAGAGAGAGAGAAAGACAATAGACATTTAGACAGAGTTGACAACAAAGACATGTTAAGGAGGGTGGAGGTTGTACCTGACTGTAACGCTGGGGTCATGGGTCACCCCGCAGGTCATGGCTGCTTTTGTGCCCTTGATCACGCTTTGGTCCTGCGGTGGATTAGTGATCCGCGTCCGAGCTGCACACACAAATCACAGTGTAGTACCGTAATCAATGATATTGATTTTCCCTTTCAATCTCTGTTAGACATGTAAAAGCCTTACCTTGTGAAAAAGAAGCACACAGTTTTAAAAAGAGCATTTATTATGGAAATAATATATTTCAAAAGAACATATGTAAGAATGAACTGAATGTAATACTTTTAGGCACTTAATTGCACATTAGTTGCAATTAAATGAAACTGTACTATCGTTTAAATTTATATTATATGTAATTAGCTGAACTTTAGAGTGCTTTTTGACCAAATTAAGTAAGCCTTAAGTACATTTTCGTATAAAATTTCATAATTAATTCTACTGTCTTGGACATATGGTTAAAGTGTACTGCCTAATGTACTGACAAGCATTTATGCTGAACTAAAATATACTTTAATGTCATTTCTACTGAGACTTGTGTGTCATGTATTGAATATATTTGCAATTACACTTTTGTAATAATGAAGCTGATATTTAGTACATTCAAAATATATTACCTTTAAATGTAATACTGAATAACACACTAAAGTTAAAACTACAATCAGGTAATTTACATGTGCTTTAGTATGTTAGTATATAGCACATCAAAATAAGTGAAGATTATTAAAAGAAAATGTTTTAAAATTAAAGTAAAACTTTTCATTTGACACTACACGGTGATACTTTTTAAGTCATGAAAGTGTTTTCTCTTTAAGTGCACTTAAGCAGTCTTTTTTTTTCAATAATATTATATTATCTTCAATCTTCATATATAGATCTTTATATATTTGTAAGATCTGAAGTACACTACAAGTGCACATTCATTATTGATTAACTACACTTCTTTTCCACAAGGGTTAGACAACACTACTTTTGAAAGGCTGTCAGTAGAGAAACATGCTGGTATGGGTCAAGAATATGACACTGATTGTTCTGTCAAGTTTCTTGAAAAATGCATTAAAATTGTATTCATACCTAAAATGACTTTAATACAGATTTTTCTATGATTTCAATTGTTTTCAATTTATGAATTAAAATTATTTAATATAATTTTATATTTAATATAATTAATATTATTTGGGGGCATAAAGTCAAAAATGTAATGGTGGTACAAATGTTTATTTTAAATGAAGAAACACGCCTCAGTAAAGGCCTCAATTAAATATGTGACCCTGGACCACAAAACCAGTCATAAGTGTCAATTTTTCAAAATTGAGATATCTAAATAATCTTTATAAATAATCTTTCCATTGATGTATGGTTTGTTAGGATCGGACAATATTTGGCCGAGATACAACTATTTGAAAATCTGGAATCTGAGGGTGTAAAAAAATCAAAATACTGAGAAAATCACCTTTAAAGTTGTCTAAATGAAGTTCTTAGCGATGCATATTACTGATCAAAAATTAAGTTTTGATATATTTACAGTAGGAAATTCACTAAATATCTTCATGCAACATGATCTTTACTTAATATCCTGATGATTTTTGGCATAAAATAAAAATGGATCATTTTGACCCATACAATGTATTTTTGGCTATTGCTACAAATATACCCCAGCGACTTAAGACTGGAATACACTACACGACTTTTAAAATCTGAACAGATTTTTAAAACACTAGGCATCATACACTTACCGACTTTGTAAATATTGACAAAGGAAAACGGCATCATACACTACGCGACTGAAGATAATACACTACCAGACTTTAAAGTTGTTCTGATCACAACAAACTCATGCAGAAACGTGCGCCTTGTTGCTAGGAGACGCATGACAAATGAAAACATACATGTTCTAAAATCGGCTGAAAATATCAAACATGTTTGATATCCTCCGACTGGATAGAATCAAAGTCTGAAGCTAAAAAATTGGAGTCTGTGACGATCATACACTACGCGATTTTCTGTGGAATCTGTCAGCTGTAATCTGCAGACTAGCTCCGACTTTCCTCAACTAGTGTCAACTTGTTCATACTGTAAAATCGGGGGGAAATTGGGGCAAAAATCACGTAGTGTATTCCAGGCTTTAAGACTGGTTTTGTGGTCCAGGATCACATATGTGAAAGGAAAAGATGAAAACAAAACATATATTGCTTATATATATTTGAAAACAAAAATGTATGCCAAATGAAAGTCATACTGTGTGATCATCAAAGTTATGTGGTGGAACAAAACAAAACAAAAGCAAAGCAAAGCAAATCAAAGCAAAGCAATACAAAACAAAAAACAAAGCAAATCAAAGTAAAGCAATGCAAAGCAAAGCAATACAAAACAAACAAAACAAAACAAAACATAAAACATGACATCTTAGTGTGGATCCCTGCAGACCCTCTTATATCATCAATATCAGATAACAAATTTGAGAAACATTTCATGAATTTTCTGGTGTTACTCCACTTTTTAT
Source organism: Acrossocheilus fasciatus (assembly GCA_036784905.1). NCBI lineage: Eukaryota > Metazoa > Chordata > Actinopteri > Cypriniformes > Cyprinidae > Acrossocheilus > Acrossocheilus fasciatus. The sequence goes on along the minus strand of CM071940.1, from coordinate 27,137,486 downwards.
GGAGTAACCCCCTTAGCTGTTATAAATTCACTGTAAACCACGGCTTCATGGGGCTTATTGCTTTTATAAAACGGTTATTCCATATACGTAGTAAGGTTTCACAAATTAAAACAGAGCAAATAAAGTGTAATGAAATTAATAAAAGCATCTTCCGCCAAACAGTGTAGTTCCTCAGAAACGGTTGTGGTTCCAACAAAGTGGTTGCCGAGCAACACACAAATGTAAACAAAGGTGTGTTTGTAGAGCTTTGAACTTGGCTCAACCAATCAGAATCAAGGACCGGAACTATCCGTTTTATAATACGTTTTTCTTCACGGTTAACACATTAATATAATCAAAGTTAAATATTGTTTTCATATGGCGTTATATGCTTAAAAAAAAAAAAAAATGTTAAAATCTGGAATTTAAATTTGTCCTTTTCTTTCCTTTTCCTCTTTTTGTGGACACTCTCATGCTGCACTTACCTAAAAAAAAGATCTACTAGCAGGCACTAACGGGGCCATGTTAACCAGACAAACCTTGACTCCATGATTAAGACACAGTGCAGACGTAAGAAAGCGAACAGTGTGTCACTTTTCATGGCAGTAAAACAGAGCCTTATTAAACGGTTGGTCAGAATCTGCAATAGAAATCACACACTATGGCTGCGTTTACATTTGGCATCAACATGCGACCTGTATCCAGATATTGTCCACATACACATTGAAAAGACAAGTGTAAACGCGCTTCTGATCGGATTGTTATATTGTTAAAGACGGAGAACAACATGCTGTGGAGCGCTAGTGAGATTTGTAGACTTATAGCTTTGATTTGTAAAATTTGACTGAAAATGCTTTTCAAAAGAAAACTCACCACTTCGGGTCGACTTTGCACCAGGGCCATTCTCTGCAGACTTATTTAAATATTGTGCAGGAAAGACAGATCCGATCGGTTAACCAGATAGAGAAGTCAGTTGATGTTGCCAAGTGTAAACGTGCCGTGTTCTGATTGACTGATGATCCGATCGCATGCCAAGTGTAAACACAGCCTATTTGAACACGCTATGTGGGACTAGCCGTGCACTCACCCCACACCACCAGATCAGCTGAGGCTTCATCAATGCCGCGGGAGTTACTGGCCATGCAGGTATAGGATCCAGCATCAGACAGGTGAGAGGGGCTGATCAGAAGACTGCCAGACTCCAGCAAAGTGAAACGTGGCAACTGCACGGAGCCGCTTGCCAGAACCCGATCAGCTGTGCAAAGATGGAGGGATGGCAAAACACAAGGGAGAGAGAGAGAGAAATTAAAATGAAGATCAAACAGACAAGACGGTCCCCAGCTCATCAGAAGACTGTTGATTGGACACTTGATTTAGTTGACATGCCTAAGCTAGCAAAGATACATTAATGTTCGTAAGTCCACGAGACACTGATGAATATCTTTCTTTGAGAGAGATGACTGATTGGAGACTGACCTTTCTGCCATGTGATTGCGGGCCGCGGGGCCCCTGAGGTCTCACAGTGTAAAATGATGGACATGCCATCAATCACAGCGCTGTCAGAAGGGCCGGCCGTGATGTTTGGGGCGATACCTGTGGCAGAGAAAGAGGCTGGTGAGACACATATGCACATATTCAAAAAGCAAACATGCACAAAAACACACACAGTTGAGTCTTTCCATTGACTTTTATCATTGTGATATTGAGCTAATTATATATATATATATATATATATATATTATAAGTCCACTTCAATTCCTAAACCTCACAGAAACGTTTGTGTATTTTTAGAGTTCCCTGAACACATTGAGGGAACTGTTGGCTGGTTCCTTAATGCTGGCGATTTCAGGATTTATTATCCTTGTAGACAGAAATTAAATTGGTATGGAATAATCTGGAATCACATTCTGGCACCAATTCCATCCATACAGTATATGCTCCAGTCCAGTTTTAGCTTCACCTTGGACACAACACGTCTCTATTTAACAAGTGTAATCACTCATTAGAAAAAAAAAAAGTGTTTTTCTCTCACCATGTCGCTCTGTGGGTCGCTCTTTGTTCTGGTGTAATAACAAAATAAAAAACAACCAAACAGGCCCCATTTCTGAGAAACAGTCACTGATGTGCAGCAGCAGTTTTTGCTTGGATTATTAAAAGCTGTAAACACGGATGCGTTTTCAATTTGATATATGTGTGTATTTTACTTTGAATTTATTTTTGTTTGTTTTCCAGCAGTATATACTACTCTTCAAAAGTTTGGAGGCAGTAATATTTTTTTCTGTGTGTTTTTTGAAAGAGATTAATACTTTTCTTCAGTAAAGATGCATTAAATTTATCAGAAGTGACAGTAAACACATTTATACTGTTACAAAAGATTTCAGTTTTAAATAAATGCCGTTCTTTTGAACTTGCTATTCATCAAAGAATCCTGGAAAAAAAGCATCATGGTTTCCACAAAAATATTAAGAAGCACAACGGTTTCAACATTGATAATAACAAGAAATGTTTCTTGAGCATCAAATCAGTATATTAGAATGATTCTGAAGGATCATGTGACACTGAAGACTGGAGTCATGATGCATATATATATATATATATATATATATATATATATATATATATATATATATATATATATTTTTTTTTTTTTTTTTTTAATAATATTTCACAATATTATTATACATTATATGCATTATATTATTTTTGATCAAATAAATGCAGCCTTAATGAGCATAAGAGACTTCTTTCAAAAATATATATTTAATAATAATTATATATATATATATATATAATTATAACAATAAAAATAGTAATGTACACACACACACACACACATTCCATAGGACCTAAATGCGAAAATATAACAGGCATTGCTCCTTAACTTGACTAAGTCATCAAAAATGTCTTTTTCAAGCTGTCTACTATGCATTAAATAAACGATGGACATAATAAAGACCTGTCTGGTGCAGACAAAATAACCATTATTCTTACTATCTCTCACTCTTAAACTATAGAATAATCACTCTTCTTAATCTTTCCTTCTTTCTTAAAGTAAAAGCTGCTGATAAGTCACAGGCTTTATAAAATGACACATCTGACAGGAGATAAGGAAGAAGATGAATGTAGGGTAGAAGTGTAATAAATGAAGACAGAGTTATTGACAGGCCCAGATGGTGCTTTGACGTACTGGTGACAGCAAGGTACGTGTTCGTCTGGATCTCTCCCGCTAAGTTGCGAGCGAAGCACTGGAACATTCCGGTGTCGTCCGGGAGCAGTCCATTTATCTGCAGACTGCCGCCCACCAGGACTCTGTAACGAGGTGTCTTCACGGGGCTTATGGGTACAGCATCCTTATACCACACTATATCTGGCTGAGGAACACCTGCAGGGGCAAAGGAAGAGGAGTGTTATCTAACACATCCACACACACACACACTCTCTCTCTCTCTCTCTCTCTCACACACACACACACACACACACACACACATACGGCAGAGGCGCACAAACTCACCGCGAGCTTGGCATGGGATGTCTACCACCTTCTCCATCTCAGCAGTAATGTGTCTGTCGGGCTCCTTCACAAACTGGGGATGTTCTGCACAGAGTTCAGTTGAGTCAGTCATGAGAGTACTTGACCAGACTGATCTAAAACACTCAATAACACAAATATAGAGAATGTGCAGGGCCTTCACAAAATATTCATTATTGTTGCAGAATAAAAGAAATCATTCAGGTTTTTTTCTTTTCTTTAACATGGTGGCAAAAAAAAAAGCATTATAGCATTCACTTTCTTTAACAACCAACTAGAGTGGAGTGTTTAATTATCTGATATGACAGATCACACTAGATGCATTAATAATGTGCAGAAGCGTCGTGCCCATTCAAACTGAGGAGGCAATTGTGCACTTTTGCACCTCTAATAATTAACTTTAACATGAATATTGTGGATATATAAAAATATTTTATGCTCAGAGCAGCAAAAAAAAAAAAAAAAAAAAGTTAACTTAAGTGAAGCAAATGTTTTATGAAGTAAATTACATTTTAAAATATATTTAAACATTTTTGAGGCAAATTTTACCAACCCCAGACAATTTAATGGCTGTATATTTTACTTTAGGATTTGAACATGGGTTCCCTTGGATATTAAAAAAAAACTTTTCTTATTCATTAAACAGAGCAACAAATAGCAATAAAGATCAGCCTTGCTCTTCTTAAGACCCAGGAGCTGTTTGAAGAACTTCAAGATGAAGGTACTGTGTGGAAAACACCTGGACAAGTTTATAAAAAGACTGGCAAACTTAGAATCTTCCTTTAGGCACCATGAAGCCCATCATAACAAAAGTGAATAAACAAAGCACAACCCAGACAGCCCTAGGATTAAGCTCAACAAACTGAGCAACTGGACTTCAATATCTGTCAAAGTACCAAAAAACAGCAGCAGTGTGAGGATCTAAAACACCAGACATCAATAATCATCAGCTCTTCCCAGAATCACTTTCCTAGAAGTCATTTCTGAAGAAGACGGATGCCAAGATTCATCCAGAGTTTGCTAAAATCCAGATGAGAAAGCATGAAACCTTTTGGAGAAACATCTTGTGCCTAAACTTGAGCTATGTGAGGCTTGAAAGGAAAGCACAGTCTTTGGTCCAACACCCAAGTAATACCATCCTTACCATCACTCATAATAAGAGTCTCTTTTCAGTGGAAGAAGCTGTTGGCATCAAAAGCAACATGAATAGACTCAAATACAGGCAAATCCTTGAGAGAACCTCATTCAGTCTGCCAGATATCTAGCTTTGTTCATTTTCTATCAGAACAACGACTAAAAGCACACAGCACTAAAGGATAAAAGAAGGTTAATATTTTGCAATGACCCAGCAAGAACTTTGACTCAAATCTAATTGAAATCTTGTGCAAGACTTAAAAACTTCAACCCACAGACACTCTCCATTTAATGTGGTAGAGTTGGAAGATATTTGCATGGCAAATGGGCGGAAATTAAACAAGTAAATGTGCAAGGCTCGACGAGACATACTGAAGGCAGTAATTGCTGCAATAGGGCTAGTATTTACTCTAAAAGATGAATACTTTCATAAATTAGTCTTTCATCTTGAAGAAATGAAGGTTCTTGAATGATTTTTTTTTTTTTGCCTTTTTTTGCCTTTTTTTTGCGTTTTTGAAGATTAAAAGTGGAAAAAAAATAATGCAAACTTTGAAAACTTTCAGTACAAGGCACATTTTAAACATAGTTTTGACAAGAGGAAGGAACATGAGGTTACCCAGGACGTGCAGATATGCTCCAGCGCTGACAGAGGGGGCGCTACTGCTCCGGAGGGAGGCTTCACATTCGTAGTAGCCGCTGTCACTGACCAAAGGACCGCTGATAGTCAGACGGCGGCCAAAGTCCCGGAGGCCTCGGTTTACCAGCACTCCATTTTTCCGCCATGTAATGCTGAGCTTAATGAGAGGCCTGGAGGTAGAGAGAGAGAAATACGGATAAACACAAGCGGGGAATGAGAGATAGGAGTGGCCTGAAGGAAACAAATAAACAGAATTGAGTTTTAATAGTTTGATAGAGGTCATTTTGAGTGCTTGTGTACACACAAACACACACACACACACCTTGCATTGGCCACGCACTCCAGTGTGACTTCAAACGTGCCCACCATCACACTGGTGTTCCTCGGAGGGATTATAATAGAAGGAGCGATGGGGTCTGCTGGGCCGCCAACGTCTGAAGAGAAGCAGAAGCACATAGGCAAGACAATTACAAATGAGATCTCAATAGTTTCTTTCAGCTTGCTGTCTCCAAGATGCGACTCAAGCTGTAAATTGGCTTCTTGGACTACTTAAATACTGAATATAGAAATAGCTGTTTATATACAGTACTGTTCAAAAGTTTGGAGTCAGAAAGTTTTTTATTTATTTAAGAAATTCAAACTTTTACTCATCAACGATGCATTAAAACAATCAAAAGTGACAGTGAAGACATTTATAATGTTACAAAAGATTTCCAGTTCAAATAAATTCTGTTCTTTTGAGCTTTCTGTTCTTTAAAGAAGCTTTTATTCACCAAATCAGCATATTAGAATGATTTCTGAAGGATCATGTGACTTGAAGACTGGAGGAATGGTGCTGAAAATTCAGCTTAAAAAACATTCAAATAGAAAATAATCATTTTAAATGTAATGTTTTTTTTCTCTGTATTTTTTGATTGAATAAAATGAATACATTACATATCAAAATTATTTATTATAAATTGTATTATTGTTGTTCTAAATTGTCACATTTTCACATGTTCTTATAGTATTTTTAATCAAATAAACACATTTTTGGTGAAAATAAGAGCCTCCAAAAAACATAAACTGCATTGTGATTGACAGCTTCAGAATTTGTTTACAGCTGCAAATCGTTATCATGATTATCAGTGTGTTATTTCAAAGAAAGTATTTTCCTAATTGACAGCCAATGAATAAAATCAAGCCCCAACCTGCGTTTCTTTCTGTCTAAATCCCGTTTTTGCTTTGAAACATGTGAAAATATCGAAGTAAATGGATTACCAAAAGCGTTTCACAGTGAATTTAAATGAAGAGAAAAGGGAGACTTTCTGTATTCTCTTGCTTATGAGATTTTACTTCTGAGGAAAAACACCTTAATAATCTCCCATGTGTCTTTCAAAACAATATCACAAAAAATGTAACAAAGCAAGAGATTTCAGTATATGATCCCATCTAAATTCTTCCAAGCCCAAATCATGTGAGCTTTACTTCTAACATGAACTTTACAGCTCCACACTTTTACAGTATGCATACATTTTGCATTCTGCTCAGTGGTTATCCAGTGACTGGCCGCTCCGTGACCCCACTGGAGCCATTTGGGAGCCCGTGAAACCTAGAACCAGAGAAACCATTTGAACGAGCAACCTCTGAGTAATAAAAGAGAGATAGATAGAAAGAAAGCCAGAGTGAAGGTGGAGGTAGTGAAAGAAGGCAGACATAAAGACAATCTTGAAGCCCAGAGCACTTGCTCGTCTCTTTCTCACAGCCCTCTCTATTATGTGCTTAGTATTATATATGTAATTGTCTGCACCCTCTCCTCCTGTAAGTGCACTGTAATACCTTTGCTAATGTGCCGTGCTGCAGAATGGGCCCTGACTGAGAGACACCGTTGACATGATTAAATGCCATGCAATCATTTGCCGGCTTCTGGAAACCTTTAGCTGTCCATTGATTCTCTGCCCTCAATCAGTGATCTCTCTTTTCTTCTGTCTTGATCTTATTCCCCTTTATTTGCCTCCTTTTCCATACTTGGACCCCTGGATAAGAGTTACAGTGGGCCATGGTCTCACAGAGGGACTTTATGGTCTGCCTCTCTTTTTCATAAATCTGTTTTTGTGGGGTCTATTAAAGAGAGGGGCTGTTTTTATGAGGGTGATTAATCACCTTGTCATTGTGGCACCGCAGGACCACAGCTATCATACAAAGCTCCATGAAGCTTCACCACATGCCACATACTCGCAATCTACTGCGCAGCGAGTTGGGGAATATTGATTCTTGACAAACTGATGTCTGACCCAGTGTGTGCACTACTTTAGGTGTCATGCACAGCCACTAGGGGGCGATGGAGTTGTTTACTTTTGAACATCATTTCACCTGTTGGATAGTGTGAAAAATCAATTTGCAAATAAATGAGATTGCCTGGCAGTTTGTGAAAATGCTTCAGCACATTGAGAAATGGTGCTTATGTAGAAAATGTGTGTTCGAGTCCAGCTTCCATCAGTTCAATTCTTTATCATTTCAGGTTTACTCTCCACTATTCGTATCAATAAGAGAGGAAAAAGACTAACAACAGTTGTTTTAATAATATTTCACAATATTACTGCTTTAGCTGTATTTTTGGTGGAGCCTTGGTGAGGGACTTGTTTCAAAAACATCAAAAAATCTTCATTATTACAAATGTTAGACTAGTACAGTCGTGGCCAAAAGTTTTGAGAATGTCATAAATATTAATTTTCACAAAGTCTGCTGCTTCAGTGTTTTTAGATCTTTTAGTCAGATGTTACTATGGTATACTGAAGTAAAATTACAAGCATTTCATAAGTGCCAATGGCTTTCATTGACAATTACATTAAGTTTAAGCAAAGACTCAATATTTGCAGTGTTGACCCTTCTTTTTCAAGACCTCTGCAATTCGACTGGGCATGCTCTCAATCAACTTCTGGGCCAAATCCTGACTGATAGCAACCCATTCTTTCATAATCACTTCTTGGAGTTTGTCAGAATTAGTGGGTTTTTGTTTGTCCACCCGCCTCTTGAGGATTGACCACAAGTTCTCAATGGGATTAAGATCTGGGGAGTTTCCAGGCCATGGACCATATTCTCAAAACTTTTGGCCACGACTGTATATTAATTAACTTTGTAATGATGGTTATATATAAATATGCAGTGCTGGGTAACTGATTGCATGTAATCTGGATTGCATAATCAGATTACAAATTAAGTGACTAGATTATAATACATTTTCAAATACTCGTAAAATAGCCTATCACTTATATACATTCAGAAAGTCTTCTAGTTTTGTATACATTCACAAAAAGGCCATATGGATATAATTACACAGACAATTGGGAGGCCACACAGCATTTGACGACTGGATTTACAAAATAAATAAATAAATTAAATTTTAAAAAGTGTTTCAGTGTTTCAAGTTTTCAACATTGCATCAATTTTTATTTTATTTCTATGATTGAATTAATTATTAGCTTTTCATACAATCCCCCTGCAGTTACTTCACGAACCCCAGCTTGGGAAAACCTTGATGTAATGAAATGTTTAATTTACTTCATGTTGTTAATAACAAGGAATGGGATATATTTTCTTTCTCTTTGTATTTTTTTTAGCATTTTGGTACAAGATTATCTTATTTCTTGTCAATGTGATTAACGAGCTAATTTAAAAGTAATCAAAAAGTAGTGTGATGTGTAACGTTATGGATTACATTACTATACTAACAACAATTTTTGTCAAGTAATTTGGAATCAGTAATGGACTACAAATTGAAAGCAATAAGCACTGTAAATATATATAAGTAACACATCATTTTAATTTTAGTTAATGCATTTTAATGTGAGAGGGACGATGAATCATTTAGCTGAACTCGAATATTGTATATAAATCTGTCTAAATATTGTTTTTTTTTTTTTTAACATATATTTAAATATTTGTTTGAGATCAAAAAATAATTGCTGGACCACCTGCAGTGCTGCCATAGACCCCCTAGGGCAGGGTATCCTAAACTGGGGTGATGGAAAAAGCCAAATGAAAAGCTAAAAAAACCATTAATAAATAAATGATTTTAAAACAAAAACGATCAAAAATATGTAAATATTTTATTTGTTTACCTGTATGCCTGTGACCATAACTGACATTGTAGAACTGTGAACATGCCAAGGTGTTGTTAAATATTTGACTTCAATTTAAAATTTAAGGGGGTACAAGTAAATATTTTAGGTAAGGGGTTCGACTGACAAATAAGTTTGGGAATCCTTGCCCTAGGAGGTTGCAGACAGTCTTTTGAAGACTGGATCGCACAAAACGTGAGTTGATTTTTTATTTAGAACTCACTTTCTACATTCAGGATGATGGGCTGGCTGGTCTTGTTCTCTCCGTTCTTGTCGTTGACGGCCTGGGCGTAGTACCGGCCCGCGTCAGGGGCCACGGCGGACAAGATGACAAGAGTGTTGTCCAAAGTGAGGGCTCTACGACGTTGGATAGAGAACAGTAGTCACAGAACTAGAAAACAAAACTTGCAAGCAGCAAACACGTCAGTAAACAACTCAAACACACAGCAGTGCTGAGGAAAACTGTTTACGGCCATAGACTGGGATGGTAATGTTATTTGCATTGAAAACTCGAGTGGATAAGTGTTTTAGGATTGCTGGAGCTAAAATGCAGGTCATGCGTGAGTGTGTGTGGTTAAATGAGAGTCGACACTTGGAGTGCAGCGAGATTAGAGCCTGTGTATCTGTCAGCACAGGCCTGATCAGCCCAGATTAAACCGACTCCAGCACAATTAGAGTGAGGGCTCTCACAGAGTCCAAACCAAACGCGCCGCGGAATATCAATGCATTGAACGAGCAACAAACAAGCGGCAAACAAATCGTATGCTGTCAGGCCCTCTCACCATCATATAGGACCATTACTGCCGCTCGACAGACACAGAGAGCAAGACAGAATGAAGCACGGAGCAGCGCCGCTGGAACTTCAGATGTTTATATAACCACTGCCTCAACGCTCAGTGTCTCATTGGGGATTCCTCATATACTCCAGCTGAAAAACAGTGTCTGCATGTTCTCCAGTCCGTGCGCTGTGGAGGGGGAACACAATCCTAAGTGTCTAAAACCCTCACGTCAGATGTGACATGCCGGACGATCAGCATGAATTATAGATCATCAAACATGTTGGATGTTTTTGTCGAGCCTCCTGCTGGCGGATGAGGTAAATTGATCTCAGGTGATTACTAAGACCTTTCTAACATGGACTGCACACACATATGCACACACACGGGGCGGCGCGCACTCAGGCACAAACTCTGTCAATCATCCAAGGTCATCAATAAAGGCCTTTTGTCCACTTTGTCTAATTGGCTCCCGTGTTGCCGGCTTCCTCTCCAGCCTTCAATCACCTTTAGTCTAAAGTCAACAGGGGTTCTTATTATAACCGACTTTATCAATGAGAGATTCTGCAGTAAACACTCCTGGCATGTTTCTGGAAGTTCCAGAGTAATTATACAACAGCATTGTACTCTATTTCTGTAAGGTATAATAGCCTATCTGTGAGAACGGGGGCCATTAAGTTGACTCTGATCCACATATAAAGAGAAGATTACATGCGGCTGCTGGGGGGGATCTTGCGCCCATCTCTGAACCATGTGATCCCGGGCCGCGGAAAGCTGTGGATTTGTGGGGGGGAGATCAAGGCCGCCTCCCCCTGGGACACCACCTGAGACCGTTCTCCCTCCACAAAGCCTTCCATGTCTGAGAAACAGAGAGAGCAAATCAGGAAGAACAGGGAAAGTGAGAGGACAAAACAAGAACAGGAACATTGTGACTCATAGTGACAGGAAACACAAAGTTCCAACCGTGTGATATGACTCTTTTGGCAACTAACACTTAAGGCTTCATTCTGTGTTCTTTTCTTCTGTGTCTTTCAAAGTCTTTCAAAGTATACTCCTTTGACCGTGAGTGTAGATAGACACGTACATGCCACTTTTTTTTTTCAAATGGTTAGATCCCTCGCATATGTACTGTTGTTCACAATGAAAATTCTGAAAATAGTGTTACATATACATCCGGCTTTATGTTCTAAGAGCTTTTTGCTAAAGTTCCCAATGAGTTATGAATTACTGAATGTTCTCTAAACTTTCAAAAAGTCCACTTTCTTAAATGCATTATGTTTTTTTTTCTTATGAACGTTAAGGCAGCATTCCATTTTATTAGTTTGCTAACATTATGAGAATGTTACCATTGAATATTCTCTGAATGTTCTAAAAATAGTAGCTTTTATAAACCGTTGGATGGACATCCAGCTAAAATGTTTAAAACACATTCCATGAATGATGTAAACATAACATTTTTGTGCTAATGGTTTTAGAACATTATCAACGACTAGATTACTGTTAACGTTACAGGAATAACTTTTGTTCATAACCTTTAGAGAACCTTGCCAGAAAGTTTGCCAAATAATAATTGTTCTGTTAGCTGGGAACTTGGTTTGACGTGACAAGTTTCTAGCACCAGCTTTTCTAAATGCTAATTTGTCTGTGCTAAATGAACAAAGCAACAAAACTGCCAATCAAAATGTTTCAGAATCCATAAACCAGGTATAACATTTTGGTACATTAATCATCTCACACTGTTTGCACTAAAGCTGCCTCACATCATTATCACTTTTCTAAAGGTGTGATCACATTTACTGCTATTGAACTATAATACAATTATTAAAATAGGAATGATAAAGAATTTCACATGAAGGAAGTATTTCCTGATGCAGATTTCACAACTAGTTCAATTTGGTCACATGGATTCAAAAGTGACTTCTGTGAAAGGTACTTCAAGTATTGCTACACTATCGACAACAGCTTTTTGCCCTGTTAGCAAAATTTTGCTAATGTGATATCTTAAGCGATCGCACTTGGATATGATGTGATACTTACAGGCGACCTGGACTTGTGAACTCCTCTGCATCAGAGCTCCCACCCTGTTCCTGACGATGCATCTGTAGAAGCCTGCATGGGAGCGATCCAGTGATGGAATTACATACCTGGTAAAAGAAAATCGGAATCCCATCAACCATTGTTTGCTACTTTTCATACTCACAGCATGGGAGCTTGCATCAAGCCCAAAGCACTGGCTATAACAAATGGCCTTTGATCCAAAAAAGCTATTTATTGGTCCATAATTAATCAAACAGTTCTAGCTTCTACTCGAGTGCAGATCAGGCTGCAACACTCAGCCAGCTCAGGGTGTTCATGGGTAACCTGTTGAAGAAAGAACCCTTATCAACAATAGATAGGAGTCCTCAGGCAGCCCTGGTGCTGCGATCACAACAAAACACAGGAGTGGCCATTAACACTTCAGATAGAACAAAGGAGAGAAATATTTATGTGGATGTGGGCTGGCTTGGATTATGGATAGGGCCAGTGCCCTGGGGCCTCTAGCTAACAGGGGCCTACAAAACATCAGGTTGGATGACCTGAGACCATCAAAGGAAACCGAACACTAGAGCTGCATACAACGCAAGCTGACCACTTGCTGACCACTGGGAGACCTGGCCCTCTTGTGCAGTATGTGAACTGACCCCTTGAAAATAAATTAAATTGAACCTGATCTAGTTTTGCATGTTGCATTAAAATGCATTGTTATTGATCTAACTGCTAAAATCTGCCCCTTTTCTAACAATGGACATAACCAAGTGTCCATCGTGCTTTTAATTTCTCTGCATATTCAACTCAAAATGACCACTAGGGGCACATTTTATAACCTTTCAAAATCAAAGTTCCCAAATAGGGTTGGGAGATTTTTGTAAGATGTTTGTTGTTAGACTATTATTTATATACAGTGGAAATCAAAATTAGAGAACAACCTACAATTTCCTAAATTTCGAGGTCACTGCTTATTTGAAGTTATCCTTACAGGAGTAAAAGTGGAGTTTTTAAGCATATTTCATGAGTTAAATATATTCTGAAGCACATTATAAAAAACTTAATTGAGATATTTGAAAAAGAACACTGATCAAAATTAGAGAACACTTTCAGAAATCCAGTTATTGGCATTGATCCTGCACCTTAATTATCTGACAAAACCTGTTTAACTAGCAGCCTAACTTTCCAGTTTTCACTGACTTTGCAAGATGGTGAGATGTTCTAAAGTCACTGAAACCCTCTGATAGCAGGTTGTCCAGATGAAGGCCAGTAGGAGCCATAACACGAGAAGCTGGTCATTCCAAATCTGTGATTTCCAGAATATTGCATCTTTACAATGTCACTAACTCATTCAAGTCCCCCCAAAAAGTTTGTTGTCCACGAAAGACAAATGTAGGAGAGGACAGGATAATGCGGAGAATCTCAATGGGGAATCGTTTCAACACTGCAGCTGGAATTGCAAGGTAAGGATCTGTCTCTGCATATACTATAGTGTCTCACTACAGTCACCGAACTGTGGAAGAGACTGGAAGAAGAGTGGACCAAGATGACACCAAAGCAGTGTGTGAGAGACTAGTGATGTCCTGCGGTAGTGCTTAAGTCATTCAATGCAAGGGTCTCTACACTTCTTACTACTTTTTGACTGCTGTAACCTTCAGAAATTTTAATCTTTCTTCGTGCTGCAATCATTGCTGTTCTCTAATTATCATCACTGTGTTTTCAGCAAAATAAAAGTTTTGTTTTGTTGAAGTGCCTTGGTTATTTTGTGAAACACTGTTCTATTAGCATGGTATAGCCACAACTAAAATTTCTTCAAATTTTGAACGATGAAGATTAAATTATTTTCATAAATATTATATTATATTATATTATGTTCATAAATTGTTTTCTAATTCTGATCTCCACTGTATATAATATATATGATAATTAAACCAAAATTGAATATCCTGTCATATTTTGCTCAACGTAATACCAGTCCAAACCTGTATGATTTTATTTTTCCTTTTAAATACAAAAGAAGATATGTTGAACAAAAGCCACACAGGTTTGGAAAGGTGAGTAAATGATGACAGAAATATCCCATTAAGATGACTGTGACTTCATGCAAAACGAGGGGTCTTGGATATGGGTTATTCATGTGCTTTTAAAATCTGTGATCGTAGTCATGTATGCTATTGAAAAAAAAACAACTAAAACTAGGCCGCCATCATGAAAACATGAAGTACGCAAGTGTGTTTTTACACCTACGCACACTGCTTCAGTCACGAGCCTGTGGCAAGACCTATTAGTTAAATGGAGTGATAAAGAGAGAGCTGAGCATGTGGGCAGTGGTGCTTTTACTCAACCAGTCAATGTTGCCTTATTTTTACACCACCAGCTCTTTTTCCGATAATTTACTTTTCCTGCATTACTAGTCACAGGTTTAGTATGACCTGCTGAAGAGGATTCAAGCTTTTTCTTTGATCGGTGGACCTGAGGAATACAAAGAAGAGAGCAAGTCCACACTCGCTGAAAGAGGAAACTATGCAAACGCACGCACACACACACACACACACACACACATATCAGTGTCTGAGACGTAGGAGACTGCAGGGAAGTTTCAGTCACCAGGGATCTTTTGGAGATGCTCTGTGGACTGCGTCGGAAGCGCTGCTATTGTCTTGACTGACAGGCAGAAAAGCCGTAGCGAGCAGGAACCTCTGAAAGAGGCCAGAAAACGTCTGACTCGACCCCTACTTAGAGTAAGCACTGCGGGTAGCTTAGACTTTTAGCTATTAGGACTTCTTATAATGCAAAGGCAAATATGAAAGAGTCCATCTGGAGTCCTGTGGTCAGCAGGTACAAAGAGTGCAGGAAAAGAATACAGCCAAGCCACCTCACTGCGACCAGAGCGAGAGGGAGGGGAAACACTTTGCCTTTTCAAATATAAATATTACATAGCTCTTGAAGCTATTGAAAATAATTCACAAGGTACTCGGCTACCTGCTCTTTCTTGATGGATAATTCTGCACTGCCTTCACCAGGGATACAACATTTATGCAGAATACATAAAACAAAACATGGACGACAGGGATCGCTCAGGAAATACATCTCATTCTAATTTAATGTGAGCTGAGAGGCAATATGAGTGTGATTTCATGGCTGCGGAGGGAATGAGGCGCTACAACTCAAGAGGATTACAATCCGCAAACGCTCTTGACTCACTAAAAAGAAAGAAGACATCATTTAAATAAATACCAGAAAACTGAATGAAATTTGTTGCAATTGAAACTGTGGTTAATGTTCTATTTGTGATAATAATTAAGCTGTCAGAGCGATAAATGCGTGTTTCTTCAACTACAGGCATATTCGTGACCCAGGGGTTGATTTTTATTCAAATTAAAAGATTTAATTTTTTTTCTGTTTGTTATATGAAGGTCATATTAAAATGGTTTTGGGAACTTTTTACCAGGCCTTCATTATTTTCTTTTCTACTTTTGAAATGCCTTTTATGAATATATTTTATTGTTATATTCTTCTCCCAGGCCCTGATGTTCAATCTTCAAATAAATGAAGAGTATTTTTACTGTTCATCATAGCTGTAATTTTGCTTAAAAGCTGTAATTTTGTCAAATTATGAATTTATATATATATATATATATATATATATATATATATATATATATATATATATATATATATATATATATATATATATATATATATATATGTACATATATACACACACACACACACACACACATACATATATATATATATATATATATATATATATATATATATTTTTTTTTTTTTTTTTTTTTTTTTTGTATTTAGGAAACATAAGCCACACAAAAGACCTCTCAGATTTATCCTTAAAATGTCATTTTTTGAATGAAACGGAAAAATATTCTTTTGTGTAAATGTCAAAATTAAAATGTCATTTCCATCACCATCACTATTTCCACCACAAAATGCAAAATGTTATTAAATGCAAAAAATAAAAACTAGTACACAAATGAAATTACCTGTGCGAAAGTGCATTTTCAATATGTCTACAGGGCCAAAAGTGCTCATAGTTGCAGAAACACTCATACAGCAGTGGGAAGATAGGAAGTGTCACCTGTACTCCAGGGAGAAACGCGTCAACTCGGTACCATTGTAAAGCCATTTAAACTCCAGAGGCCAGCTGCCCTCAGCCATGCAGGTGAGAACCAACCGGTTCCCTTCCAGGTGGATTTGGGTTGCCACCGGCTCCATCTTGAAGTAGGGTGGGACATCGTCTGGAGGGAGAGAGAGAGCGAGAGAGAAAGAAAGAGGCTTAGCATGTTTCACTCAAGTAGGACATGTTCCTGGATCAACATACTTGTTAGTCCAGAGACAACATTTCTGTCAACCAATCCGATATAAGGGTGAGATTTAGAGTCAAGCTTAGGGCTGAGGTTACATTTACATGTATTCATTTTAGCAGACGCTTTTATCCAAAGAGACTTACAAACCAGAATAATACAAGCAGATTAATCCAAGGGAGAAAACAATACATAGTCAGCATTCAGCTTCACTAGAATAGTGTAGCACTTGAGCAGAAGTGGAAGAAAAAAAATAGTGGAGAGCAATGCTAGTTACTGTAGAGCTGGCATTTGATGGTCTTCTGTAAATGTCTTCTGTACATGAAAATGAGCAGATATTCCATCCTTTTTCCACAGGAGAAAAGCACAATAAAAGACTATTTACTTCACACCATTAGTTCTCAACCAGAAGGCCACTTGAGGGCCTAAGCCAACTTCCAAGTGGGCCCCAAAATAAGTCTTAAAATGAAATTTATTTACATTAACATAATTAAAATTATAATGCTTAAAAAATACAAATCAGTATGTACATTAAACATTAAACTGACATTTGCCGTACAACCGACTTATTTATTTATTTATTTATTTTTAAATTAATTTAATTTAATTTATGAAAGTACCAGTGGTACATATACCTCTTAAATAGGACGGCCTTCAAATATTGTCTTGATTGTGACATTTTAATATTGCTTGAGAAATAATAACTGCACTAATATAGTAACCAGCAAAATGTGTATATAAATTATTTGTTAGTACTAAATGATGTTTAGCTATTATTATTCACAGTTTATTATTATTATTTTTTATTTTTTATTTTTACATTTTTTGTTTTATTTATTCTTTTTGAACCATTAAGCAACAGATCTTGGGTAAAGAGATTTCAAGTTCATTTCAATTCATGTGGTGACATCCAAATGAGTGACTTGTTTACTTTGTAATTAGTCCATCCATTGCCACCTGTTAGACCCATTCAGGCTTATTTACAGACCGGTTGTGAAAAAGACAGGTGGGCATTATCACATTGGCAGAGTAATCAGCCAATCATAATGCCACTTCTTCTCTCATAAGTCTATTCGTCTACAGCTCACCATTGCCCAGTTTGACTTACATTTGCTTTGCATAATTTTTTGTATGCCTCCCTTGGCTCCCAAGATGAATCATTAGTTGGTCCATTAAAGGTGTGTCTTCAACCATATTTTGAAGATTCCAGTGGATTCTGTTGTTTGGGTGACGGTCAGAAATACATTTCACCACAGAGTGTGAAGGTTTTAGACAGTGACCTCACCGTGGCGGCACCACTGGCATCACTCGGCTGAAGACCGCAGGGAATGAGAAGAAATAGATCTAAGGAAGGTTACAGCTACTGTTGGAGCTGTTGGAGTTTCCTTCTTTAAAGTTTTATTTTTGGCATTTTGACATATATAGATAGTGGCAACACGTCAGAGCTTGTACACTAACCATCAGGCCCCATATTCAACAGGCTGATTGTTTGAAAGAGATGTTGTTTACTACCAACAAAGAAAGATGAAACATGTCTCACTGCTGAATTACATCATGCTGAGAGTGAGAGAGGCAGAAACAAAGGCAAAAAAAGCCATTAAGAACGAAAAGCTAAACATGATTTGACAAAGTGAATTTGGTCTCTTAAAATATAAAAGACAATTTAAGAAACGATTTGTCTGTTGTGACGCTGAGACGCTCTGGAGACGTCTTAAGTCTTGATAGAGGAAGGGTGAGGTGAGAATTTCAGGGGCCTGACGGGCTAAGTGAGGGAAGGTTTTGAAGATAACTTTAAGATGCAGTCGCTCCGCCTGCAAACCTGACAGAATGAGCTATAGTGTGCCGGAGAATCCATTCATCTTCAGTCTTTCTAAAACAGCCGGATTATACAGACTCTCAGACAAACACAAAGCCCTGGATGCGAGTGCCTTCAGCCTGGAGACAAAGTGCTTTCATTTCCCTCACAAGGAGCAGATGATGGGACCTATCGATTGCAACCGAGTCGTTCTCTGTAGGTGACATGGATCTGATTGTCATTGTGTTTGTGGAAAGCCAATTAAAGCTTGTATTAATTGAGGCAATAAGCTAGCAAGCCCTGGAGCTCTGTTGCAGGGTTGTTAAACATTGAGCTAATTTCTCTGTGCTGCGAGGTGCACCGAGAGGCAAGTTACGGAGTCTTTCCTCTAGGGGGCGGCACCAAGCATATACAGATCTCAGTTTGGACTGAGGTCTCACACAAACAAAAAATATGCACAATTATATGATACGTATTAACAACTTTCAGAGTGTGGCAACTTAAAATGCTGTCCGGAGCCTGTAGACAAGGAGGGCCAAAACATATTCATTCCCATATTCACATTTTTTTTTTTTTTTTCGCTATGGTCATGCACATATGTATAAGTACTTATAAAAACGGCCATTCACCCACATGCTCCCTTCCATGAAGAATGGGTAATTATTTTTGTCTCTAAGACTGAAACTGTTATCGGCCTAATCAAGCCTAGTACAACCCTCCAAATCATTGCCATTGGGTAAAAGCTCTTAAAAACAATTCCTCTGTGAGCAGACATAGACTGCCAGGCATTTCAAATCCACCCCCCACCCAGTCCTCACTATCCCCCACCCTGAGTGCACAGCGCTCGCCAACCATGCCACCACAGTCATTTTATCCTCCAGTAAATGCACTGCCATTCAGCACAGCCAGTGGAGAGGCAGATCCACTTAGCAATGCCGCACTATAAACATACCACCATTAGAGACCTCAGGTGCAAAATCAGGCTCCACATCGATTGGCTGAAAGCAGCATCCCCCCTACGACGATATGATGGACGGTTGCGCATATGTGTGCAAATGTGTGTGTGTGTGTGGTTTGGCTGTTCGATTGTTTGTGCCATCTTGTGAAGTCTCATCTAGACTGCCCGCAGGAAAGAAAAATCATGAATGAGACTTTCTTTGATATCTCGATCGTTTCTCCTAGACAAAAATCAAATTAAATGAAGAGAAAATGGACACTATTATTTTAGATTTATTCCTAAAAAATAAAAATAAAATACAACTCAAGAATGTCTAATACTGTGCCCATAGTTGCCAGGGTACCAAAATCTGCAATCAAAATGTAAAGATTTCAGTATAAACTCAATATAATACAGATAATTTAAATACTTCTCATTTATTCTACTAAATTATCTCAGTCATCTATAATATGGGCATTAATTGTATAAATCTATACCACAGGAATAGGACTGATTTACAAAGAAAGTGTGTGTAGGAGTGGGTGCGTATACTTATATACATAAACAGTCCTTGCTGAAAGGCAGGTAAATGGACGCTAACAATAATGGATTACAACTCATTGCTTGCTTAGTCATCTGTCTAAGCATTTGGCTGCCATTTTGTTTTCTTAGGTGGCTGAAACTTTAAACAATTATTTCCTAAACAGCCTGGGGCAAGGACTACATTATTGGTGGCTAATAGTGGCTCATACCCCTGCTCTAAAGTCTTACTGTAAGTTACCAATTGCCCCATGTGTTTAAGTGTTTTTTTTTTCTAAGGAATTTTAGGAGAAACACTGAGAGGTATTTTAAACAAAATTGAGAACTGAATAATGTCCCCTATGAAAGACAAACCTCTCCACAATTTTCCTCTGAGTGAGGCAGAACCAAGACCTTAGATTTTAAACAGTTTCTGAAGAAAGCTGTTTGTCTAAACCGTTAATGTTTGTGGTCGAGAATTCTCAAAAGGGCTGGAGCAGCTGTGTTGTTTTAGACAAAAAAAAAGAACAGGGTCTTTGTGGCCGAGTACACAATGCGGTGAAAATTTCACTCCCATGGGTTCCTATTATGTCAGACGAAAGGTTATGTTAGCATGAAATGGAGGCAGAGCACAGACTAGTTTTCAGAGGTCTGACATTGTCCTCACATAGGAAGCTTCTTGGTGCTGAGAGCGATCTCCATATTGTAATGAGAATGTCAGTCAGTGCCTGTGGCCTCTTCACTGTTTGAGCGCCAGGCTTTGATCTGCTGGGGCTCAGGCAGGGTTAAGCAGCTCTGTTTCTCACTCTCTAAAATCCTGCTCTGAGTGGGCGGGCTAGGTCCGCAGGAGAGCGTGCCCACAGAGAGAAAGAAACCCCAGGTCAGGATGATGCTAAACTCAGCTTTAATGAGCCATAACGCAGGTGCCATTTCTCATTAGAATCCCTGTGATTCGGAAGTGGAAGAAAAAGATAAAACTAAAGGAAGATGCCTTTTTGTGTTGATCTTCATGGGGGGGCTGCAGGAGATAAGAAGCATGTCAACACGCACTAGGTGAATGAAGTGTGCCATATTGAGGTTATTTCCAGACGCTGTATGTTTGTGTGTGGGTGTTGGGTGGCATGGATTGTTGGTCCAGATGGAGAACCTAGGGGAGGTTCCTCTGCGGTAGAGGAGCCCTGCGGCGGGCAAGCTGAGCTGGCCGGAGTCAGGGGGCGGTTAATGTTCTCTTCATGCTTGGTCGGGCCGAGGCCATCATTCTGCTGTGCCCTTATCCACCTTACCACCACTGGCCACCATAGAAACGACAAAGAAGCACTTCCACTAACCTGACAGCCAACCTCGAATGGCAACGCTCCACTCAGGCTGCACACACAGAATTTTAATAGCTCTGAGACAAAGGCCACAGGCACCAGGCGGGATCCATAAAGCATGCCCCTCAGAGCTTTCACTGCACCATGCTGGCACGCAATCATACTCTTGGGGCTCGGACTGAACACTTGTTCTGCCATTCCCTCCCTTATTCCAACACGATAGAGGCCATGTCCCCTTCTGCGTAATCCTCTGGCACCTGTGCATAAGCACGTTAGCCAATCCTGCTTTTCTCATCACAAAGGCTTAGAGTAAGTGGACGCAAGTTCTAGGCAACCTCTGGCTTAAAGGTGTTTTTTAAGAGGTGCCCTTTCCTGAATCATTGTAGAACCTTGGGGTAATGGTCACCTCAGCCTTCAGGTGCAATACTGGAGAAGTCAGTGTATGTGTTTGTCTGTCTGCTGGACCAGGTGAGTGTACAAAACTGGCACAGGAACAATCCTGCTCTGCGCTCCCGGTCCCTCCTGAAGGTCAGCCTGATCTGTCACTCTCTTTCAGCAGCGGTTGTCACGGTGACAATCGGCACCCTGCCGATTTACACTTCATCAACTCTCCAAGCGTGCAAAGTGCCCTCCACCCTGGCAGCAAGGTGAAGAGCCCCATTACCCTTCAGGCCAAACAAGCATGTTGCTGCATTAAGACAAACACAGATGCAACAGCAGCGTGGCCGCGGCACTATCGTCACTGTCCCATTCAGCGTTCTGATGCACGTTACTGTGTACAGTATCTGTTGGTGTATTTATGGCTGGTAAAATTACATTTGTGAAGCACAAGGTTGGGCGCTTCAGCAGCGCCAAGGGTTCTTTTGTTTAGGCAGATTGTGATAGCACCAAGAAAGAGAGAAAAAGCTTTTATTTTACTGTTGTTGTCTTTCTTTGAAAAGCACCACAGGTCTGTTGAATGAGGCGTAGAATAATAAAGGAACTCGGAATTACTTTGTTTGACTTCTGTTGCAATTCAATCGGTGGGGTAATTTGCAGTCTCTCATAGCTCTGAATTTCATTAGCTCCTCAGGTTTTCTCAGCACATCTGTCTATGACTGCAGTATGAGTAGGTTGCCGCGGGTTAATGGATGTGTAATTGATGCGATTAATTGAGGTGTAATGTAGCACGGCATTGCGATTTTGATCCAGGGGGCTGCGGGCAGCCAGTGACGTAACTCAAACGCAATTAGAGGCGGCATTGAGCTATCAAATAGAGATTTAATTAGGAGTGAAGACAGAATGGGGGGCAGTCAATGGTCGGCAGATTGAATTATCCGAGCACAGCCTCCTGAAGGCGGCATCGACACAATGCCAGCACACATTCTTCCCCCACCCTCTCTTTCTTTCAGCACCTATCTATTTTCTTTCCTTTTGTCACTTCTTCTTTCTCTGACACTTCGTCACAGTCTGTGGCGCTGTGCATATGCTGTCTCCTTGCATTTCCCTCTATAGCTACTCTTTCTACTCACCTCTGTTTGCATCTTTCCCCACCTCTCTCTACTCTCCCTCCCTCCTGTTTCATCTGCCTTTCTCCTTCTCTGGTTCTCAATCTCGCACTGACTCAACACCAGGGGATGCATGCGCCCTGGGACGTGTCTCTGATATCCATGAGATTAATTAGGCACCAGAGCGCTTGGCACAACACGGAGAAGCAACTGTGCACGCCAACCATCAATTAATGAGATGCCGTGCACCCTCATACTTCATCCACATCTATTTTTCACCCCTCTGTCAATGCCTCTGAGAATCCCAATCAGTTGCCCCGACTGCATGTTTCTCTCTTCATCCAGTGGACTCTGTGAAGTCAGATACTGTTTTGATGGACTTGAGTAGTGAGTTTTGGAGCGAAGCAGAGGGAGCACTGAAGTTTTAATGGCGTGTGCGCTGTAATTATGTGCCTACTTATAGAGAACTACATCTTAGAGCTTGTCTTCACGTCTAATTTAATGCAAGTAGGTAGGTGGCAAACAAAACCGGTAAATGAGAGCGCAAGCTACAAATTCACTTGATCTTACTGTGAAGATAAATTACATCATGTAAGCTGAAGGCATGCAAACACCTCACCGAAGTGTAAAGAAGAAAGATCGGAGGCAGGAAAGCACTCTGGCATGGCACGGAGAGGCAGCAATGAACTGTATTTAGAAAGTAGGGCAAAGAATAATGGAGGAAAATAACAAACAAAGGCATCGAAATGAGAATTCCACTGAGCCCCGGGTCATTAGAGTTAATTCTGCGCATTCTGCCATCTGCTGCGATTGTTTACACTTGCCTGGATAATTAGATCCTAATTAGTTGATGGGGTGGTGGGAAAGCATTCCATCCACACATTATTATTTCACTGGCTCCATTATGGTAGAGCACCTGGACGTATGACATGGCACTGTCCAAAACCTCGCTCACTTAATGCCGGGCTTGCAAAAGAACGAGTCAAAAAACAAACAAACAAACACAAAAATGACAAACATGCAGTGTAATTACGGGCTGATACGCCCTTTTAGGCTCCCCTACAGGAAATCACACATTGCATTCTTCGCGACTAAATGGCATCCGAGGCAATCATTTCAAATGGAAAGGACGGCCTAGGCCCCATCTGTTCGAGCAGTCATTTCACTGGGCCTTAGAGATACTGACACTCCAACAGCACAGAACAAGCTGTCGGATTCCTCCCGCTTTCTTCCAACCCCTCCCCTACACCTGAAACCCCTGTGTTGGAGAGATAGCGCACTTGTTAATAGTCAGGAGCTCTGCATTGTATCTGGAGGCTGGCATTGTAATATATGTGTGCGGAAAGGCCGCTGATTGTGATTCTTATCGTTGCGCGTGTGCTGGCTAGAGCGCCGCGAGGTGACTGAGTGAATGGCAGGGCTGGATGTAAATGCTAATGGCTGCATGGCTTTGACAGAGAGAAGAATTACCATCCGCCTTCATTACATTTACAGCGGTCCGCGTGCCAAAGCAGACAGGGCTCAGCTTGGACACTGGTTTATTTATTTGTTATGAGGGTGCACAACACGGTTCGCATTAGGAACATCAGTCACATGCGTTTCGTATAGGAGGGACAGCGAAGGATGCAGCTCTGCACCATCAAGGATACACCAGCCATATTTTACATCAGAGTGACTTGAAACAGAGAAGCATCAACACTCAGAAAAGAGAGACAGAATGTGTCCTCACAGAGGACAAAACAATATTGAGGCTAAAAACTGCACAATGACCGTACATCTGGGAGCACAAGCTGGTAACAAAAGTAGAAAAAATAAACTACTTTGTGACTGGAACAAGCAAGACACATGGGGAGTTGAAATGAGGTGACCAAACAAGAACTTTTATGTTTGAGAACATACACAACAATTTGAGCAGACAAACAGCCGTTTCTCATCTCAGCCTGCTGATAGTGTACTACAGTGTGTAATGGTACTCTATTACACACATGCACACACTTCCTACAGACCTTTTTGACCACCATTTTCCCCCATCATTCTTCTTAATAGGGCTGTTGGTGTTCTCAGAGATGGTGTAATTATACCTCCCCTGTGACACCCAATGACCCCACTTCCAGCCGCAGTCCCCATTCACTGAGAGTAAGCACTCCACATCCCTAAACACCTCATCGCTGACCCCTGACCTCCGTCATTCCGAGAGTTCTATTCCAGCCGGAACCCTGTAGCTGTGTTTAGACTACCACAGCCAGCTCCGTCTAGAAGCGGTGGGCATTTGGCCACAGATGTATGTGCCGACCATGCCGGACAGTAGAGCAGAGCGCAGATACGGATCCGAACACTTAGACATTATGCTAATGACATTGTTCTCACACATCTTACATGTCTCCTCACTGAATCTCATCTTGCTTCTCAATTACCCAGATATTGTGCATCAGTAGCTGAGAGGCACTGCGCAGAAACAAAAGGAGAGAGGAGTTCCTTTCAAAACAATAATTATTGTGTTTGCCGGGACACAATAGTGGCCGGTGATGGTCTTGCATGTGAGGGTGGGTGCAATTAACCTCTGTAGTCAGCATAAAGCAGCAGCGTCTGGATTCTGCTCCGTGCTTGTGGTTAACATGGCACCCATATAGATAAACTTCCTGGAATTCTGGAGTTTGAGTAAGACTGACCACACCTTTAAAAATAGACTAAATAAGCATCTGGTTATACAAACACGGGAGAGGGCAAGAACTGTGGTGCAGGCTGCTTGGGATCAGCATTTTGCTGTAAGAACTGCAGACGAATGTGGTTTCAATTCATGTGCCCTGGTCACAGGGATAGATTTCCACAGCACAGGTTAGGGTCTGGCCAAGTTAAATATCTGGTGATGGGCACATTAACAGATTTATTTAAATGAGTGAGTATTTTCGTTGTCTGCCACGCATAAGGGTGAAGAATTTGTGGACAGCTGCTGGGCTTAATGACTGGTTTCAGACATCAAATGAATGTATGCCACATCAATGCCATCCAGGAGGAACGAGAAACCCACACAGTTTTCCTGTCTGAGTTCACACCAGCATCGGGCCAAAATGGAATCTGCTGACTTTTAAGTGTGGAATTATTCTTTGGAAATGATTTAAAAAAAAAAAAACAAAGAAAAAAACAAAACAAACAAACATGTGACCTGAGAGAACTAAAATTCTTTTTCCCCATACAATGGAAGTCAATGTTCACCATAATTGTTCAAATATTGTTCTGTGTTCTGAACAACAAAACCTTTACGACTTTGCATTTAAAGATTTGGGTGAACTACAGCATTCCTTTAAATCAGCTTACTGGTACCAGATTTTACATTCAGGCACTGATTCTGCTTTATTCTAGTGGTTTAACGCAGACCATGTCAATAAATCAAACACTCAAATGTATTAAAATGCCCATTAATTGAATAGGCTTAACAATTTGTAATGTAAACACATAAACAAAAGCATGGGTAACACTTTATTTCGATAGTCCACTTTAGACATACGGCCCCACTTTACATTAGGTGGCCTTAACTACTATGTACTTATATTTAAATTAATCATTTGGTACATTGCACTTATTGTGTACACACATGCTTTTAGATTGTACTTATATTTTTAAAAACACTTACATGTAATTACATCTGTAATTAATTTCTGTAATTACAGTTATAATTACACTGTTGACCCATCCCTTACACCTTAATCCACCCTTAAACCTACCCATACCACCAAACCTGTCCCTAACCTTACCCGTATCCCACCTCACTAGCAGCAATAGTGTTTTGCAATATAGTATGAACACAATAAGTACATTGTACTTATTTTTTTTATGTAAGTACATAGTAGTTAAGGCCACCTAATATAAAGTGTGACCAGACATTCTACTAACAGTAAGTAACTTTGTAACTACATGTCAACTAGCAGTCATTAGAGTATTAGTAGACTGTCTGCTTAATATCTTCTAACACTTTATTTTGATGGGTCCACAACATTCAACATACTGACTATCAGAAACTTTACAAGTATATGTCAACTTATTCTACTGACCCTAAACCTACCCTAACAGTCTACCCTGAGAGTTAGTAGATATATAGTTGTAAATTAATGAAAATTAGTTGACATGTAATTGACATGTAGTTACAAAGTTACTTATAGTTGGTAGAATGTCTAAAGTGGACTATCAGAATAAAGTGTAACCAAAGCATGTAAAGCAGTGTGATTTACCATCATAGAACAAACACATGGAATAAACGCTAGTTTAAATATTGTTTTTGCATTAATCAATTTATCATGAAGAGGTGAATTTGATGTTGTCAAAACTGATATGGGACTGCCTTTTTAAGCTAATAAGCATATTTATTTGGCTAGATACATGATAAGATTTAATTTTTTAGCATTTAGCAACTTGTTTTTCATTGAACAGACCAGTGAACCAACCAAATGATAACCTCTGGCATAAAGCAGAATCAATTTAACCAAACTGAACACATAAATACAGAAAGGGCTGGGAAACTTTGTGAATGACAGGCAAAACTTCTGTTTGAGGTGAACAACATAGAACTTTTGTGTAGGGCAACAGTTGGCTCTACTGATATATCTTCCTGTCTTTCAGACTAAACTCTAAACCATTTGTAGTGATGTTTAATCACCAGTTTTGTGAAATGTCTATCTCTTTTCCTGCAGCAAAGGTGAGAATCAAAAACGTTGCTGTAGGGTGGGGGGTAGGGAGGGAATACTTTCCACCCCACCCAGATGTCACACTGGCAACCTCCTACTAACAAATCCAATTTATATGCAAGAGTATTGGAAACTGCAGCCTGAGAGGTTCAATGCAGGGTTGAAGTTGTGAAAGTAAAATCAAGGTTAGCTCTATTTTTGACATCCTCTTATAAATATTCAGGAGCTCTTAAAAGACAGAGAGAAAGGTAGAGTGAGACAAAGAAAGAGAAAGAGAGAGCAAGCAATAGGGAGATAAACAGTAAGTGAGTGAGAG
Organism: Acrossocheilus fasciatus; assembly: GCA_036784905.1. Classification (NCBI taxonomy): domain Eukaryota; kingdom Metazoa; phylum Chordata; class Actinopteri; order Cypriniformes; family Cyprinidae; genus Acrossocheilus; species Acrossocheilus fasciatus. Next base: position 27,109,932 of record CM071940.1, on the reverse strand, counting down.
AGAGAATTATAGAGACAGCAATTTTACTTCTGACACAGCGTCAGCTTTATCCCTGTGGGATGGAAATAACAATATTAAAATTAACAACACAACCACTGCATTTTTCCCTTTCTACCCTTCATTACACAATTTAAACATTTTAGTGAGGACTCAGAAGGTTGAGTTAATGATAATAATCTCCCATATTCAAATTCTCTCACCCAAATGACAGATCAAGGCCAGTGGGGCCCGTGCTTCGGGGCCTCTGATTATCAAGGGCCCCCAGCTGTAAGGAGATCCTTGAACACCTGGAAATCTAGACTTAAAAGTGTGACACTGACGACTGGCTCAATGGAGATTAAATGAAGAAATTAAACTTACTGTATAGTATACTGTTGTCTCGTTAGCAATATATGTGCTCATTCTCATAACAGCAACTTCAAAACTTTGTTTTCACACAACTGCTACTTTATTTCTCACATTTTCAATGCTTTTTTCCATTTTTTGGACTTTAAAGAGGCAGGTGCCCTGGGGCCTTGCAGGACCATAATCTGGCCTTTGTGGGGGCCCCAGGCGAGATCATTAAAATGGGCCCCACCAGTGCAGTCTTAAAATAAAACATCCCTAGAACCACTGCAACGTGACTAGTGGTTTATTTGGTTTCCAGAGAAAGTGCTAAAAATAATCACCCTCTACACAACATGCATAAATGTTCAACATATTCAATGCAATTTTAGATTCAACGAGCAGAGCAGCATGACAAAACAAAACGAGATTTCTTCAGTTCATTGATTAAAGTTGGACTGACAGTTTTGTCACAGTTTGCCTCTCACTTCCACTGTACATTTACTAGTTAGCATTTTCCTTCAGTTATCAACTTATTTATTATTATGAACCATCTCAGCAGGGCCCAGGTTGACTGTCTATATCACTGATAGGATGGACCCGTGTCACAGAAAAATCTCAGTTTCTTAAAGGAATAGTTCACCCAAAAATGAAAATTCTGTCATTAATTACTCACCCTCATGTCGTTCCAAACCCGTAAGTCCTTTGTTCATCTTCAGAACACAATTTAAGATATTTTTGATGAAATCCGAGAGCTTTCTGGCCCTGCATAGACAGCAACACAACTATCATGTTCAAGGCCCAGAAAGGTATTAAGGACATCATTAAAACAGTCCATGTGACGTCAGTGGTCAAACCTTAATTTTAAGAAGCTACAACACTTTTTGTGTGCAAAGAAACCAAAAATATAATGACTTCATTCAACAATTCCAGTCAGTCTTCGATTTTACAGTTGAACCACTAATGTCACATAGACTATTTTATCAATGTCCTTACTACCTTTCTGGGCCTTGAACATGGTAGTTGTGGTGCTGTCTTTACGGAGCCAGAGAGCTCTCGGATTTTATCAAAAATATCTTAATTTGTGTTCCGAAGATGAATAAAGGTCTTATGGGTTTGGAAGGAAATGAGGGTGAGTAAATAATGACAGAATTTTAATTTTTTCGGGAACTATCCCTTTATTTCTTAAAAAAATAAAATCATAATATGTTGTACTAGCTGATCAAAAGTTAATTTCTTAATCAGATGCAGTAAGTGGCTAAGCTTGCTAACTTAAGGCTAAATGAAGACACAAAGTAAGCTGATTATTGATGATGCAATGTAATATGCAATTTGCAGAAATTATATTTTCTTGATTAAGTCCAAAAATGCACTAAATTAATTTCTATAATTTGTTATCCAGCACCAAACAGAGTACCCATAAAAAACTACTGGCCCCACTCACACCCGATGGCCTTTACCAAGCCGACGCAGACAAACATAACAAAGTGCAGTAGATTGCCACCATCAGAGTCGATGGCTCTAATGTTCCTGGCACAAGCCGGAATGAGTGATTTGGCGGATTAATGCTGCTTGCCACACTGACAAGAGTTATGGCCTGCGATTTGCATCGTAAACGTCTGTTAGCTCTCCACATTTGGAAATGAATATTAGCAAATGACAAACCGACAGGAAGCCAGATGGGCGACGCTGGGGCTGATATTGTCAAGGTTTTATTTTGCATATGCGAGACCCATTTTTTAACATCTACATCACTAAGCTGCGGGTAAATACACATCGAGAGTGTCTCTTTTACCCAGCCTCACCCCCCTCAACATTGTAATCCCAGGGATAATCTCCGTCTACAATATCCGAGATAGAAATGAATTGGTGGAGAAAATCGCAAATGAACATATTTAAATGAAACCCATTAGGGAATATTGGCGTCACAGTGGTGAGTAGCGCATTGGTATTTTAAACCGGCATTAAACGCTTCAGAATTTTATTAGAATCACTTAAACACAGTCATGCATACTTCACCACACTGGATTATATTAATACATTCAGATTTATTTATGAGCATTTTCTCAGATACACTAAATTACATTTTGATTTCAGATAAGAGCTGCCACATGGCAGAAAGCATGCTTTATTGAGTTCAGATCAGAATCATCAGAACTCAAGACAAAATTGAAATGATTACTGCTTTGACAGTCCATACATATATGGCTCAAAAAGAGCACCAGCCTTTTTAAAAAGCCCATGGAAATACATTTTTCAAACTGCTCTTCGTAGGCTCTCAGAATCAATGGCCTATTACCTTTTCACCCCTGACATTGTATGCACACTACTTCGAATACTAACACCATTTTGCACTTCTCATAGGGCGAGTTCAACGTCAGGCATACATAATTCATCAGACCTTCTCTGACGATCACTTTTGAATGCAGCTTTTCAAACTCAATAAATCTTTTTTGAATTGAAACGCCATAACTGAAACAGACAGGGCGAGAATGCCATAAACATATTTATTTGTTTTGTATTATTGAGCCGGGAAGAATGCATATGGTGGAAACAGGTGCCAGAGATGAATCAGACACAGAGATGGGTTAATACCGAATGATGCCCATGAGACTGTCTGCCTGCGTGCTCTTTTTGGAAGAGATATCATTTTGTTTTCTCTGGAGATGGCTAGCTCGTCCTCATCTTGTCCTCTGCGTCTCTCTCTCTTTCTCTGTTCACTAGTCAGATGATGCAAAGTATCTCAGTCTGTCAGTCCCCTGTCCTTTGTCCTCCTTTGTAAGCCCTTTCTCTGTCTCCTTATCAGTCTTCGCCCGTTGCGAGTAAGTTCTGAAATGCACTAATCTAACATTTTTGCTCCTTCTCGCAACTCCAACCACCCTTGCTTCTTCACCTCTGCAGCCCTCTCTCACTCTCTGACAGAGCCGATGTGACGGGCGAGGGTTTGATCCCTCTATTTCGCTCCAGCGCTTGGGTCTGCTCCGCGACCGCCGGACGACAGCCCCTCAGCCACAGATTAAAAAGTCATGAGTGCTTTTAGGCAAGCAGCTTGGCCTGCCCACTCGCCCCACTGTGCACTGGCTCTCCGAAAATAGCCTTTGTGTTTCTGCGACAATGGAGTCGGGGGGTGCAGTGACGCATAGCTTCCCTCCATGCTTTTAACCACAGTTCTCAGCTTTGCTTTTAATTGAAATATCTGAACCTTGCTGGGCTCTAGCTCATGAGCGGCGTGCTAAACATGAGAGGCAGGCGCCGGGCTCTTTAAAGATTCAGAACCACTCTTCGCCTACATTCGCCCCCACACATGCACACTAGTTACCCACCGAATGGATGGGGCGGAACAAAGAGCTGCTGAGGTCAGGACCCCAGGACGTCGACGCAACCTGGGCACCAGCGGGGAATGCAACGCACCTTGCACTCTGAAGAGAATCCAGAAACTTCTACAAGACACGAGTCTGAATAGAGTCCATGCACCTGAGGCTAATTAGAGTGGAGACGCTGCTGTCTTGTGCATGGCATATTGTGATTACAGGTGGTGAATATGGTCGGTGTCTGTCTTTTTATTGACCAGCGGCCTCTGAACGATAGCGGTTAGTCGTACTAGGCAAGGTCCCCCCAAGGGTCGTAATGAACAAGTGGAATGTGTGGAATTTCTGTTTCTGTACTGCATCTGAATACTATGCTAAAATGCAACAAACACCTGAGCCATAAATGCTATAATCACTCTATAAACAAAAGAAAATATCCTAATGTCACCTACAAACAAACATCCTTGATAATAAATTTACATGCTGAGTAGGGCTGGCGATCTAGGTTGGCCAGCGTAAAATTTGACATCAGCACAGCACCTGCATTGTGAAAAAGAAATGTGCTTAATTGTTATTGAATATGTCTTATATTATGCTTCTGATCTGAGAAGTACTGTATAGGCCCTATCTAAAAAAATATTAATGAAAAAAGTTGAGTTTTGGTTCCTTCGACACACTATTTTCCTGTTTAATACTGAAAAGCTGCTTTGACACAATCTGTATTGTAAAAAGCACTAAATATAAATAATCATGATTTGACTTGAAAAAGACACACTTTCATGAATATGTTTCTTAATAATGTCAAAACAACTGACAAATCATTGTTTTAATGACCTTTTGTTGGACTCTAAAGTTCACTCATTTTGATGTGTTGCCTAACATATTAAAGCACACATACAGTACTTGATTATAATTCAGTATTAGATTAAAGTAAATTCATTTTCATTTTACTAAATATGAACAATTTACATTAAAGAAATTACATTAAAGCATATTTTAGTTTACTATAAATGTTTGTCAGTACGTTCGGCTGTACACCTTAATGAAAAACAACAACTGATGTAACTTAATAATAATACAACAACTAATTACACTTAAATGATAATAATAACAATAATAAGACTATTCCAGATGAAATCCTTCTGAAAACATCCATTAGGGAACTTTCTAATGTTGCCTAGTGGCATTTAAAGCAGTACATTCCAACAAGATATGCTTTATTGAGGAGTCATGTTGGTGGTATATCACTATTCAATAAAAAAATGAGTAAGTCTGGAATGAAGAATTCGACATCTTATGCAAACAATCTATTCAGCAGTTATGATTGCATTGACTTCATATAGCTAATTTCTGTGGCAATTGAAGAAACTGTAAAATTATAAATATGTACTTAAGGCTTAATTAAGTGGGTGCATGTAATATAAATTTAAATTATAATACATTTTCATTTAATTGCAATTAACATGCAATTAAGTATAAAGTAATATATTATTTTAAAGCATTTTTTCACAATGCCTAACACATATCATACGCTGGTAACCAGCAGTGTCTGTCTTTTCACAAGCAGAGCTGGCCATAGTACTCGTCCACACACTGTAAACACAAAGCAAAGGTTTCTTCTCATCCAGGTAGGGTAGACTCTTGCCTTTCCCCTCGATTTTTTCATTCCCACTTTGACAAGGCACAGAAGAACACAGACACACCTCTTCACTCAGAGCTTCTGTGGAGGACGGCCTGTCAGCTGAAAGATGACAGCTTTTCTTTGGGCCATCTCACCGGCGGAAGAGCTGATGAAAACCAGATCATTCCAAGGGAAAGAAAAGAGTGCCAAGCAGCTCCTATCTCACAGCCAAGTGAGGAGTCTGATCACGCAAGGCTGACTTCTGTGTGCACTGTATGCTTGGCACCCCTGTAAAGAACACAGTTGTTTTAGCCCGAAGCTGTTGAAGGTTTGTGAACTGTTCTGCCTTCAGCAACCCCACCCACTCGGCTCCCATGGTTCCTGTTGTACACTACTACTTCACAAAGGTGTTTTTTTTGACACAAGATATTCAGATACATCGTACGGCTCCTTAATCAGGCCTGGGAGACTATCTGACGCTCTTGCAGCCCCTTACAGGCTGTTGTGGCGTAGATCACATGCCACGAGTCATTTGCGCGAGCGCCGTGAGGAACATAAACCTGACGCTCTGCTTCATCACTTTAAGTGCCTATCTCACAGCGTGCGACACGATGAAAGTAAATCAGATTGTGGCTAAACCCGCGATACCTTTCCCCATCTACCGTAGCCAGCCAGCTTTTCTGCACTGGATCAGTGCACATCGTAAAATAACATGCCGTGGGATATTCTCCGAGTCAAAGGGCAGGGATAACCTTTTTCATTTGCATTTAAAGGCGACTACATTATTGTGAATAATGATCGTTTGATCCTTTATTTTCTAAATGGATTTTTTTTTTCCATCAAATAGATTTGGAAAAGGGCTCAGAGCTGTGATTATAGATCTTCGTAGAGCCCACACAGCCTCAAAGACCTGCATATCAAAAGAAGAGAACAAGGTGCCGAGATCTGACTGACAAGTTTGAGAATGAAAAGTGTATGAATGTTTTATGAATCAGCGGGATATTATCAAAGCACCCGCTCTTACCCGTTCTTTCCGAGATGTTTTCTTTCCCAAATCTGTCTTAATTATTAAAAGGCCAGCCCCAACTTTTTTTTATTATTATTATCTTTTTAAACACTGTTTCGCACCAACTTCCCTCAGACTCACTGTTGTGAATATCAAGCTGAGATTATTGATCAGAGTTTCTTTATTCCTGCCTTTTCAAAATAACTGTCATAAACATGACACACATGTTTAAAAGTGAAGCGTGTCGTTTCTGCACAAGTTGCACTGAACAGAGTCACAAACTAATGACTGTTTCAAAAGAGACAAGTTTTAAAAACTCTTTCTGTCTTTCATTGCTAGGACAAACAGGTAGTTTCACCCCTGTCATTCACAAAGTTCTATCATCCTCTTTTGATTCAGGTTCATTAATTATTCCTTTAGCACTTTAGAGGAAGAAATATTTAGAAAAAAAGGAAATACAATTCCACTGGCAAATGATGTGATAATTTCATTTCAAAACTATTTAATATCTTTATATAGACCCTTTTTGCGCCGACGTCACGATTACGTCACCGCGCTAGCTGGAGGAAAAACACAGGGAAAAGTGGAGGCGGCCTATTCAAACCAGGTAGATTCGGCTACATAAGGAGCTTAAAATATCATCTTGTTGTGATGTTGGATGCAAGAATCGACGTAGTAGAGGCTCCAATTTGAAATTTTAAGGCATACCTGCTGCCACTCCCAGACAGAAAACAGACGACAGCTGTGGTTAAACGAGATAAAACGAGAGGACTGGACAGAAACGATCATCAAAAATGCTCGCGTTTGCAGCACACACTTCTTATCAGAAAAGGTTAAATAAAATATTGTCTTTTGTTGTTATGGATTATCATCTGTAATACACATTGTTGTGATTGATAGTGGCTGGACTTTCTAAGAACTTAGTAAGAAATAATAATCAAATACAGAAAGTTCAAAATTAACTTCTGGAATTTTTATTTCTAGAAACTATTCGCATCTTACTTTAAATGTACTGTATGTAAAGTATTGTAAACTTAACTTACATAATTTACAGGATGTATATACTTTAAAATAACTATTTGGCCATGATACATACATCTTCAAATAATATATCCATCACATTGAATGTTTAACTTTTTGTATTTTGGCCCAGTTCACTCTCACGTAACGTTAGCTGTAAAAATAGCCTGCTGAAGTTGAAATATATGTACATCTTCGTGACTAGATAGACACAGGTGAGTTTCTCTTTACTACTGGTTAGGTTTCTCTAACGTTATATGCGATTCTAGTCACTCAATCAGAGGTAAAGATAATCCTGTCAGATCGTCCATCAATGAGCATTGGGTCGGCCAATCTGACTTTGTCCGTTAAAGTGAACTTATTTAAATAACAATCATCGTCCTGCACAGTGAGTGACCTTACATATGCAGGTAAAATTGAATTTTCTCCACTAACTGTTAAAAAAACAAGGTAAACAAACTTCATAGCTAGCATTAGTGAAGACATCAGTGGAATATTTCTGCCTCTAGCTAAGCCCCGCCCACATTACTATTCAAAGTTATTTAATGTTTTTTCAGCCAATCAGATTCAAGAACCAGAAAGAACTTGTATAAATATATATATATATATATAATTTTCATTTTAGTTTAAGTTTTATTAATTTTGTTAAGTGCTTTTGTCATTTTATCATTATATAATTGTATATATTTTTAATAAAATTAGTTTTTTTGTTTCTGTTTCTAATTTAGTTGTAAAGTTTTAGAAATTTTAATACTTTAACCTAAACTTTCACTTAGTTTTAGACATTTTAGTATTTTAACCTAGCTTATCCTAAACTAAAACAACATTTCCTTTTGGTTGAAGTTTTTTTTAACTTAAATTTTTGCATCTAGTATTTATATTTTATTTTATTTCAATTAAAGAAAACTATTTTTAATAGTTTTCCTTATTTAACAATAACAGCACTGTTTTCATTAATAAATACAACACAATTATAAGTTGAAAAGTTGGTTCACTAAAAAAACAAAAAAAAACAAAAAAAAAAAAAACAAAGAACTGGTCATGTTAACTTTTTAACATTTTGATTCACAGTCTTTCTTCCAGCAATCAGACTGCACTGGTTCTGCTGTACATTCCTGATTCACTCTAATATAACCAATTTGACAGACTCGTTGTTTTCAAGAATCAAACTACACTGGCTGCACTGTATGTCATTGATTCTCTAAAAAGAAGTGATTCATAAGAGTCATTCGTTTAGGTCTCAAACTACAATAGTCACACTGCATGTTTTTGATTCACTGTAGTACAACCAACTCAATGGACTCATTGGTTCATAAATGAAACTGCGCAGGTTGTGCTGTGTTTTCTATCCACTGAAAAGAACTGACTCATAGTTGTTGCTGTATTTTTCAGATACATTTCACATATTTTTTCTCACGAACTGCAGATTCTGTTTCTGACTAATCTATGTCACACATAGAGTTGGCAATAACAGTATTGTTTAAGAGTCACCGTTGCTGGGCCACAAACAAACATGAGATGATGAGATGTTTTCCTGCATGCTGCAGAAAGGATATTAATCAGCCATGTTGAAGTAGCTGAGAAAACAGACTGATTCCACCAGCGAGCGAGCTCTCATCAGGGTGTAGTTGATGCTCTTCAGTGGATGTCCATGCTCAGAATATAGAACAATCCAGGAGTGTTTACACAGCACATGGGTCAGATCCTCCGGCTGTCTGTTCAAATGGGTAATTAATCCTGAAATGAGGTATAGAGGAAGTCATGCTCATGAAAGCACCGCAACATGCTTATCTGCATCTGGATGATGGACCGAAACCTCTTCACACATGTTCTCAAACACACGGATAAAGCTGGCAACACACTCCGACTCATTCCGCTCACGTCTGCTGGACGAGCCGTCTGATGGACCAGCATCTTCCTGCTTTCGTACACAGCAATCTCCTCTAATCCTCGGAGGATCAAAAGAGCCAGGCTAGACTGGGCTCCTCTCCATTAAGCCGTGGGGTGCACAGAACCATCCCTTTTGCTTTTAGCCCCGGCACATGTTCTGATCAATACCGAGCCAATCAATCTGAACCGCTCCACTGTGAGGATCTGTCCAGGAGGAGAGGATAGTAGAAAGATGGCTCAACGATTCTTATTGGCCTAGTGAGTGTGTGTTATGTGGGCTGTTGAAGGTAGAGAGTTACGGCGCTAACGGGAAGTACTGTCCAGAGACACTGCAGCAAATAAAATAAAAGTTCCAGAGATGTTTGATGTGTAAGGAGGAGGACTTTGGGATGGAGCGCGGGGATGATTAGAGGGATCAGACTCAGATCAAAGAGATCCATAATACCTGCTGAACGCTATCCGTTAGCATTCCCAACGGCAATTGCTCAGCTACAGTACATTCCTATTGTAATGTAATGTCACATATTACATGCAATATAAATATAGTAAAAAAAAATGATAAAAATAATAATACATTATAAATTATAACTATAAAAAAGATTTTTGCCTCAGGTTGGAAAAGACTGGAAAAAAATATATTTATTAGCATTCACAATTGTGTAAAAGGCGGTTGCTTAGCTAGTGCAGCAAATTTCTATTATAATATACATAAATATAATATAAATAAAGTTGAAACTAGAAAATATGAATATTATTTTAATAATATACTACAGCAGAAAGAAATATACGACTCAATATGAGTCTGGACTGGAGAAAACTATCCATTATAATGCCCATTTACACCAATGGAAATTGCTCAGCTGGTGCAGTAAACTTGTGTTATGTAATAATACGGACAAATTCATGATTATTGATGTATATATTAAATGTATACTATAATATAAACTGTAATTAAACTGTAAAAATATTATGTATAACAATACAAATAATATAATAGAAAAAAAAATTAATTAAAAAATACATCTTTGTCTGGAAAAAAGAAAAGAAAAGAAAAGAAAAGAAAAGAAAAGAAAAGAAAGATTGATTAGCTCTCCCAGCTCTCATAAAGGAAACTGCTCATCCAGAGCAGTAAATTTCTATTGTAATATAATGTACATAAATATATTAGAATATCAATAAAGCAGAAAATAAACATTCCACCCCAGTATAAATATATGACTGTTGAAAACTGTCCATTACGTTTCACAGTTATATCAATGGAAATTTATGTCTTAAAATGCATACACACCTATTTATATATTGCAAACATAATTTAACATGTTGTTTAGCATATTTTTAGCATTTCCTAGTTGAAAGTCTTTGCTAGCTACAGACAGATAGATAGATATATGTATATTATATCAGATTAAATAATATATTATAGTATAATATATTATTTCATTGATAGTCAATAATAAATATATACGTTATATATTATATATGCATATGCATATTTACACACACCTGTATTGATTAGCCTTCTCATATGTATTCTGACTATATTTTTGAATGATTACTTTCAAAACGAATTCCTTGAATAGAAAAAGTAGCTTTTTGCAGCAAGATACTACAGTTACAGCATCTACAGTCCCAACAGGGCCCGAGCGGACGATGCTAGCCAGCAAAACAGAAATCCTGACCGCTTGGATCAGACACACAAGACACCTCTGAGAGCTGATAACCAGAGACGGCTGAAGTTTCTCCCGACACAGCAACAGATGCACGGCAATTTCCTACTTTGCTCGTCTGTGACAGCGTCTAAGCGTCCTGCTGAAAAGCTCATCATATTTAGCCTAAACTCCTCAAAGTCACTCCTCTTCCACTTGTCAGTCACAGGAAGCCCAGGAGAACAGAGAAAGACTGCCATTCCTAAGAGTGTTAAAGTGTATGTGTAGGATTTAGAGAGCACTCCAGACTTTGAGCTCATGACAGCGGAAGGGTGTCACTGAAGGATTACTGATGGGTGCCAGCTTGTGTCAAGCCCCGAAGTAATCAATCTCTCTCTCGGCCCATCTCTCGCTCTCTCTCCCCCCTCTATTTCATTCTTTCGCTGTCTGTATCCTCTTCTGTCCTTCTTTCTCTCCGTCCTTCATGGAGCTGCATTGTGAGGGTGAGCTGTCCATCCCTTCCGTCTGAGAGATCAGGCTGTCATCCAAGCGGAGGACCGAGAGACTGGAACTTCTGCGGATTTGTCGAGGGGAAATACAGCGTGGCACCCGACAGATCTAATGCTCTGCCTTTATCATCATGCTATCGCGGTCCACACGAGACAAACGCACTGAGTCAAATAAATAAATCTCAGTGAATCAAAGCACATCAAAGGAGAGCCCGTTCAAAGGTCCACATGAAATTAATCTGACATAATCAGCTGACGACAGACCCGGGGAGCGAGCGTCTCTGACCTATATCGCAGTGCCAATGATAAAGTCAACAAGAGAACTTCCCGTCGGTCCGGCTCAGTGGATAAGCTTGTAACCAACAACGTCCTGCTGAGAGGACCAGCAAATGCTTTGTTCTGGATGCTGGTCACCACAGTCAATGACTTAACAGGCAGCGCTCTCGCATGAAAGTGCTATAATGTCATATTTAATGGTCTATAACAAATTCAAATGAGCTTTAAAGATATCAGAGTGGATGTATAATGACTGTGACGCTTGTTTCTCAGTACAAATGGAATCGGCAGTTGAAAAAAATAAGTATAAATTAATTTACTGTTAGATCTGGCCGCATTTTTATTCTTATCAGCAGCTGCTGAATCGCACACATGCTATCAAACATTGTTCTGTTTGTTTGGGTATCCCACATACACAGCAACATTTACTCCATCAATGACAATGTATGAATGAATCTTAAATTAATGATGAATTCATTGCTTTTTAACCCTCATGTACTGTTCAAAAACAGGTGACTATCTGTATGGTCCGGGTCAAATTGACCCGTATTGGATTCAATATAATTCTACAAAAATTACGACTTTAAAAAAAAAAAAAAAAAAAAAACATACAATCAAGTGCAATCAATAAACTTTTAATATCAGTACTTTTCACACATTTCAAAGAATGAATATCTGAATTTATGATTTATAAAAATGTTTTTAACCACTATTTTTAACTGCCACTCCCCCACACCTGTTTGCGATTTCACATGGTTCAACGATAATATTTTGGTCTAAACCTAAAGTAATACTGAGAAACTATTGTATATATCATTTGAAAGGTTTTGGACTCTAGATTTCATATTTGGTGACTGTTTTTCAAAGAAATGACAGAGCAATAGATAAATAGCGGTAAATTCTTCATTTGTGATATGGTGCCAAACGCACCCTTATTCTATACTTATGTTTTAATGTGTTTTAGAGATAGAAATCAAATCAAATATTAAAACTGTTGAAACTGTGTATGTATGTTCATGACTCTAAATGGGAAAAAAGTAACAAAACTTCAAGAAAAACAACATGAGTTAGCTCATATTTACCATCTGTGGCTGACAAAATATTTTTCTGCATTGAAATAAGTGGGGAAAAGCACCATTTTTTGCTTTACAATAAAGTAAAAAAATCTAAAATAACAAAATCTAACCAATAAATGTTATTATTTTGGGTCTTGTAGAGTTGCATTAAACATTAAACATTCAAATAGGCAGGTCAAATTGACCCGGGAACAGTACGAACATAACAATTTATTTTTTAATCATGTCAAAACACATCAGCATGTTGAAACTTTGCATGCATGTTCATGACCCTAAATGTTAGATAGATTGAAAAAAGAAATGATAACGCATTTTTACCATCTTTGGCTGACAAAATATTTTTCTGTATTGAAATGAGTGGGGAAAAGCTTTTTTACCTTCAAAGGGTAGTAAAAAAATTAAATAATAAAATATAGCCAATAAATCAAATGATAGCTCATTTTAACCATCTTTGGCTGACAAAATATTTTTCTGTATTGAAATGAGTGGGGAAAAGCTTCTTTTTTTTTTAGCTTCAAAGGATAGTAAAAAACTAAAATAATCAAATTTAACCAATAAATGTTATTATTTTGGGTCTGTAGAGTTGCCTTAGAACACTAAAATAGGCGGGTCAAATCGACCCGGGAACAGTACGAACGTAACAAACATTTTTGTGGACATGTCAAAACGCATCAGCGTGTTGAAACTTTGCATGCATGTTCATGACCCTAAATGAGAAAAATCACAAAATTTCAAGGGAAAAAAAAAAAAAAAAAAAACATAAGTTAACTGATATTTCCGACAACTCAAAAATCAAATCAGGTCAAACTGACCCGGAACAGTACATGAGGGTTAAATGGCAATTCATTTCCTGAATTGCAATCGGCATGCAGAATGATAATAATAATTTGAACAAAACTACCATCATCAAACTACACACTGAAACTCAAACATCTTCACAGCAAACGGTCACAATAAAAGTTTGGTTTAACTTTAAGAAAATATGACAGAAATATATTAATTGTGTACACTAAATGTCATTCTTAAAGAAATAATACTAATACTAATACTAATAATAATACTAATAATACTACTACTAATAATAATAATAATAACAATAATTTTAAGGAACATCATAAACCAAAATATTTTTTCATCCATATTTTAATTTATACAGTTAAAATTTGGGGTTAAAAAACACAGCAGCTGTAGTAGCAACATTTTAAGTTTACAGATTACGTACATTTTCAATAAAAAAAAAAACATTTCATTAAATGATATAATGTTAATATGCCAAAGATAAAATCTGTTTTGTATACTTATACTATACTGATAACTGAGGCAAATACTAATATAGAAGATACACAGTGTCATATATACAAACACAAAATGCCATGACACTAAAATAATGAAATAAATATTAATACAACAACACAGATGCAACAAAACATGTGTACTTATGAACTGATATGCCAATTTACAGACCGAATCATGGTACAATGGGTTTTCTTCTTCTTCTTCTTCTTCTTCTTCTTCTACCAAAAACTGTATTTTCAACAGTATTTAACGGAAAACAAATGTCTGTTAGATCTATTATATCATTTCTTTTTTCAATCTATCTAACATTTAGGGTCATGAACATGCATGCAAAGTTTCAACATGCTGATGTGTTTTGACATGATTAAAAAATAAATTGTTATGTTCGTACTGTTCCCGGGTCAATTTGACCTGCCTATTTTAATGTTCTAAGGCAACTCTACAGACCCAAAATAATAACATTTATTGGTTAGATTTTGTTATTTTAGATTTTTTTACTTTATTGTAAAGCAAAAAATGGTGCTTTTCCCCACTTATTTCAATGCAGAAAAATATTTTGTCAGCCACAGATGGTAAATATGAGCTAACTCATGTTGTTTTTCTTGAAGTTTTGTTACTTTTTTCCCATTTAGAGTCATGAACATACATACACAGTTTCAACAGTTTTAATATTTGATTTGAATTCTATCTCTAAAACACATTAAAACATAAGTATAGAATAAGAGTGCGTTTGGCACCATATCACAAATGAAGAATTTACCGCTATTTATCTATTGCTCTGTCATTTCTTTGAAAAACAGTCACCATATTGAGTAAGGGAACTTATTGTCTATCAAGGATTTTGGTTAAGTTCTGCCGGTGAGAAACATATGCAAATCCACCAGCTAGACCAGCATCAAACCAGCATGTTAATTCATGCTAGTCTAAGCCGGTCTTTTCAGTAGGATTGGTCCAGGACAGCTTGTGGAGGCTTTGTGGGGGAAATTGAGCTTTCACACCGTTTAGCTCTGTCACAGCGAATAACCAAGAGCAGGCTTAGCAATGTGCCAGTTAATTATGTTGTGGTTGCTCATATACTTCTTGTTTTCCATTAAAGGCAACAATGAGCTGCAGCTTTCTGCACTGTGGGAAGGTGTGTGATAGGATTTGGCTGGTGTACCATCAGCTGTGCTGACAGTACCATCACAGCAGGCAAAAATGCAACTCCTGTTGACTGCTGTTAAACCTCAAAAGATATGTACTTCCCCTCTGCGTCTGATAATGGAATAAGTATTTTCAAGGGCATTCATATTGGCCCTGTCACGTACCATGCCCAAGATTGAGACTGAAAACCTCTCAAGTTAAGAAAAGTATACATAAAAAATATAGATTCATAAAACATAAACAACCTTGGATTCTTTGACATCAATATGTCTATTTAGCATCTGTGGGCTACGCTATTGCTAGACAACATCACACCAACAAACCAGACTTCTCGTGTTTCTTTCTACTTTGTCATTATCTGATGCTTTGAGAGCTTGATGTACATGAACTTGGGGTTAAGTGCTCAAGGAAACAACGGTAATAGTTCACCACCCACCATTTGTGAGGTTTCAATTTGCAACCTTCCGGTTAATAGCCTAGATCTATAAACACTAGGTTGCACCACACCCAAGAGTAACCTATAAGTGCTGTTCTCCTAACCTTTGTTGACATGCCACTCAACTATTAATTTATTCACAGATTAGGGCTGGAAAATATTTTTGCTGTTAACTGTGTTAAAAATAATTAACACAGCATCTGTTTTTTCTGCCTCCCCCCTGAAGTATAAATGTTAGTCTTCACATCTTTTGTCTATTGTTAAAGTATAGATTCATGCTGTCTGTGCACTTTTTGATGGCAATTGTTAATAAATAATTTCAAATGGTTATATTTACTAATTTTATGTAAATAAACAGACAGACAGACAGACAGACAGAGAGAGAGAGATAGATAGATAGATAGATAGATAGATAGATAGATAGATAGATAGATAGATAGATAGATAGATAGATAGATAGATAGATAGATAGATATTCTGCATGTATATATATATATATATATATATATATATATACATATGTCCCCCTGCCAAACCGAATGACAGTCAAGGTCAGTAAATTTCTCAAAATATCAAATTAATTAGCAGTTTTTGGCAAAGAAAGTTTAGTTCAGGTCACAAAATGTCATGTTGTACAACATCCCATAAATGCAATAATAAATTAATAATTCAAGATATTTTATATAAAAAAAAATAAAAATTCAAAATAAAAACTTGTTCCCCAAAAAACATTCAAAAATCTTTTTGTTTAAATATTGATTCAGATGTGCACTAGTACTCAAGATGTAAAAAAAATATGCAATCCACATCGCATCAGGGAACTGGACTATGGGCAGTCTGTGGGCGTAACACCCGAGGCTGAGGCTACTGCTGGAGATACTTCTTCAAAGCACTTGAGCATCATGCTTAAATTGTTCTGGATCAATTGGATGGACTGTGGGTTGGGACTCAAGCCTTTGTAAAGATCTAAAGAAGCCAGGAAAAAAGTAGAAGGTGAAGAGACTAGCGGCGTGAAAGGATCCGACTGAGAGAAATAGCAGAGAGGCTTGTGTGCGGCAGGGGAGGGAGCGGGAAGAGTGCTATTCGAAGTCCCACATGGTCTGAACTCAATCAGCAGCCAAGCACGGTGGCCATTGTGCGGGGGTATAATTGGAACTATGAGATTTTATTAAGAGAGAGTAATTGCATGTGCTCCTCATCAGGGTCTCAATTGTGCTATGTCTGGTCAGAATAAAGTCTCCTAGGACAGAATGGGTGTTTACTGTCATCATTGTGGTGACTGAGGCGAGAAAGTCTCACCTTGCTGCTCTTCTTCAGGCTTTCTCTCTACGGTAACGTCCACTGTTCTATTATCTTCCACATCTTTTCACCGCAGAGAATTTTACTCTCTTCTTTTAGGATGTGTCTTTTGTTTCTGAACCAAGTCAGGCTTATTGAATAAAAATACTGACAAGAGACCAAAACTGCTCGGAGTGGTCGCTCCCTGAAGACTTTGAGAAGGACAAGGAAAGCCATTTTCTTCAGACTCTCAACTCTGGGTTCATCTGAAGGGAAATGGCTGATAATTTATTAGCGGCATAAAATTGAAGTGTCACTACTTAACATTCCCGCCTCGTTTGCTTTCTTCTAACCTAATGTTTCTTTAAATATGACTTAAATCAAGTACCCTTCACTCTTACACTTGCTCATCGAGGTTTCCAGACAACAAAAACAAGTGGTCACCGAATTTTGCCTCCGAACCTTGTCCTCTTCAGTGTGATAAATGTATAAAGAGATATATCCGGAGCTTCTCACACAAATCCGGTATATAATCCTCAGATTGTTGTGCTGCCACTTCCTATTTAAGCCTTTTGGGAGACAGATTTTTCAATACTTAGTCTTTTTTATCCTTATTCTTTTGCTCTTCTCAAAGACAACTATAGATTCAAAGATATGTAAGTCACGATGAACAACTTCCTGTTGGAATCGTGTTTGCAGACACTATCAAAGGCCTGAATGTCTGCTAGCATATTCCCACCTCCAGTGTTGGAGAGTTAGCCAGCTAAAAGAAGTGACACTACTAACAAAATCACATTTGTCGGTAGAGTGACAGTACCTCAGCCTTTTTCAAAATACTGTAGCATTTATAGTGACAAGCTGTAGTTTTGCCAACATGTAGTGCTGTATAACAAAATGCTTCACTGCTGATGTTACATTATGCCGCTCAGGGAATAATCAAACTCAGGGTCTTTGAATGCCCCATTTCTCTCTTCTTCTTAACAAGAATCAGGTAGTCTGATTTATTGTAGTGAATTAGTTTGCCTGGACAGTTCTTTTCAGTGAACTTGTATAATAGAGATCCCAGTAGTCTTTGTGTAGTCCTATTTTACATATTTTATATTAGACAGTCTAGAGAGAGAGAGAGAGAGAGAGAGAGAGAGAGAATTTATAGTTTTGTATGTATGTGTCTGATTTTTTTATTTATTTTAATAAATGGTAGTAATTGTGAAATGGTAATTATTTAATTAAAAAAGGAAGCCATTTTACTGTTTTTTTTATTTTTTAAGTAGCTTCTTCAAAAACACACAAATCAAAAAGCCAACCAAATGCACTCAAGCCATATACACAATGCAATTTATAATCTGGTTTAAATAATCTTTTTATAATATGGTTTAAGATTTGCGATTTAACAAGACTTTATAAAGGCATCAAGCTACCTAACAACCATGTGTGATGATTTAAACCAGATTATGTGTTAATCCAGACATCTGTGATCCCAAACACGGACAAAACTTCACCAACTTAAAATTATAAAATATAAAAATAATATATTTTATTCATTCATTCATTTATTACTTACTTTTATTCAGTAAGGATGCGTTAAATGGATCAAAAGTGACAGTAAAGACATTTATAATGTTACAAACGAACACAGATTAAAAGTATTCATTTTTGATGATAATAATAATAATAATAATTATAATTATAATAATAATAAATGTCCTTGGGCAGCATTTCAGCATATTAGAATGATTTCTGAAGGATCATGTGACACTGAAGACTGGAGTAACAAATTACAATTACAAATATATTCATATATAATAGAAAACACTTATTTTAAATTGTAATAACATTTCACAATATTACTGTTTTTACTGTATTTGTAATCAAATAAATGCAGCCTCGGTGAGCATAAGATACTTTAAAAAGAATACAGAAATTTAAATACAGAAAAAAAGTCCCAACTACCTGACAGATATCACTAAGATGTGACATCATCTTTGGGGGTGTGGTTTAGTGAGAGGGCGTGGTCTAATTCAGTGTCTACATGGCAGAAGTTAGCGTAACGCTAAAATGGCTTACAGCAATGCTGAATCACGGCCCACCAACTGCTCAGTGCAGTCCGTCAGATTTCGACTGGTTTCTGCAGTGCTCCATCACCAGCACAGCACGCTCCAGCTGGCCTGCTGGGCGGATATAAAGTGATTGCTGTCGTGTATCATTTCTCTTTTGATCTCGGAAGCTTATTCTCAGCTCCTTGCAGGACAGCTCCATACACACACACACACACACACACACACTCGAAGGAATCCAGCACGGCACAAACAAACTCTGGTGTGTGTATGCATACACGCAACTGGGAGCCTCCCAATATTATTAGCGTCTTAAATGGCACAGCTTGATGGATCAAGTCATGAGGAGAATATGGCACACTTCCATAATTGCTGCAGCAATGCTTGCAGACATGTAGGACAGAGAGCGCAAGGCCACGGAGACAATAGGGCAAGAGGACGAGATGCTGGCCTGTGAATCATAAAGGCTCTTAAGGTACAATTAGAGAGCAGTGGGCGAGTGTTAAGGTGAAAAAGCACCGGGAGTTTATGAATCACGCTGTTTTCCTGCTTCTTTCACTCTACAGGAGGTACTCCAGGTACTACAGACCCACTGGACAACCATTAGTAGGTGAAAATAATTGCAAGAAACAATACTTTATTATTATTATTATTCTGGCCATTAGTACTTATTATAAAGATTCCATTAAACAAATATTTAAAATACTGTCTATGTTTCAACTTTATGTCATGCAGTTACTTAGGATTAATTACAGAAAACTGTGTGATTATTTTTTTTAGTTGATCAAGTTCAATCAAAACGTATTAAAAATGCAATTTATTCATTTATATAATTGCTTAATTACATTCATACACAGAATTGTTTAATAATTCTAATTTAATTAAAAAAATAATTTAATAATTCTCTATGATGAACATGTTTACTTTCCATTATAAAATTAAGGTAAGGTGTCAAGGTAATTATGAATTATTATAATTATTGTCTCTTAGTTAAATTATTTAATGATAAATAATATTTTAAAATATTTTTTTTTTATGCAAGTAAAGAATATGAAAATGTTTACATGTACCAAATACAAAATCACTTGGACAAACATATATTCTGATAGCCAACATTATTTTTTAAGAATTTAGTCATATTTAAGAATTCCTTTATTATATTTTGATATACTGTATATAAAAGAAAAAGAATCATTAAAAGAAAGACTGAAAGAAAACGAAGTAATTTGGCATATTATTTGATTATATATTTTTTTTGCTTAAAGTTTTATCTAAACTGTTATTTTTTTTAAATATATAATTTATGTTTTTTAAGTGTTTTTAAGATTGTTTTTTTTTTAGAATTTAAGAATTATTTTTTTAATACACTTTATTATATTTTAATATACTGTATATATATATATATATATATATATATATATATATATATATATATATATAAATGAAGAAAATAATAAATGAAGACATTCTAGGCTGAAAAAAAAAACTTGAAAACTTAGCATATTCTTTTATTGTATTTTTTGCTTAAAGTTTAATATAAATTATTTATATTTGGGGGAAAAAACGTTAGTTTTTCAAACTAATTAGAGAGCAGTGGGCAAGAGTTACGGCAAAAGAGCTCTGGGAGTTTATGAATCACTGTTTTTCTGTTTCTTTGCCTCTACAGGAGGTACATCAGGCACTACAGATCCACTAGACAGCCTTTAGTGGGTGAAAGTAATTGCAAAACCGCAAGAAAAAATAGTTTTTTTTGTCTTCCACGCTGTACAACAAGCATTTTGTGGTGTGCAGAAATTGCGTACATGCTCAACTGCGTCAGACCACTGCTTTTATTAAGACAACTTGGAAGCCGACCACTGCAGCACTGGTCGGGAGTCACGGGGGTCAAGATGTTATTGCAGCTGAGGTGGACTCTGAGGTTGATAATGACGTTGACCTCGAGGATTTTGTGATGAAACAACAAGAACGAGTTTCTAGGGCACTAAAAGAAAACAGCTAGTCAATAGGAGAATAGGGGGAAGAGAAGCTCACCCATGCTGCGTAACTGTGATTTTTAGCACTTCTTTCTCATCTTGCTGCAAAGTTCTCAGCTGCTGCGCCACATGCCTGGTGCACCTGATGACCTCAGAGTCTGCACCGTTAGTACCCCGCACTGCGTTTCACAATTGTGGACCTTTGTGATGAACCCGCACAAACCAAACAAGTCTGTGTTTAAAAAAAAAAAAAAAAAAAAAAAAACTCTGTTCCACCCAATAATGAAAAGCCCTGCTGAAACTACTAGCTTTCTTTAGGTTGGTTTGGTGCTTGTGAAATCACAACCATTATGATATACAGCCATATCTCACAGCTACAAGTGTGATATTGCATTTACAACAGTTCAACGGCATGGGTATTATGAGGGAGAGAGATGTGATTACCTGCATCTGAAACAGCATTCATTCTTCAGCTCAATCTCATATTCACAATAAAACATTAGTTTGAATATCTGCAGAGGAAAGCATTATCTTTGTCGTACTATCCTTTCATCCCTTAAGGGTGATTTCTGATGGCAGTGCTACTCAGTGCATTTGTTGCATATACATCAGAGCTCTAGACTGCGAGCAACCACATTTGCGTCATTTTTTTTTTTTTGAGAATGTGCAAGTAAAATTGTCGTGATTGCATTTGCACATGGTCTGTGCTGCTCCAAAGCGTCTACTCCATATAATACAGCATGTGGTGTATGCCATACCTCATCTTATTCGGTTTTGTTAATAAACGTTATGTAATCTAGTTTGTCATTGAAGCCTACTGTTTTATTGTTGTTGTGCTTTTTAATTATTTTTTTTTTAAATAATTACAATTTTTAATTTAGTTTTAGTCTTAAAAAGTGAAAGGTCTATAGATATAAGCAAAACAGACAATTATCTTTTCTTGTAAAACGTGACACCAAGATCGCGAATTTGAACAAAGCCCGGCTTATAACACAGCAAAAGAGGAACTCCCATTCACAAAATTCAAATCCCAAATAATACTACTGATGAAAAAGAACAGGTTGAATGTTGAACACTTTCGATACCATATAACTATAAACTATGATGAAAGTTCATCAGCATGCATTGATTAATCCCATGTTGTAGCAAAAATAAAGAAAGAAAGAAAGAATGCAACCAAATTAGGGCTGCAACAACGAATCGATTAAATCGATAAAAATCGATTATTAAAAGAGTTGGCAACGAATTTCATAATCGATTCGTTGTGTCGCGCGACACAGAGTCGTTTGATTTTATATATATATATATATATATATATATATAAAAAAAACTAGTTGAGCGCAGAGCGGAGTGAACACACTCGGTCTCTCTCACGCACTGATGCTAGCAGAGTTCGGTGCCTCATAGACAGGGCGGAGCAAAAATACAAAAAAACGAGCGGAGGTAGAGGAAAGATACATGGCGGAGGCAGAGAAATCCGTGTGACCCAAGTCATCCAAGGTGTGGGAGCATTTCACACTAAATAAACATTAAAAAGTGTGTTAACTGCAAAATATGCAAAAGCAACATGGCATGGCACGGGAGCACCACGGCAATGAACCAGCACCTTCACGTCCTCATAGAAGTCGTAATTACAAGTTTTCTGAGAGCTACGGCTTGTACCACGTGACCACTGCACCTCAGCTGAACCAGCGAAAATGGCTCTAAAAAATGGGGAAAATAGATACATATATATATATAATGTACTATAATATAAAAATATTACGTAAGTGTTCATACTGTTATTATTTTGTTGTGGTTTGTTTAGGTTAGCAATATTTATCGCCGTCATTAATAATAACAAACAAACAAACACACGGTTTGTAATTATTGTTTGCCTTTCTGTGTTCTGCAGTATTTAGCAGTAGCATACAAATGTAGTGTTTTACAGCTGCCAGTAACATTTTTACGCGGTTGCGGGTTCATTTTGTTGACTGTCGCTATAGAAACGGATAATCCCCAGTCAGAGGACGTGAACAGTACCGAGTTGAACATCACGTGTTTGCGAGAACGCAGCATAAATCACTACAGAATCCTACTTTTGTTCCGTTTTGAAGTGAGGAACGTAATGTCCCTGGTGCTGGTGTTTACTCGTTATCCAGCTTGACAAGCATGACAAATTAGCGTTAGCTCGTTAATAACTGTAGTAAAGCAGGGGTGGTATAGTTACTTTGCACTTTGCATTGCAAGACTAAAGACATGTTTTTATTCACTCGCCTTTTTTGGACCATTCATTTTTCAATCTGTTGTCATGTATAGCTACACTGCAATAAAAGCTTTTCTTAGTAATTTTGTCTCGTTTCCAGTCCAAATATCTAAAAAATCTTAAATCAAGATGACTAGACAAGAAAAATTGATGCTTAACTTCTGTTTGAGATTATATCTCATTAAGATTATTTTTCTTACCCCATTGGCAGATAATTTTGCTTGTTTTAAGCAAACAATCATTTAATTTTGAGGTGTTTTTTTTTTTTCAGAAAACAAGACATAATTTCTTATGCTATTTCATGTGTCTAGTAAATGTGTGTGCGTCAGTTCTGACATTCAGACAAATCCTGTTAAATTTTCTGATTTGTATTGTTCTTTATTTTTTATAAATTATTTATTGTTCTGGCAGCTCAGGTGGCACTTTATTTTTTTTAAAAAGTCTATATATTTGGCAGATATAAAGCATACATGTGTATGTTTTTTGTGTTAGTCCATTTTTATTTTATTTTATTATTCAAGGAGCAACATGTTTATGCACTTTCTAAAGATTTTAGTTCTGTTTTTGAATAAAGGGTTGAAAATGAATGCTTTTCTTGTTTTTTATCCGATTCATCGATTAACCGAAAAAATAATCGACAGATTAATCGCTTATTAAAATAATCGTTAGTTGCAGCCCTAAACCAAATTATGTGCTGTGCGACCAACTGAGTTAAAATTAAAGTTAGTTGCAAAAGAGCAACCAGGGGGAAGAACGAGTCTAGAGCCCTGTACATGTAACATTTTTTTAATATTAAATATAATTTTTTTTTTTCTTAAATATATACATGATATATACATGAATGTGTGTATTATAATAAATATACACAGTACACACACAAATTTTTGGATGTGATTAATTGTGATTAATCACTTGACACTGTGTGTGGTTGGTTGTGTGTGTGTGTGTGTGTGTGTGTGTGTGTGTGTGTGTGTGTGTGTGTGTGTGTGTGTGCGTGTGTGCGTGTGTGTATGAAGAGTTCAGATGCAAAAGTCTCTAAGTGCCATCCGAAATTTTCATCTAAAATGAGCATTTTTTTTTATCAGGCTCCTTTGGGTAGGTTCAGTAATTTTACTCTAATGCAATGTTTAGGTGCTTTTCTATGCAATTAAAGTGAAATAACTGAACATAAATATAGGAGCCTGATAAAAATGCTCATTTTAGAAGAAAATTTCAGACGGCATTTAGAGGCTTTTGCATCTGAACTCTTCATATATATATATATGCAGTTTCTTCAATCACTAGCAGTTAGAGTGAAATTTGTTTCAAAGTAAATCCTACACCATTTTTTTCAGTGTACAATAAAACAAATAAAAAATATATAAAACATTTAAGATAAATACAATACAAAAAAAAAATGTTTTTAAGAACACATCAGTTACACATATCTCTGAGGAAAAACACTGCCTATTTACTGTCTAAAAATATCCATATGTAAATTTTGAATGTTGGATCCAGACAAGAGGGGAAAAAATCGTTGTTGTGTCCTATAAACACAAGCTAGCTTGTCATTGGGCATTTGTGATACCCGACAACTTGATTCTCGTCATATATATAGAAGTATATTGATGTTGCCTGGCAATGTAGGAGTCCAGCGATAAAATCAACATGACATCTACAGAATGCCGCCCATTGTGCACATAAACATAATTACCGCAAGCTTGTCCATTGACACAACAGCGAACTTCAAGAAAGAAGGATTATTCATTCCATTACCAAGGCACTACATCGGAGTGAGTTGCCAGGGCAATGACTTTGTCACCTGGGAGTCAATAAGGGGCGAGCACCAGGAGATAATAGTGCAATTAATCCGCAGCTAATGTACCAACCTGCTCCGCCATACTGTCCACGGCATGATCCCACTGTATTATTAACACTAAGTGTGGAGAATAAAACAACTGGCAGCAGGACATTAATCTGCTGTGACGTGAGCCCTCTGTACCTCTGCATGTCAGGCCCTGTGTCCTCTTCGGTCAGTGAAAACCCCTGGAGAGGCCTCAACACATTCGGCAGCGTACTAGCTGTCTGAACTCTTTTCACAAAGCCTGGCGCGGTCTCTTACTCCTCACCTTTCAATGAGAACGGGATGGTCATTCCTACAATTTGGCAAATTTTATGTCTCCATGAAACAACACTCAAAAAATATTAATCAACTTTAATGCCATGTGGTTTTTCATGCGGGTATCTCATTAACACTAATTAATAATGATTAGCACTTGACAAATTCCCATGTGCCCAGTCAACTTCACTTTGAAATGAAGGTTACACATCTAATTATAAATTAGCAATTTTGAGTATTGTGTATATGTGCAAAACCATGAAATGAAACTCGTGAAACTCAACCCTGTTGCACTGGTTCTACTTGCCCTTTAAAATCTTAAACATGTGCCTAAATCACATGACTTGCTAGAAGTGACATAATTTCCTTGGAGGGAAAGGGACTTAATAGCATAAAGCATAAAATATTGAGCCTGTTGTTTCAATTTATACTGGTCATGATTTTTTTTTTCAATATATTTTATCAATCCAGTAAAATTCTTCCTCAGAGATAATCTTCTGCTAACATGTTGTTTTTTTGCCAGTTAGCAATGGGCTTCATTAGATTAAACATACATCCTGTTAACTAGACCAAACGACTAACATCCCTCAATCACGCTAAACATACGAAAGCTTGTTTCCATCATGGGATAAAATATAGAAATAGTAATTGTGTCTTTTTATCTCATAATTGTGAGATATAAAGTATTGCAAGATATAAACTCTTTTGTTTTACCTCATAATTGTTTGCGGGAATAAAGTCTTTATTATAAGATAAAAAGTTGCAATGACCTTTTTATTTATTTTTATCCCAGGGCAGAAACGGGTTTCCATATACCGTAAATACATTTATTTATACCCACAAAACTCATTTTTATGTGTTAAATCAGGCAGTAATAGCTCTTTATGGTGAAAATGATGGGTTACTACTTTTTACAGTGTGCTAGCCTGAGCTTGACCAGAGTGTTTTTCTAATAGACAGACATTTTCTTCCTTGAAATTTGTAACACTTTTTCCCCTCAAAAAAAACCTACTCAAAGACAAGGCAGACACCAATGGAAGAGGACACAAATGGACAGAAATTAGAGTGGACAAAACAATCGTGACGTAAGTGTAAAAGTCAAGGAGACACTTTGAGGTTGGCGCTCTTTTCATTCGTTTGACAAATGATATTTGAGTGCCTTTAACTGTTGACATTTCCAAAGGCGAGTCTTTGAGATGCCACAGTGAAAAGCCTGATGGTTAAAGAGTAATTTACTCCTCTTCCATCAGAATAGGAGGCTATCGATTGGACGGTCAGGTAAAAGTATGATTGCTACTGACCCTTGGAATTGAGGTGAGGCCCAATGCTAACACCAACGCCTCTTCATAGTATATTGAAATGTGCAGCCCTGCGAGAAAACGAACAGACTTTGGTCAAAGAAAATACAATGAACCATTTGATGTGATTAGCGTAAGGAGCTTTTAATTCTAGCAACATAAACTATACTTCTATTGCAAAGAGGGTGCAAATTACAATTTGAGAGAGCGTTATTAGCGCAAATAGACTCAGATCGGCTTCAAAAACACACAGCGGCATCCATGTGGCAGAATGGGTCTGTCACGAGTGAAATGCAGTCTTCGTATCAGACAGAAACGCATAAACAAGCATGACACTTGGGGTACGGGAATCCGAAAACTCTGACTGACAGTGCTCTGTCGTTCGGATTAGAGACATTCATTTCTTCCTGAACTCAATTACATTTTACAAAGGCTGACATCCCCAGTTAATTGCAGCCTTTCCACATGAGGGAATTATTTGCACTTCTATATTCCCTGCCCATGTGTGCTCCGTTCCGGCTGCGGCGTCCCCGTCTCCTATTTGAAAAATATTACAAATGACTTTGATTTAAAAACACTTCTGGAGCCTGAGAGGAGGAGCGCCGTTTAAATAGTTTCGAGAGCGTCTTTGAGAGCACTGTGCAGATCATTTTGATGACATTTAGCAGCTGGACTAGATGATCCCGTTTCTCTCTGCAGTCCTCCAGTCGGGTCCCTAGTGACAGGATGGTAAAAATAAAACAGCCAGGATGGAGTGAGAGGGAAAGGTGTGCTGAGAGTTTTGAATACAAAGAGGAGGGAGCTGGGAGGATCACCTCTGGCGGTTTAGTAATGTGGAGAACCGCTCAAAACTGTCTGAGAGGAGCACAGAGATGGGGAATGAGGAGGGTGGGGTTCTCCAAGTTGGTTTATTCTGGTTAAAGTTGGTTGACTAAAGGAGTACGACGGTCTGGAGGAGAAAATCAAGACATGACGTGCTGGTGCAAAAGACCCATCTTGTATAATTCACTGAATAAAATTAAAGTTTAATGTTCAACTACACAGAATATAAATAAATGTATGTTATGCAATATATAAAATGTGTTTTGTAGCTAAATGCATTCAAAATGTAGAAATTAAAACGAATAAAATTAAGTACATACAAACAAAAATATAAACATCCAGAATATATACATACAACAAAAGTTGTAAATGAAAGATGCCACAGATGTCTGTAAGCAATTATGAGTGACTGGGCAGCTAAATTAAAAAACTTATTATAGTTCATTTTAATATAAATGCAATTAGCTTTTCTTTTCTTTTTCTTTTTCCACTTCCACTTTTGTACATCTTAATTTCACAATTACTTCTATTGTCTTTGAAATATGGCTAAAGCGTACTGCTGAATGCACTGACACACATTTAATATACTTCCATGCCATTTCTACTGTACTTAATTATATTTGTAATTATACATTTGTAATGATGACCTTGCAATTTACAAAAATATATTAACTTTAAATGTAATATCAAATAACACACTACGGTTAAGTATACATGCTATAGTTATGTTAAAATAAGTGTATTTCATTAAAGCAAGACAAATAATTATTAACACACAATGAAAATTAAAATGTACTTCAAATGTGGCATTATTACAATATGCACAAAAATACTTACATGTGTTAGGAAAAATCGTCATGACAGTATACTCTCTTTAGACAAAATTAAGTCACCTGTTAATTAATTAATTTTTAATTAACATTACTGTTTATTTTAAATGTAATATTTCAAGATATTACACATCATTTCATTCAAGTACATTTTTAAAGTTTAAATCAGTGTTGCTTTTAAAACATTTTAGAGCACATTCAGACTCATAAGTCACAAGACGAGGATTGTGAAATTAGCATGCTAAAACATAAAGCACATTGATATTTACCGTTATTGAATTTTATATTGCCAATAAACTGGTAGCCTGCAATTGTTACTAATTACTACCTGATTTAATCCATAAAACTGCTTTTGTCTGTATAGATTGATGTACAGTATATAGGCTGATTCAGTGAATAATATTTTTGCCTCCTACAAAAACCTTTTTTTTTCAGTATGTGCTCCTTTTGTAGGGAGGTGAGACTCCCTGCTCTCTTCTGAAGGGCAGTATAATCTAACATTGCCCCCTTACTGTTATTGTCATACGCATTATGTGGCTAAACCCGAGGGATTAGGATGATCTCGCTGGATAACAATAATGTGGCGTAAGTCGACGAACAGATGAACAGATATCCATGGCATGGATCCGTCACAACATCACGGCACCTTTCGCCACATCTGGACCACGCTCTAATTCGTCTGCTTGTTTCTCACCTCTATTTTCCCTTCAGTGACATCATTGAGGTATTATCCTCACACTTCCCATTAATGCCATTGTTTGTATTATCTTATTCCAAGCAGACACTCAAAACAACATGCCCAGATGGCTTACATGTTTACCACTTGCGCAAACACGGTCCGCACCCTGTTTTTACGGTTCTCACCGCCTGTTTTGTACATTTTCCATGTCATATATATATAATGCCCACAGCAAATCACTTAACCTAAATAGGTTCAAGAACTGCTACTATGATTAGATCCAGACTGGAGAATTGTATTGCTGGCCAATATGGCGTAGCTATGCTCTACATGGTGGCTGAATGGCAAGTGGAATTGGATATGGGCACATCTGCTAAGCCCCAATAAACTCATTGTGCCCCTTTAACAATTCACTGCCATAGTTAGCAGATGCGTTTCATGTGTGGTAAGCCGGCCGTATTCTGCTTTATCAGCAGCTGGTGTGAGCAATTCAGCATCGGCGATGTGTCATACTAATAAAGGGACGGTGTGTCACAGCTTTTCAGTTCCTGTAGGGCTCAGAGTGAATGGACTTCTTACCAGTCTATGGCACTCTTGTTATTAAACACAGCAATCTTTCAGACTGACACATCCTGTGGGGACTTTGGCTTCTACTGTATGCTGAACGGCCACAAGCTGTTCTCTGTGCCAGCACACATACATGTGTATTTACTGTTTTTTGTTTTATTTTTTTTGCTAGTTTAATTCAGGCATTATAATTTAATTTGTGGAAATGTATTTTCTTTAGATTTAATTAAGATTCATAAATACAGTTCAACATGTTTTGAATGTGGAAATTAAATATAGTCAGGATACTGTAGCAAAACCTGCTATGGAGATTTTCAAAACTATTATTCATAAATTAAACAAATTATATTTTCTAACCCTAGCTGGCAAGATAAAAATTAAGCTAAGGCAACTGTCAAAATGGATCTTTTGAAAAAGTAGGTAGCTACATTAAGCCTACAGCTTATAAACCTTATTTTAAAAAAGCGGTTTGCCTAATTGTATTAAATGCTCACTTGTAGTGTACTTCAAAACTTTAAAGTATTTTAAATGATGACACCTTCAAATAATATAATACTAATTAAATAAAATCCCACTCAAGTGTACTTAAAGACAGCACACTTCCATGACTATTTATAAACACACTAAAGGCTGGAATACACTACATGACTTTTAAAATCAGTTCCAATCACCGCAAACAGCCTTGTTGCTAGAAGATGCTTGACAAATAATGAAAACAATATATATTCCAAAATTGGCTCAAAATATCAAACATGTTTGATATCTTCCAACTGAATGGAATTATAATCTGAATCTAAAAAAAAAAAAAATCTACGATGTGACCATCATACATTGCGTGATTTTGTATCATTATGCTTTAATAATCTTTGGTCATGCTTAAAGAAGTACATTTATTTATATTTTTTTTGTTTTGCTGACTAATATACTAAAGCATGTGTAATGAACTTAATTATAATTTTTATTGTAGTGTGTAATTTGATATTACATTTAAGGTTACTATATTTTAAATGTACTAAATTGCAACATCAGCATTACAAATCTGACTTGTAAAAAATATATTTAAAATTCATGACAAAATAAATTACATTAAAGTGTATTTTAGTCTATCATGAAAGAATTTGGCAGTTTACCATATTTCAAAGGGAACAGAAGTAATTATGAAATTACATATAAAAATGTACTTTGTCAAAATCACTCTAAAGTTCAGCTAACTGCATTTAATGTACTGTACATTTAAACTAGAGTATATTTTCATGTAATAGCAATTAACATGAAATGACAATAAGTGTTTGAAAACATTACATTTAGTTCACACTTACAATTTTTTTTTACAATCGCTGTGACAATTTTTTCAATACTTTTAACAATTTTCCTAAACTCTTAACACAGTTAGCACAACATCCGTCTGTGTAGGCTATACAATTAACACATTTCTTGTTGCTTTGACCCAAATTGCATACAGTTAACACAAATTTCAAATGCTTGAACTTCTTTTACACACAAGCTCAACCAAGACCAAAACAATGTAATTTTACTGCCAAATTTTCAAATGCTTTCACTCTGTATGTCAGAACAGATAACATCATGTTCTAACTTATAGACTAAAGTCTATAAAGTGAGCACCTGTTCATATTGTGAATTGAAACACAAATATGTCCTCTGTATTTTATTCTATATTGCTAATGAGAAACAGGTGATTGAATTCATGCAAATATATAAATTACAGCTGATTCCCATCTAGGAAACACACTCAGATGTTGAGTTCTTTCAGTCGCATGACCATAAGATATACAGTAAAAGAAGGCCTCTTTGGGCCGATCTTGTGTGGAAAAGTGCACTCCTGCTTACAGTTTTTTTTTTTCAATTGTCAACATCCTTTTGTCCAATCTCTAGTCACATTTTCAAAAATCTAAACACAATTAGCACATCTGTCTGTTGTGACCATACCATTAGCACAGTTTGTGTTGTCTTCACACAATATGCAGTCAATTACCTTGTTTCTAAATTGCTTACATTTTCGTTTCGTACAAGCTTACCCAAAACCAAAATCATGGATCTTTTTAGTCATATTTGCAAATGTTTAAACACAGCTTGTCAGAATTGAAGACCTAATCTTCCAAACCTTAAATATAGTATAAAGCTTCTACTTCTGCTACAACAGCAGCTCAAGAGCATTGAAAAAATCTCTCTATATAAAATATTGTAACAACTGATAAGCACTTTTAAGTAACAGATCACTGAAATATTTAGAAATAGCTGATTCCAGTCTCAGTTGGAGGAATAGTGAGGTGTTGAATCTCTTTCCATTACATCAACAACATAGAGTAAAAAAGACCTCTTTGAATTGGTTTCGTGGATGCAGAACAACACCAAGAATCAGCAAGATAAAAAAAAATAATGCCTGGGAGAGGGAGAGGAGTAGTTGTAGGAGGTAGAGGAGTAGTTGGATCAGAAAAAGGGAGAAGAGGTAGGGGAGAGGAGTGAGAATGTGTGTTAGACTGTGCGTTTTTTATGTTTCTTTGTTTGTTTTTCCCCTTACACATGTGGAAGCTATGAAAGCTTATTTCTGCCATGGAATATAAAGGGTAATTGTGACTTTATTTCAGAATTCTGACTTTTTTCTTGCAATTGTGAATTTACAGTATCTCACAATTCTGATAAAGTCTGAATTGCAAGATGTAAACTCACAATTCCAATATAGGTCTGAATTGTGAGATAAAAAGGTCACAATTACTGTTTTTACTTTTTTTTTATTCTGTGACGGAAACAAGCTTGCATAGTAGCCAAAGGCCATGTATGTTGGAATCTTTGTTGATCCCTGGCATCAGCTACCATGGGGGCACCATCCACATCGAACCCTCACCCACTGGAAGGTTCAAGGTTCCAATTGAATTTCTGCATAGGGGACCCTATTTTTTCTATTGTACATTCTATAAAGTAATGACTCATTCAGTTTTATATAGTATGTTGCCAAGAATGAACATAATGTAAAAATGTAAAAACACAATGTTAAAAATGTAAAATGGTTTTCAGATGAAGGTAAACTGAAGGCTAAATTACAAAAAAACTATGGATTTTTATATTGTATGCAGGTAGAACTGAGACATGACAAGTAATGCAGTTTTTCTAATGCCATTACAGTTTTTTACAATAGCTATGACAATTTTTTCAATACTTTTAACAATTTTCCTAAACTCTTAACACAGTTAGCACAACATCTGTCTGTGTAGGCTATACAATTAACACATTTCTTGTTGCTTTGACCCAAATTGCATACAGTTAACACAAATTTCAAATGCTTGAACTTCTTTTACACACAAGCTCAACCAAGACAAAAACAATGTCATTTTATTGCCAAATTTTCAAATGCTTTCACTCTGTATGTCAGAACAGATAACATCATGTTATAAAATTAACTTATAGACTAAAGTCAAAGTGAGCAGCTGTTCATATTGTGAATTAAAACACAAATATGTCCTCTGTATTTTATTCCACTGCTAATGAGAAACAGCTGATTGAATTCATGCAAATATATAAATTACAGCTGATTCCCATCTAGGAAACACACTCAGATGTTGAGTTCTTTCAGTCGCATGACCATAAGATATACAGTAAAAGAAGACCTCTTTGGGCCGATCTTGTGTGGAAAAGTGCACTCCTGCTTAAATGGGATATTTTGAGCCCAGTCTCATGAAAGTGCGTATAAATAGTATGCCAAATAAAAACGAAAACTCATGGTATTGATATGGAAAAATGGACTTTGGCGTATATATGATACAAACGTGTTTGGCGTGCACATAAAACGCAGTTTTCACGTGCATATAAAACGCATCTACCCCACAACCCTAATCCTACCCATCAATACCACGAGTTTTCATTTTTATTTGCCGTACTATTTATACGCACTTTCATGAGATCGGGTTGGATATTTTAGAAGATCTGCACCAAAGATTGGTGCCAGAGAAAGGGGACAGGTGGGAGACAACTTGCCAATATATGTGATCACATGGAACAATGTGGCATTCCACTATTCCCAGTGCAGGCAGAGCCTGGTCTGACACCCATTCGAGAATGATGTCTCCTTTCCTTGCCCCTTACTCCCCTTTACTCAACCCCATTGAGGAGTTTTTCTGAGCTTGGAGATGGAAGGTTTTTGACCATCGTCCACAGAGTCTAATGTCCCTCCAGGATGCAATGGATGCTGAATGCCAAGACATCACAGCTGAACAATACCAGGAAGGATAAGGCATACCAAAAGATTCTTCCCAAGAAGCCTTGCCAGAGAAGATATCAGGTGTGATATGGAGGAGAACATATGGCCAAATGCAAAAGACCGGGCAGATTAGATGATTTTTTTTTTTTTTTTTTTAATTCTTCTGTTGCTTTTTTTGTTTGTATATTTTGTATTTTCACATAATAAATGACAGCTATATTGCATATTTTTGTTTTTGTTTTCCTTCATTCTTGTTTTCTTTCTTGTCTTTCTAATGTCTTGTTGCAAATAAAGCCTTTACTGCAGCAATTCTGTCTCGGTCTTTCCCCCCTGTCTGCAGCAAAATAAACAAAATACACGCATTTACTAAACCCAACAAAACAAAAATTGTAGCGAGGCTTCAAAAGAAATTGTAGTGTAAAACACAATATGATCAATGCAATATACTTGTCTATTAAGGTCAGACCTGACACATAAAATAATGCAGTTTTTGTAATTCCATTTGATGTTAGTGTTTTTATGATATTGTGCTATGATTGACTAAATGTTCCTGTTGAACATGTGTTAGTGTTTTGGATTACTAATTTGATTTTGAGACATGTTTGCAGTGTTCAGGTGTAGATGTAGTGTATTGTGTTAGTGTATTATTGCAAATTGAAAATTAGTGTTAGTTTAGTTTGCTATGTGTGTTGTAGGTGTGTTGGTGCGTTAAGAGTTTAGGAAAATTGTTAGAAGTATTGAAAAAATTGTCATAGCGATTGTAAAAAACTGTAACAATATTCTGTTAAAATATATATTTTGCATCATACAGTAAGTAATCTTTTTATGTAACACGCTACAAGATAGCTAACAACATTGAAGCTATTTTAGGGAGCCATATCTTTTGAAACAGACAAGTAACAGATTGTATAATTATAACTCAATCAGAGCAGTATTTCTCTGGCTCAAAAAATAGGTTTTTGAATGAATAAATCTTGATTATGGTGACATAATCAGATCAATTTATCTTAAACAGACACAGTCCATTTATACTAAATACAACTAAACTAGACTATGATTCAGAAGTAGTGATGAACTACAGCGATTAACTAAATGTATCGCTACAAAAAGATGCAAATTGCCGCACTGGGACTTCTGCACGCAGACTTGAATCAGACTTCCCAGCATGACATATGAGACAGAGAGAAGAGCATTTTAATTAGTTTAATTGATTATTTTTCACTTTTTCGCAGACATGCATGTGCAACAGTGTGATATTAAAACCAGTGATATATTGCTAATGCATAAATACCACTAATTGTCGGAAAAAGTAGCTTGACTACTAAAGTAGCTTCAATAAAACAAAACCCTGCTCTGTTATTAAAACTACTGAAATGTTACTGAACAATGTATTGGAGTTAGCAGAATTGCTCCTGCATTTCACACATAAGTGATGTAAACAACAAGGTGTGTTTTTCAGGTTTTTTATCACTGTAGGGACATTTGGTCTGTGTAAAGAGAGTAAAATTGTACATGCAGTCCACTAAACCTTTCAGATATGTACAATGTATTTCGGCCTTAAAGGGTTATTCCAAATCAGAATGAAAATTTTGTCATTAAATCACTTACCCCCATGTCGTTCCAAACCCATAAAAGTGTCATTTGTCGCTTTTAGATTAGCGTGTTAGATTAGTTTATGTCTTAGGTTTATATAAATAAAGTCTTATTTATATTGAAAAGAGAAGTATCTTGTGTTTTGTGCTTACAAGTTAATGTCTTAATCTGCCGATCTTGTTACTGTGCTAATAAATAGTGTTTTCACTATATTTTGGAGTTTAATCTCCAGAGCAGAATTCATGTTATACGGCTCGTTCAGTGAATCGCCGGCCGACTCAGTGATCAGCCGCAAAACAGTGATTCTGTTCAAATTCCCTATAAAATCATAAATTATTCCCTTTGAGCTAAATTAAATTATTTACATATTACCCCTACAGCTACAAGGATACTCTTTGTGTGCACAAAGAAATCAAAAATAATGACACATGGCCTTGATTGTGGTAGTTCTGTTGCTGTCTACGGAGGGTCAGAGAGATCTCGGATTTCATCAAAAATATGAAGAGTTCAGATGCAAAAGCCTCTAAGTGCCGTCTGAAATTTTTCATCGAAAATTAGCATTTTTTTTCAGGCTCCTATATTTAGGTTCAGTATTTTTTCTCTAATGGCAATGTATAGGTCCGTTTCTACGCAATTAAAGTGTAATAACTGAAAATAAATATAGAAGCTTGATAAAAATGCTAATTTTAGAAGAAAATTTCAAATGGCACCTAGATGCTTTTGCATCTGAACTCTTCATATGTTAATTTGTATTCCGAAGATGAACAAACGTCTTATGGGTTTGGTACGAAATGATGGTAACTAATGACAGAATTTAAATTGTTGGGTAAATTAACCCTTTAAAGAAATAGTTCACACAAAAAAGTGCTGAAAGTTTACTCACCTTCAGGACATCCAAGATGTAGATGAGTTTGTTTCTTCATAGCAACAGAACTGGAGAAATTTAGCTCATTTCAATGAATGGGTGCCATCAGAATGAGAGTCCAAACAGCTGATAAAAACATCACAGTAATCCACACAACTCCAGTCCATGAAATAATATGTGTTTATATGAGTGTTCTATCAATAATATTGCTTTCTCCAGTGAAAAAGTCCATCACCTGTTGTCCCGTTTATGTTTCTCTCCTGGTTTAAAGACTTGTTTATTGGAGAAAACAATATTATGGATTATGGACTTGTATTTTGGCCAGAAGCGATGGTTTGAAGTTAAAAACGTCTTAATGATGGGTCTGTTTCTACAAACAGGTAACTTTTTGTTCACAATACATTAATAGATAGACTGGGGTCGTGTGGATTACTTGTGGATTATTGTGATGTTTTTATCAGCTGTTTGGACTCTCATTCTGACGGCACCCATTCAGTGCAGAGGATCCACTGGTGAGCAAGTGATGTGATGCTAAATTTCTCCAAATCTGTTCTGATGAAGAAACAAACTCATCTACATCTTCGATAAACTGAGGGTGAGTATATTTTCTGCAAATTTTCATTTTTCAGTAAATTATTCTTTTAAACAAGAACAGGATTGCAGTGACACTTTTTCAATGTAACAAGAACAGCTCTAACAGTGTGAGAATGAGTGTGTGTGAACGACTACATGTCTAAGAGTAAATCTGAAGGGTAATGAAAGCATTAGTTGCTAAGGTTAATGCTCGCCATCAAACTTTAATTAGCAAAATTACAGGAAATGATAACCAAATTAAAAACGGCAAACTCTTACACACATTACTTCAAGATGTGAAGGAGGGTCTAATGAGACCACACCAAATAAAAGCCACAAAACAACAGCTCAGAGTTTGGATTTGTGCCACCCGAGCTGCCCACGGCCTGTCATTAAATCATGAGGTTATAGACTCTGCCAGCAATGAGTGAACTTGAATAGGGCGTTAGGTCTGATTGACTGTGATAAATGCTGCACATACTGTTGGCTTTTGCCTCAAAGTCTGAAAAAAAAAAAAAAAAAATAGTCCATCTTTTCACCAGTTTTGCCCTCAGCACTGAGGCCAAGCAGTTCTGTGGCGGAAACGGTTGTCTTAAATGAGTACCAGATGACTGAACGACAGATTTACTGTCGGAACAGAAATACTTCTCTATGTTTCATGTGGACTGGAGTTAGTTTGGCATCCTGCCCACCCCTTGGTGCTTGTCTGCCCGCCCCACCGCTTGCGCAGGACTGCCCCATAATGCTCCGCAATGAGCCGTGATGACTAAAGACACATGTACAGGCCTAAGGGGTCTCCTGGTGGGACAAAGTAACCCCTAAATTTACCAAATCAAAATTTCCTTTGACAGAAATGTCAAAAGCCTTGTTATTATCACAGGAGGGCAACAGGACACAAGGCAGAGGCACCACATGTCCCCTGGAAACCATGGCAACATTTTCATCTGACTACTTTGTGCATTCAGTCACCGTGACCAAGCACCAAATCGCCAAAAAAGCCTCTTTGTATGACTTTTTCTCATCTTTTTCCTCACATCCATTTACATACCTGTGACAACAATTATAACTAGGAACTGGACACAACTTGCCACATTTAAAAATATCTCAGTTCGACCTCGACTTGGCACTAAGCATTTTATTTCAAGAGCTTTGTTTTGCTTGTCCACAGTGTGAAGAAAATAAATGGTTGCCAGTCACAAGATAAACAAAACAAAAAAAAACATTAAAGGATAGTTTACCCAAAAAAAAAAAAAAAAAAAAAAAATCTCTTATCTTTTACTTACCCTCATGTCATTCCAAACCTCAATTATGGGAGTGAGTAGGTTTTTTGACTAGGATTTTCTTCTCTCTTTTTTAAAGCAAGGACCACAATGGAAATAAGTTACTGCAACTTTATTGTGTTATCCTCGACAAGAAGGTTGTAACAGCGAATTGCTACTTTTTGTGTCAAATAAACTCAACTCAACTCAATTACTTATTTCTTCAGTGGAACAACAACAACAAAAAAATTATATATATATATATATATATTTTTTTTTTTTTTTTTTTTTTTTTTTTTTGTGCTTTAGCTTATATAGTGAAAGTCAATGGGGTCTAGTGTTGTTGAGTTATTATATGGACAAAGCAAGACATTTTTTAAAATGCCTTCTATTACTGCTTGTTTCATTATGGTTAACAAAGACCATAAAAAATTGGTACTTGAAATCAAATAACATATTACACATTTATCCTTTTAATTAGTTTCTAAACGTATTAAAATTTGTTCTCAAATAACTAAAACTACAACTGAAATCAAATTAATAAAAGTCATACCGACTTTAAATAAATAAATGGCAAAACAAAACAACATTATTTCTAACATTTTAACTAAAATTAAAATGAAACAGACAATCCAAAAATAAAAAATAAAACTATATAATAACTATTCTAAAGATTTTAATAAGTATTATTATTAGTAATAATTTATAGGAATAGTTCACCCACAAATTTTAATTTTGTCATCATTAACTCACCCTCATGTCGTCCCAAACTTTCTTTCTTATGTTGAACACAAAAGATGATATTTTGAACAATTTTGAAGAACCGAACAGTTGTTGGTCCCCATTGATATCCATAGTAGGGAAATAAATATAGAAGTCAGTGGGGACCAACAACTGTTTGATTACCACCATTCTTCAAAATATCTTGTTTTACGTTCAACATAAGAAAGAAACTCATACAGGTTTGGAAAGAAATTAAGGTGAGTAAATGATGACAAAATTTTTGGGTGAACTATCCCGTTAATACTACTTAAATTACTACTGCTGTTCTACTACTACAACTAATAATAATAATAACGATAATAATTGAGAATAATGAAGTCCACGCCACAACTAAAATGGTAATGGAGGAACAATATTACGAAGTAGCAATGAATGATAAAAACATTGACAGCCAATCAGAATCCATCTTGTTTAAAGAGCAAGATAAGTGTT
Source organism: Acrossocheilus fasciatus (assembly GCA_036784905.1). Taxonomy (NCBI): domain Eukaryota; kingdom Metazoa; phylum Chordata; class Actinopteri; order Cypriniformes; family Cyprinidae; genus Acrossocheilus; species Acrossocheilus fasciatus. The sequence goes on along the minus strand of CM071940.1, from coordinate 27,070,819 downwards.
CTTAAAAAAAATCAAAACTCTATCTTATACTGTATATGCTGGTGTCAACACCAATATAGTTATTGTTTTTGGTGTAAACAGGCCTCAAATGATGCCAAAATGTAATTTTGGCGTGAACTATCCCTGTCAGGCAGTGGCATCTGGCAACTGGTCGCATCGGCAGTTAAATGAACAAATGCAACAATTATTAATAAGCTAATAACTTTCAACAACTGCCTGAACGTTACCTAATTCTCATAATTGATATTCACAAGCCAGGTTGACATAATGTGCCACTTCCACCACTTTTCAGATCACTCCTGCTTGCAATAAACGTTTCGAGAGAAATGTGCAGACGGTGGAGTCCACTCAATACATCTGCAATGAGGTGGCTGGCAAGATGCCATCTTAAACAAACCACAATGGCTGTGTTTGTCCTGACCTGGCATATTCCAAAACCCCCCATGAAAAACATTGCCGTTGAGCCCTGAAGGCCTACAGCCACTTCCTTTCAGACCACACAAAACGTGGATCTGTGGGCCACCCCTGCCGCCCGTTGGCCTGAATAGACTCAGTGAGCCAGCACTGACAGCGGGGCGAGCGAAGTGGCCGCCCGCAGGGAGGGGTTACACACCATGCCTGGGGTGCTGTCACATCAGTCATAAAGACAAAATAATAAAACCAAACAAACTTACATGAATTATATGTTAATGGGAACAATGCAAGTCTTCCAAGAAAAAGCTGTAAAGAATGACTAATTCATTCCTTTTTTCATCTCACCGGACCTCAATATGAGACTAAAATCATAGTGGATGAATGAGATGTTGAATATACGAGTTTCTCTTTGTTACAACAGCCATTTTCGAGGCGGAGGTTGTAATAAGGTGTTTATGGAAAAAAGCGGCTATCGTAAGCCACTGTGCTCTGCATATTACAACATCACACGCATGCACACACTCCTAATGCCAGAGAAACACCAAAACCCATGAGATAGCATCTATTCTCTTAACCAGCTTTTCACATGGGTATACTATCATCTTAAGCGTTCTTTCTAAGATCTACCTAATTACAGAATCAATGGCAGGCATCATGCAGCTAATTTACCACGTCCCTACCTCGCTCCGTAAAACAAGATAGATTTTATTTTGCTGCATTCCATTCAGAGACGGATGTGTGATATTCATGCTAAACATCTGCGAATTTCAAACATGAAGGAGTTACTCTGGCTTACACTCTGTGTATCAGCAAACAAAATGGCTGTGCTACTGTTAGCTTTGCAGTTGTTTGAATGTCAACAAAGTCTGCTAATAACTAAACTGCTATGCTGTGCTAACATGCTATGCTAGCTGAGGATTATTTACTGTTTATGTTAGACTAGTTGTAGTCACTTGTATTTTAGGGAATTTGACATCTATGTGTTTATTTGCTTAAAAAATGTCATTAAAGAGATGCCTTTAAAAAGAAGCATGCTTAATTGTGTTGAATGCCCAGTTGTAATGTACTAAACGATTTAAGTGGCTCAAAAATGAACTTTTACACTTCTTTTTAATTTATATTAAGCTTAATACATTTTATCTAATTGTAAATAACATGCAATTAAGTGTCCAAAAACATTACATTTAGTATATTATTTTAATGTACAGTAGTTTAACCAAAAATGAAACTCGTCATAATTTACTCACCTTCATGTCATTCAGAACCTGTGCTGTATTACGTTCTTCTGTGAATCACAAAAGAATATATTTTGAAAAATAACAAACTCCATATGAAGAAAGACAATAGATTCGAATGTTTTTTTTTTTAATCCCACTGACATTCATTGTGGATATAACAGTTAAAACATTCCTCAATATATATATATATATATATATATATATATATATATATATATATATATATATTTAATTTTATTTTTTTCTCTAGAAGAAAAAGTCATACAGTTTTGGAACGAAATGAGGACGCTGACATTTAAAGTTAAATTTTTGGTTATCTTTTTACTGTGTATATCTCCCTCAGCACCACCATGTGACGTCTTTCACCCGCTTCCCTGCAAAATCAGAGTTTCAGATTTCTAGACCCGAATGATTTTCCAATTTGAAAGTCCAACTTCAAATGGAGTTTAAATGCGGCCGTTTCTTCGGCTGAATGGAACGCAGCATTAGCAGGTCTCTTAAATGCGATACCTTGCCATACATTTACATAATAATATGCAAAAGAGTTTGAAAATTAAACCACATATATTCACACCAGGTGTGAGGAGAATTTAATGAGTTGGATTGTTAGTTTTTGGCAGTTTCCAATGAAGCTTTAAGCACAAACACTCTGGTAAAGAGAGTAAAATACAAGTGTGCCGGAGTGCTACACACAAGAGACAACTGCAGACATTGAGTCCAAAGATTTTTTAATGCCTTGTGATCACAGAACGGCGGCTCTCCCCTGACATATTTTCAAAGACAAGATCGAAGCGACTGCAGGAAATTTTAACTTCCAATTTTCCCCATATGCCAAAGAAAGGAAACTCCGTGGGCCAGTATTAGTATGTAAAAGGATGAATAAAACTCTTCAACAGCTAAACGCCACGATGCTTTTTCAGATTTCTTTTATACGCCTGTCCAGTTGTAACAGTAGATTTACTGAGATGTCACAAGGGTTCCCGTGAGAGGAATATGGCAAATTACTATAAAAAATGTGAACAACAAAGGTGTTAAATAAAAATGCAATGATATTCAACGAGGTGGCAGCGATTGTTCAGTGTCATAAAGCTGCGGCGCATTAGGTATGCATCATTAGGTGGACTCCTCACCTGTGTCCGCTCAGTGCGTCTGACTTCAGGTTGGTCTGGATTCACCTTGGGCTACAATCTCAGGCCCACAGCACGCAGAAAACAGTCTCCACAATAATACAGCCAGCCTGATTTCTTCTCCCCCACCTCCTACTGACTCAAATGTGTTTCCTCATGCAGACATGATAACCACTTTCCAATTTCAACTTCATCTTCAACCACCAATTTCAGCCAGCGTGGCTGTGACTGCAATATGAATCCCTGCATATATACAGGACATTACAGGCTCATACAGGGCTGGCCGCAAATGAGAGCGAGAGAGAGACGGGGGAGCAGATAGAGGCCAAGACATTGCTCGCTCCCAGCTGCCTGTTATTTCTTTCCATTTATTATTCAATAAGCTTTAATTGACCCTTGACCCCGAACAGGAGTATGAATCGGTCTATCTTCTGGGCGCAGTCCCGTTCCCGAATCCTTGTGGCAAAGTCAAGGAGGGCTAAATCTGGAGGGACCCGGGAGCATGTCGCATGGGTTTAGAGAATACACTACAAGCAGAATTAGGGCTGATTGTGATTGAATGGAGCTTGATGACTCTTGACATTTCCGTGGAGTTCTTCAATCACACGCTGCCGTTGTTCAGGTTTGCGCCAGTGCATTTACACTCATGCACTTCAAAAAGGCATATATTACACAGACGCGCACGCACATACACTCATAAACAAAAAGATGGAAGTGATGACGAACATGCTAACTGAAAAAAGCAAGCGTCTCCTTCATGGGCCTCATTTGTTAATCAATGTTGAAAATCCGGTTTTATGGTTTTTTGCAGCCGCACACATTCGATTTCAAAATCAACAAATGAGGCCCATGAAGGAGACGCTTGCTTTTTTCAGTTAGCATGTTCGTGTTTGCGCGTCTGTGTAATATAGGCCTATGCCTTTTTGAAGTGCATGAGTGCAAATGCACTGGCGCAAAACTAAATGAACTAGTATTTTACACTGAATGTAATTTAGTGTAGACATTTTTACTCAGAAATTGTAAATTTCACAATTAGTTACAAAGAAACGTCATGCGACTGTTGAATTAAACATGAAATTTTGGAGTATAAAGACTAAAATAGCATTATTGGTTAAATGTACTCCAATAAACTCCAAAATGTACTCAAAAATTACAGTGTATAGTAAATTTAGATCAATAAATAATAAATAAAAGAAGCACACATGCATACAGTAAGGGATAATCAACGGCTAGTTGCCAACGGGTGGTTGCCTCCGCGAAGTGCATTTAAAATCCGTTGATTATCCTGCTTATTCCATGGTCATTTGCCAAGTTATAGACAAGTTAAAACTAGTATTGCTCTTTGCAGCTCAATATTTAACCAAATGGGTAAAAGTTGTATTTTCGTCAACTACGGCACGTTAGCGCTGGCATTCTCACTCTCTCTTTCTGTGTGTGCACATGCGAATGATGTGTGTTGTGCATTAAATGATTTCACTATATACCTGCCAGCCAATCAGAATCCAGTATTCAGACAGGAATAACTTCCATGTTAATAATCATTTAATATTAATAATATTTATAATTTATATTATATTTTACATTGTATGAATAAAATACATTTTAAATAAGAGATTGTAACTGACTAGTCAAACTAGTTGTCACGCCTGGTTTTGGGTAGTGATGACCGTTTTCGAAGCAGCTCCGGAACTTTTGCGTATCATTTGTTTTGAAACAGTGGTTCAGAGCACGTATCAAACTGCCAAAGTCACGTGATTTCAGTAAACGAGGCTTCATTACGTCATAACTGTTTCGAAACGTTTTTAAATTTCAGTGGTTTGCCGCTGATCTCTGTAAACCAGTGAATCATGCAAGTTCATTGAGATCGCCCCCAGCAGCGAAACACTGAAACAGCGTCTATGGTTTTTACCTGATCTTGGATCAGTTTCATCAATTTGTAGACATTTTTAACAAGAAATTTGTGTAAATAAAAGCATGAGAAGTAGTATATCTTTCTGACCTATATATACAAGCTCTCCATAAAACAAAACAAAACAAGCCCTGCTAATTAATATCAAATATTTTAAAAGCCACATATTATATAGACATTTCATTTTTCATGGTATTTTATCATTTTTATGGCATTTAATATATTATACTTTCAGTAAAACATTTACATACTTTTGACCAGCAGGCATCACCAGTGTGTGGTGTTTCGAGCACTTCAAAACAGTGGATCATTTTGCGAAACAATTGGTTCAATCGATTAAGCTTCGAAAAGGTTAGTTTCTCCCATCACTAGTTTTTTTTTTTTTTCATGTTCTTGTTTTCATGTCTTTTATTTTGTAATTTGATTCATGTTAGTGTCGTGCATCCCTTGCCCTCATGTATTTCTGCCTTGTGTATATGTTGTGATTGGTTGTTCTAGTTATCTTGTTCCTCATTGGTTATTGTCCTGTCACGTGGTTCTCAGTTCTGTTTGATCAGTGGTTGGTTCTTGTCATGTGACCCTTAGTGTTTGCTATATGTAGCCCTCACCTATTATTTACAAAGTATTTTTTATTTATTTTTATGTATTAGCTGAATAACAAATTTCACCATTATTGCACAGAATAAATGTGATTTTCAAGACCTTTTGCTATGTTGTCATAATGTAACCTGCCATTAAACAGAATATTATAGGTTTTTTAGGACAATTGTGCAGTTTTTGTATACATCATTCAATATTTAAAAAAAAACACACACAACTTCCCCTGATCTGCATGCATGAAAAATGACCGTGTCCTCCAATGTACCTATGAATGTCCAGGCTGAATCGGTTCTGGTAAGATCTTTTAACATCAACCTCATAGAACAAAACATCTCAGCAGTGAAAAATGTGGCTGCCTTTGTCTCTCAGGTTGCAGGAGCTATTACAGCAGTTTCATTCAAAAGCTTTTAAATCTCACAATGCACTGTATTACAGTTTTATATGCAGTGTGTTGCTCTGAGCTTGTTATTTTCACACTGGATGTATTGAAAGCATTGAAATACTGCCTCATTAAATGGTAGACAGGCACACAGCGAAGAGAATGGCCCGGGCGAAACAGCCAGACTGACTTAAACAGAAGAGCTGCAGTGTTGACAGATGTGTCCACTGACAGCAGTTCACACTGCACTTCTCTACCTACTAACTCTCTCTCCATGACTGGATTGTGATTCTTCACTAGTGCTAAGGCAGATAAATGATTACTGTGGCTCGCTGGTGAATGCTAATGCTTTACTAAAGCTTCAAAGGGACCATTTTCTACACTTTTGTAGCGTTTTATTCTTTCCTTGAATCAGCGGTGTAACCACAATAGACACTGAGGGGAACGTTTCTCTCTAATATTCAGATTAGCAGCCAAATGACATGGGTTTTTCAATGGTCAGTTACATTCAAGATTTATTATGTGGCTAGTTTCCCTCAAGTTGACTTATGATGGTGTCTTAAATCAAAAACTGTTATAATTTATAGTAACATGACTTTTCTTCAGAGATAGCAATCTTGAATCAAACACCCACACGATTTCATCCCTAAATAATAATAATTTGGCTGTCTATTAAACATTTAACAAGTACAATCACACCAAAACATTCAAATCTGTGTTCACGCTAGTTCTGATCCAAAAAGAGCAGGTGTCATGTAACAGCTTCATAAACAGTCTTTTCAACCATACAGTGTCATTATTTCAGTCTTAGAAAAGAGTAAATCGAGTAAATCACCTTTTTAAAGCAATGCCGAGTTCACACTGCACGATTTTCAAACTCGTCGGATCGCTGTTGTTTTCACACTGCATGACTATCTGGGGTAGCATTCAGTCGCTGCTGTGTTCACATTGCACGATGGATCGGCGACAGGGGCTTTCACATTGCACGATTTCACAATAGGAAGAATCGCCGACAACTCTGTCTGATCTGCAAACTACGTTTCACAACAAAACCCACGCGAGAAGTGATAAGGAAATAACGCGAGAACCTGCGTGCGTCAGACCGTTGTTCTCCAGCGAGACTGGAAGTATTAAAAAAATATAGCCAGCAAATTGTCTGTGCGCTGATTTCCAGCTACAAAAAGAAAAACAGATTATGCAGGAGGGAGATGCAGGGAACAGGGATTGTGTTCTGCAAAGAGTGGTAAATAATAATTTTGCAGTAACTGTTAAGCTGATGTTGCGGCTGGTCAAGCGTTTGTGCTTCTGTATGATATAATTGTACATATTAAAATACTGATATGGCCCATAACTCCTCACTGAACTTCCCTCTGCCATGTATCTTTGTCTCTCATTGGCTGAAGGTCATCGCGATGTAGTTTTCAGTCAGAAATCATTGCACACAGCAGGATTGTGAATCGCCGACAGCTCCAGATATTTAGCATGCCAAATATTTCACAGGCGTCGGCGACGTGTCGGCGATTCCCTCATATCGTGTCTTTGATAATTCACACTGCGCGATTGTCACTCGCGTGAACGAGCTCCGATTTGCCTCCGATATAGGGAATTTGTCGGCAATTTATCAAAACCTGTCGGCGAGTGAAAAATCGGGCTAAAATCGTGCAGTGTGAACTCGGCATAACTTGGCGCTTCAGATAAAGATTGTATCATTGCATCATCATGCCAGTAGGTGGTGACAAGTGACTGTTAAAAAAAAAATATTTGGCATTGAATTATTCATTCAAGAGATTCCTTCAAAAATGCTGATTCATCCAGTAACACTAGTCTTTGAGTGAGTCATTGAATCATTCATTCAAACTTGGTAAAAAACAACAAAGAAGCAAACGAAAAAAGAAGTTCAAATTATTATTATTATTATTATTTAAACAGACTTTAGCATTTTTAGTTGTCAGTTGAGAATGGAAGAATGTGATTCTTATTTTATACAAATAAATAGTTTCTCACAGTATTTTCTTTCTTCTGCAGAAGAGTAAAATAAGATATTTTGAAGAAGTCTGTGGTATTCAAACGTGTTATTATTAATTAAAACTAAAGCTATAAACAAATTATTTGGTTTAAAAAAATGAAATTATTATTATTACTAAAAAGTACTAAAATTACTTTAAAAAAAATATATTACAAACGACACAAAAAGCACATAACAAAATTACTAGAACTTACATTAAATAATAATATTAACTAATTAATAATATAATACTATATAAATAATACTAAAGTAACACTGGGAGGAAAAACACATACAGACCTGAAACAACATGAGCAAAAAATGATGACAGATTTTTCATTTTTGGGTGAACTATGCCTTTAAGACTTCTCTAAATGACCTGACCTATGTTATGATTGGCTAATCCTTACATACCAACATAATTCACACTGTCAGAAAGGTAATTTTCTAAATAACAAAAATTATTTATTTCAAAGAAGAATCTTTTTTTTTTTCTGTATTGACAGTCAAATTCGGTAGGGGTATGGAGAGCTGATGTTGTTATAAAAAATTAAACAAACAATCAAAGCTAAAAGCAAAACAATTTCTAACACACACACACACACACACACACACACAAAAACCTTGCATCAAATGCCCATGTGGAATAGCTTGACAAATAATGGTTTAGTCAACTGCAGCCAATCAAATAAACATCTACAATTAATCAGTTAAACTGCTGCCAACTGAGAGCCAGATGAGAGCATTTGCATTTCATGTATTGTGATCTCTCTCTCCAGTTCCTCCAAGAACATCCAGTCCAGCTTAATCTTCCTTAAAGAGAACAAAAACATCTTAATGTTGATCACCAGGGGCTCTCGAAAGAGCAAGGCGAGGGCTAACTGTGCGTGCCTGTGTAAATGTACATGTCTGCGAGCAATCCAGTTTTTAACGACGCTTGCAATATAGCTACAAAAAAGACCCAGACTAACTGCGATGTGCAGGATATCACATTTATGAAAGTCTTTTTAAGGATACAGGGAAGAAAACAGGATCAAAATTGATTCGATTCATTAGAGCCGTGTCGTGGCTTCTGTCTCTGAGCTACAGCCACTCACTCTCGTTCACTAACTGATATCAATGACTGCCCTGTCATCTTGTAAGCATATGAATAAATAAACTGTCACACAGAGAGCTATATGAGATAATGGTTATGTGCGTAAATGTCAGAGAGAAAACAAACCCCATGATGCATTGCGTTGCTTCGAGGCAAAATATGCTCAAAACATTCGAAGAGGGCTGACTGATACACCTGCACTTCAGCTAGGCGTAAATCATCTGCTGCATATTGTGTCTCATTTTAACAGTGTTGAAGAAGCTACTTCAAAAAGTACAGTATTCCTGTACTGTAGATAATAATGGGATTATGTTACTAAATGATGCTATGTTTTGACATTTCATTTGTGCAGAGTTTTTACTGAGCGTCAAATTCAGAAAAAAAAGTAATATTGTGTGTCATCGTTTGTCATCATGACAACAAACAGACACACACACACACACGCACACACAGACCCAAACTTTGCACTAAATATGAGCTGTGACATGAAAGACAGCAGACAGGGAAAAAAATATAAGTCCATTTCACGCCTTTAAGACCCTTTCAGAAAAGAATCTGCAACAACATGGCATGGCAAACAAATGGCAAAAAAATAACTATATTATAATGATGTATTTGTGTGTGTGTGTGTGTGTGTGTGTGTGTGTGTGTGTGTGTGTGTATATATATATATATATATATATATATATATACACTGTAAAAATACAGTACAATATACCGTTATAATTTGAAGGAATTTTCCGTATTTGGTTTTTACATGTGTTTTTCCGTATTTTTTAATTACGCTTTGCATTGTGGGAATAAGCTCAGTAAATTATCGGCGCGAAAACAGTGCTTGAGCAGGCCCCATTATTCACGGAGATAGTATCAGTCAAAATTTTATTTTAAAGTCGGATTTTGGGTTTGGGGAACTGTTCTTACACTTCCGTGGTAAATTATTGTTTGTTAAATGTAACATAAACTGTAACATTAAATTAGTCGCTGTCTGCCTTGTTTGGCAAATGAATGTCAGAGCCGTCATATTCAACATTTTCAGCACACCGTCACATCTTATTCGACGTGCAGGTAGCAGGTAAGTTACTTGTTACAGTGTTCTCACTTTTAGTTTTATAATTAAAAGATTATTAACTTTTAATTGTTGTTAATGCGATGTATTTGTTACTGAGCGTGTCGTAAATTATCGGCATATTAACGTTACTGAGGTGATGTTAAGCAGCTGTAAGAATGTTAAATCTGAGGTAACTGTGTTTAGAGCACTTTATGCCTTCAACAGGAGCTGGCAGAATAATTGTCAAGAAAAGACACCATTTACGACTTTTTTTTTTTTATTTAAAAGAGATTAAGATACGACTAGATGAAGATCTGACATCGCAGAATTCTTCAAGGATAACACGCCTTTTCTGCCAAACGAGGTAGGTTTAGACTTTGTATTGTCTTGTTTATGTTAAACACACACACACACACACACACACGAGAAGTTAATTTGGTAACGTTACTGCAACGCTGTCTGTGAACGCACACGTCATGCAGAGAATGCAGCTTTATTATTATTTTTTTTTATTTCAGACAGCGCATCAGTAGCGCACCGAGTTTCTCTCGCACTTACACAGACAAAAGCACACAAAATTATGTGACAGTCTTAAATAAGTTAAAAAGTCTTGACTGATGTAAAGAGTTGGGATGTGTCAGATGTGAGTCATGTTTTAAAGGGGTCATATGATGCGATTTCAAGTTTTCCTTTCTCTTTGGAGTGTTACAAGCTGTTTGTGCATAGATAAGATCCCTGAAGTTGCAAAGACTAAAGTCTCAAAACCAGAGAGATATTCTTTATAAAAGTTAAGACTCGACCATGCCCCTCTAAAACGGCTCATTCAAACATGCCTCCACATGTCTACGTCTGGTGTGGGGAGATTTGCAAAACACCACCCAAACGTATACGCAAAGAAAGAAGGCAAGACTTTTATTCTCGCTTTAGTATTGTTATTCAGCGAAAACAGAATTCAAATGAGTCCATAGATTGACAACAATTGGACATTCCCAAAACATGTGGAATAAAAGTACCTGCTGATACAGTGTTACAGATGTGACAGTTATAGGTCGATTGCAGTTTCATTTTGAACCTCCTGTAAGGAGTTATGTATGCTCTATGAATGACTTGGATAAGTGGATAAGACGATGAGCCAAATTTTAAGAAGTTAAGATTAGATTAGATTAGACCATACCCTCTCCCAGTCGACCGATAAATCAAAATCTGTTAATTCACGATTCCAGATAGATTTAATAGAAAGAGACTTTGCAGTGTGATCATTAGGTTTACTATATTAAAGAAACGGATGGCCGACCAGAGGGTGGTGCGATCCAATCCCATATAGGATGAGAGGAAATAGGGGATGTCCAGGGAACTCCATAGACCTTGAGAGCAGAACATAACTGAAAAAAGACAAAATATGATGATGCTGGTAAACAAAACTTAATTCTTAGTTCTTGAAGTGAGCAGAGTCCCCGGTTATCATATAAGTCACCACATGTGTTTCTGCCCAATGTAGACCAAGAGGGCTGGACAAATGGCCGATTTGGCCGATACACTGGAAATATTTGTGAAAAATGCACAAGTGCTGACAAATCTGATCACGGAGTACTGGGGTCAGTACAGAGTCTATCTCTTCTCTTACGTCGAAGCCACTCCCGAAACGAGAGTACTTTGTTGCTCTTTAAGCACTAGCTTGATACCATTAGCTATAGCAGCGTCGAGATCCTCTCTGAAGATGGTGGAATCTTTGGATTTTTTCTTTATTGGCGATTGTTCACTCTCTCTTTTCCGGCTGTCCTTGACTGCTGGGGTACTCATAGTGAGCTAAATCAAGAGTGGCTCAAGATTTACTGACAGGTTATATGCAATTTCTGACAAAGTGTGCAGAGCGAAGGACTATGCGTGCATTGCCGCCAAAGGGTCACTTCGTTCTCCTCTTTTTAAATGATTTTCATGAATTTCAGTTCCTTTTCATTTGTCTGTTTTTCCACTGAATAGTACAGCACTATGGCAAAAGAAATTATGTATTAGTTGCGTTAGCTTGAAGCCCAAATTGAATGTGATGCGAGAATGAGTCTGGGCACTGTGAAAGAAAGCAAAAACAATAAATTGATAATGCATCTTGTCTTTGCTGGCTGCACACAACACAAAGTGTACCGCACAAGCAGTGCTGCAGCTCATGAATGAATGACTCTTATGAGCCGGTTCCTGAAATGAACCAGTCATTAATGACTCACAGATCAAACCAATCAAAAGTTTAGAAAAAGTGTGTGGCAGTGTGTAGTTTAAGATAAACAGCTGGATAAAAGGTTTTGTTAAAGGAATAGCTTACCCAAACATTTGCTGAAAATGTACTGTACTAAGCCTCAGGCCAAGATATCACCAATCACTCGCTCATCAATTGTGAGAAAGCAATATTCTGGATAGAGGACTCGTATTTTAGCTGGAAGCAGTGATTTGCAGTTAAAAATGTCTTGGTGGGTTTGTTTCTTACAAACACTTCTTACAAGCTTTTTGCTTCAAAAGATGTTAACTGACGAACTGTAGTCATGGATTATTGTGATGTTTTTATCAGATGTTTGAACTCTCATTCTGATGGCATCCATTCACTGAAGGGGATTCATTGCTGAGCAAGTGATACAATGTTAAATTTCTGAATGACCTGAGGGTCAGTACATTTTCAGAAAATTTTCAGTGTGTGTGTGTGTGTGTGTGTGTGTGTGTGTGTGTGTGTGTGTGTGTGTGTGTGTGTGTGTGTGTGTGTGTGTGTGTGTGTGTGTGTGTGTGTGTGTGTGTGTGTATGTGTGTGTATGTGTGGACTATACCTTTAAATCAACAAATAAATAATAATAATAAAAAAAGTTTTTTTTTTTTTTTTTAAAGCATAAAAGTAGTATTGCTTTCATTTAATATAATACATTTTTGTTTAATTAATAAACATATAATATTCACTACTAAAGGCCCTATTAGTATCAAAAGTACTAAATGAATTGATAATTTAATTAATAACGAATAAAGCTGCAACTAACAATTAATTTGATACTTATCAATTATTTCTTCAATTAATTGGTTAATCACATGAAAAAATTCAAATAATATTAATTATTGAATTGTAGTAATTTAATACATTTACAATTGTTATCCAATATTTAAAACATTACTCAACATCCAATCCAATATTGCCCTTTAAATAACGTACAATTTCAGCAAAACGTATTAAATTATTGATTGCACTCTTGTTCTATTGTGCTCTGACTCACTAGCTTTCAGGACTAGCCTGGGGTTTATTTCCAAAAAGCAACTTTGGTCACAATTTTAATCATTACCAATATTCAATGGAACATGCGACCATAGTTTGCTAATGAGGTTTTTGGCAAATGCACCCATGTATGTAAAAAATAATAATCAAAAATTAAATACTTGCGTGACTTTCTAACATTTATAGATAAGGATACGCCTGTGAAATGTAAGTAATGCACTGAGGAAAACACGTGTCAAATGCTTTTAACAATACATGTATATGTCAAGCACCTGACAGCCACATTGAATGGTTATGCATGCTTTTGTAACATCTCGATTGGATTACTGCAACTCACTGTATATCGGTGCTCCGCAGTCATGTGTTTCTCATCTGCAGTTGGTTCAGAACGCAGCGGCTTCTTTATGGGAAGTGCAAATATGAGTCTCGCCTGTTTTGATTTCATTGCATTGGCTGCCAGTCAAATAGAGAACTGATTTTAACATTTTACTGTTTGTCTATAAATCTCTCCGTAATCAGGCTCCACAGTACCTATCTGATTTGTTACATCCATACACTCAGTCAAGAGCACTCAGATCCGCTGATTCTGGTTTATTGCAAGTTCCCAGGGCACGTCTCAAAAACAGAGGTGATCGTGCTTTTTCGGTTGTTTGACTGGCTGTGCAATGATCCTTTATTTTGGTGAACTTCATCCATTTTACAGTGTGTGTTTATAAAATTGTTGACTTGTTTTGCATAATTTGTGCAGCACTTTGGTTGACTTCGGTTGTTTTAAATGTGCTATATAAATAAACATTGTATTGTATTGTATTATTAGTATATGTTTATAAGAATATTTGAAGCACTTACAGTTTTTTTCAGCTGCTTACACACAAAATCTTTACTTGTCACACAATTTCTGAAACCTGACACTCAAACACCAGCACCACACACCAAATCTGCAAAACCATACTAATTCTCAGCATTTGACTCAGTTTTCAGTTTCATAAAACACTTTTTTGCAAAACACAATTATCTATAACACAAAAAAATCTAACAGGAATTAATATTATGGCAAAGGTGTTTGCAAATGTTTGCTTTTGAGATGTGTTTGTGATATTTTGAATGCAGTGCTTCATTTTGCAAGAGATGTGAGGCATTTTGCATTTTGTGTTTGCAATTCTTGGATTTGTGAGTAAAGTTTTGAAAAAAAAAAAAGAGGCAAAGTTTTTAAAATGTGTGTAAGCAGTTGAAAAAAAACTGTAATATAAACATGCACTTCCTGCAGCAGCTCACTCTGTGTCTTATGGAATATGTGATATGCATTTTGCCCGAAGAAATTATTATTCCCTAAAGTAACATGATTATTTTCATTATTGCTTACAATTGATTAGTTGTTGCAGACCTAAACTGAAATCTAAACAGGAATAGTTATATTTATTACATTTTCCATCCATAGTTTCAGGTGTGGTTTAAATCTAAAATCTATCCTAGTCCATTGCAGTTCAGATTATTGTGAGATTAAAATACAGAACACAAACTCATAGGCTAAAAAATAAATAGAGAAATGCACGGTTTGTTACCCTAAGACCACCTCCTGTACCTTCAATCCTCCATTTCATGATTATGTGAATTGCAGAGTCTCTTTTTGTGTGTGTGTGTGTGTGTGTGTGTGTGTGTGTGTGTGTGTGTGTGTGTGTGTGTGTGTGTGTGTGTGTGTGTGTGTGTGTGTGTGTTTGTGTCGTCCTCATATGTGATCCCTGAAGCTTTTGTCAGTTAAGCTCATCCAATGTGGCTGTCACCCAATCTCTTGCTCCAAGGAGCTTCATGCCTATTTTTATAAATGTTTTCATATTCATTAGTCTTGAGTGTCATTTCATGACTGCAGATCTTTAATATGACCACACTGTAGGATGTCGTGTTCATCTCACAAAGAATAATTCACACAAACACAACAACAGCCTTTTATATCCTGTCCACTTGTTTCAACTTCTCAAAATTGGGACAAAAACACTACAAGTGCAAAAGCCATTTGTGTTCAAGAGATATCGTTAATTTAAGAGCGAATTAATTAGATTTAACTTTATCTCCTTGACCCACCGCATTAGTCTACCTCATAACATCTCTACTGCAAAGTCTTAATTGCAGGGAACAGTGCAGGGTGTGAGTTCTGGCTGTTAATGAGGGCAATTAGCGACGAGGCTTGTGAGGCCTCTGACAAACAGAGCTTGAGATTGGAGCTGCTGAATCATACGGACGCATGAAAACAATCATGGCATGGCAACCAGACTTCAATCAGACTCCCTCCCAAGACTGGAGTAATTATGCTGAATGTATGTATATTTTAGTGCTGTTGATCGATAAAAAAAAAAAAAATTATTCTCACATTTTACTGAAATTAAAGTTTTAAAATATACTTTTATGTTGCAATAATTTCACATTCAATCTTCAAATTAATGTACAAACAACATAAACACAGTATATTTTTTTTATATTTGTTTAATGGGATCTTATGACTGAAGGCCAGTATTACTGATACCAATTAATACTGATTCCCCTATAAAAATGTTTCGCCCCTAAAATTTAACCTTTGACTATAGCCATTCAACTTTACATTATAATTAAGAGCTATCAATTTTAACATTTATTAGACTTTAAAAATAACTTCTAATTTAAGTGAATTTAAAACAATCTCACATAAACCCATTATAATAATGCCATATTTATCTACCTGTGCCCCTCAGCAGAAATATACAGAAATTGAATAAAGTTATCAAACAGTAAATTCTAAACTAAATACAGATGAATCCTTAAAACGATAAAAGGTATTGATTTCCTCTTTTTTGTTCTTGATGAACAGACATCACAGCAGCTGGTTATTAGGTAGTTTTTGGCTGCTATTTCTTTAATGTCGCTGCTGAACGTGACGAGGGTCTGACACGCATCATATTTTCTCTCAACTCTCATCACCTTATCTGACCCATTTCAGGTCGGACCCATTTCAGTCTCTTCTAATGTTAGATGAGGGAGACAGTTTTGAAAACCATTTGAGAGACATGTTCTTAATCTAACTCATATATAACATATTACATGCATGCACCGTTTTATGGCAAGGTCTCCTGTTTGATGTGCTCGTAAAAATGTTTCTGAATGGTTCCGACGCCCATGTACTATATATATATATATATATATATGGGTGTGTGTGTATATATATATATATATATATATATATATATATATATATATATATATATATATATATTAGTGCTGTCAAAATTAGCACGTTAACGCAGGCGATTAATATTTGCAAAAGCTTTGCAAATATCATCGTCTTCAGCGCATAAAATCCTCAAAAGATTCAGAGAAACTGGAGAAATCGGGACAAGGCCGAACAACTTTGTTGGATACCCGTTGTATTCGGGCCCTCAGACGACACTGCATCCCTCATCGCCGTGATTCTGTCATTGACATTACTAAATGGGCCCAGGAATACTTCCAGAAACCACTGTCGGTAAACACAATCTGCCATGTCATCTGCAGATGCCAACTACACTCTTAAACATAAAGGTGCTTTAAAAGGTTCTTCACAGTGATGCCATAGAAGAACGATTTTTGGTTCAACAAAGGACCATTCAGTCAAAGGTTATTTAAAGAACCATCTCTTTCTTACCTTTTTATAATCTGAAGAACATTCTTTCACCACAAAGAACCTTTTGTGAAACAGAAAGGTTCTTCAGATGTTAAAAGTTCTTTATGTAACCATTTAGACAAAAAGGTTGTTCTATGGTAACACGAGGAGTCGCTCATTAGCAGATCTCAGACTTCTGGAGGGGATATAGATTCTTAATAGTGAGTGCAAGTAGGCGGGTGCTGAGCCTGTGGTTGTTCTATAAGCAAGCATCAGTGTCTTGAACTTGATGCGAGCTGCGACTGGTAGCCAATTCAATGAGATAAAGAGAGGTGTAACATGAGCTCTTTTGGGTTTGTTGAAGACCAGTCATGCCGCCACATTCTGAATCATTTGTAGAGGTTTGACTGTGTTTGATGGAAGTCCAGCCAGAAGAGCATTGCAGTAGTCCAGCCTAGAAATGACATGGGCACTGGACAAGAAGTTGTGCAGCATGCTCCGTCAGAAAGGGCCTGATCTTTCTGATGTTGTGTAGTGCAAACCTGCAAGATCGAGCAGTCTTTGCAATGTGGTCTTTGAAGGTCAGCTGGTCATCAAAGATTACACCAAGATTTCTGACCGAAGTTGATGGGGTAATTGTTGATGAACCTAACTGGATCGTGAAGTCATGCTGTAGAGTCGGAGCAGCGGGAAAGACAAGAAGCTCAGTCTTTGCCAGGTTGAGCTGAAGGTGATGTTCTTTCATCCATGCCAAGATTTCTGTCAGGCAACCTGAGATCCGTGCAGCTACCATTGGATCATCTGGTTGAAAAGAGAGATAGAGCTGTGTGTCATCAGCATATCAGTGGTAGGAGAATTCATGTGCCTGTATGATGGGACCCGGTGATGTAGTGTATGTGGAGAAGAGGAGGGGTCCAAGAACCGATCCCTGAGGAACCCCAGTGACCATTGGATGTGCTTTGGATACCTCCCCTCCCCAGGCCACCCTGAAAGACCTACCAGTGAGATTCAAACCAGTGAAGTGGAATTCATTCCAGTGATGCCTAGTGATGAGAGGGTGGACAGGAGTATCTGATGATTGACAGTGTCAAATGTGGCAGATAGATCCAGCAGAATGAGGACTGATGATTTGGAATGGGCTTTTGCAATTCCCAGGGCTTCAGTGACCGAGAGAAGCGCAGACTCAGTTGAATGGCCACTCCTGAAACCTGACTGTTTAGCGTCCAGTTTGTTGTTCTGTGAAAGAAATAATGAGACCTGGTTGAAGACAACTCGTTCAAGTGTTTTCGCTATGAATGGAAGGAGAGAGACAGGTCTGTAGTTTTCTATAAGAGAAGTGTTTAATGTAGGTTTTTTGAGCAGTGGGGTTACCCGAGCCTGCTTGAACGCAGTGGGGAAGATGCCTGTGAGGAGGGATGTGTTGATGATGTGTGTGAGTGCCGGTAAGAGTATGGGAGAGATTGCTTGCAGAAGGTGTGAGGGGATTGGGTCAAGAGGACATGTTGTAGGATGATTGGAGAGGAGACGTTTGGATACTTCAGACTCAGTTAGGGGACAGAAGGAGAAGATGGGAGTTTTAGCAGTGGATGTGGTTGGTTGGGGGTCCTGTGTGCTTGGAGGTGAGAACTGATCACTGATCGATCTAGTTTTGTCTGTGAAAAAAGTTGCAAAGTCATCAGCTGTAATAGAAGTGGGGGGAGGTGGTGGAGGGGGACAGAGGAGAGAATTAAATGTTCCTTCCAGCGTGTTATCAGCGTTCAGTTCAAAAGCCAGCATCTCTGATGGTATGGGGGTGCATAAGTGCATACGGTATGGGCAGCTTGCATGTTTTGGAAGGCACTATGAATGCTGAAAGGTATATAAAGGTTTTAGAGCAACATATGCTCCCCTCCAGACAACGTATATTTCAGAGAAGGCCTTGTGTATTTCAGCAGGACAATGCAAAACCACATACTGCAGCTATTACAACAGCATGGCTTCGTAGTAGAAGAGTCCGGGTTCTGAATTGGAACTATTTTGAGACCTGTAGCAGGCATCGAATTTGAAATGAGCTCATTTTGTGCATAAAATTTAAAAAAAAAAAAAGTTATTTTGTGAATAAAATATTGGCTCATGTGATCTGAAATTCTTTTAGTTTTCATTTTATTCAAATTCAAAAAACATCCCAACATTTCCAGAATTCGGGTTGTAATATGAATAGTTAAAAAAGCATAAGAAGTATAAAAATTGTTTAGATTTATTTTTATAATAATTAATAGCCATTCATATATAATATTCATATGATTTCTAAATGAAGGATTGTGTTCAATATAGCAAATTCATTTTCAAAACTACTATTATTAATTTCTTAAATTTGGATAGCATCCTCATACCACCAATCTCTTTACTAAATTCACACACAGTCTGCATGAGAGTATGTTTTGCAAATTTGTAGGCAATATTAGCTCAGAAAGCATAAATGGAAGTCTACTTCAGAAATATCCTAGACAAAATATGTCATCCAGGTTGCTTTGACATTATATTTCTATCATGGGACACGATAATCCTGACATGCTAAATAGTATGTAAATTGGTATTCCATTTTAGATTGGATGCCGAGATGACATGTTCATATCTGCATGTCAGCCAAAGGTTTTATGAACTCTGCATCACACCGTTCATCAAAGTGAAGCAATTCAGGATATTCCCAATGTTGCTCCTGCAATCACAACTTCTTTGATTGATCAGTGTTGAGCCAAGAATAAAAAAAAACCTCTAGCGAGGAGTTAAACTAGTTCTCATCTTCTCTATTAACAGTGAGAAGTTTTAATGAAGTGTTTTATGATGCACTCTCCACACTTCATCCCCATCTTTTGTTCCAGCTCTACACGACATTCTCCACGGGCCGCTCGCTCAGGACTCCTTTAATAAAACACGCTTTCGGAGAGGGGAGGGCATGCTGACATGCTCCACTCGCTGTTGTGCCATGATTAAAGCTTTTTAAAAAAAACATAGCCTTGCATGTTTGCTTGCGGAGACTGGCAGCACGTGTGTATGTGTGTGTGTTTGTGTGTGTGCGTTCTGACTGTTGCTTGGGCCCTGACAGCTTTGAGAGCGATGACAGGCTCGGGTGTGTGAAAGCCACTGGATAAGAGGTTTAATGAGGCTGTAGGATCAATAGACAGGTTAGGGGGAGCTGTCAGATCACCTTCCTATCTGCCTGTATGCTGATAGCTTCTCTTTGGCTAATGAAATGCTAACATAAAAACACAATTCATCAGGCGAGTATCAGTGCAGCTCTACTGACTCTACAAATGATCACAAGTATGTATGTAACTGTTTTGAGCTTTTTGGAGATAAGTAGTACAGGCACTAAATTATAGAATAAAACAATTCATCAGGAATCCTTCCAAAATAACATGGATTGTGGAAAAGTAGTGTGTTTAATTGAATTTGAAGTCCCTTTGTAAGTGTACTTTAAATCATAGAACCATATTATTAAAAACATGCAGTTAGTGTAATATTAATAAAATAAAAATATTTTAAGACAACGCACTTTATGACTGTTTCTTAACACACATAAAAGTACATAAAAGTGTACTTTGTAGCAATGCCAAATTAAAAGCAGTTTAAATCACTTTGTTTTAATACGTTTTTTTTTTTTTGTTCTTTAATGAATCGTGCTTATTTTGATGTGTTAATTGACATACTAAAGCATGCTGTAGTGTTTGATTTGATTGCAACTTCATCCTTACATCCAGAAATATTTATATAGATGGCATACAAGTATCAGTAGAAATAACATTAACGTATATTTAGTTAACCATAAATGTTTGTCTGTACATTTGGCAGAACACTTTAACCATATTTCAAAGTAATTTTGAAATTGCATATAAAGATGTACTTACAGTACATCCTACATAAGTGTGTCAAAAAGCACTCTAAAGTTCGGCTAATTGTAATATACATTTAAACACATATTTTCATATAATTGCAATTTACATGAAATTAAGTGCCAAAAAATTCCATTAAATTCAGTTTGCACTTAACTAGATTATTTTTGTAATAAGTACTCAAATTGTGCTACAATGTGCTTATTTTCCACAAAGAATGACCTGAATACATCTCCTGAGCATGTTTTTAATTTCTTAATTAATATTCATTTTGATCCCCCCTTATTGACCTTTGACTGTGCATATCAAATAATTTGACCTTTTTATGACAAGGCAGGGTTCATTCAGGGTGTAAAATGGCATTTGGTGCTGATGAGATGAAAAACTAAATAATGTTTATGAATAATTAATGAGATTTATGAAAATACTTAAAGATGTTTTTATTTAAATAATGGGTAACACTTTTTGTTAACTACATTTAATGCACTAACTAACAATGAGCAATACACTGTTACATTATTTATTAATCTTTGCTACTGCTAGATAATAAAATTCTTGTCCAAAATAGCTCATGTCCACTAAATAACATTAATATTAAATAACAATAATAGATACAACTTTGAAATTAATAATATATTAGTAAATGTTGGAATTAATGTTACCTAAGATTAACAAATGATTCAAAAGTATTTGTCATTGTTGATGTTAACTAATGTAGTTCTGTCATAACTCTCTAAGAGTTTAGCATGGCAATGTACATGACAAAGTTAATGACATATTTTGGTCAGCATCTGGTTGACGCATAATTACACAGAACTTCTTTAAAAGAGACTTCTTAACTAGCCATCCCTGTAGCAAAAACAGTGAGGCAGGGCGCTAGCAATGCTAAGGTCAAAGTTTTGATTCCCAGGGGTTGCATGAACTGACGAAACATACAGTATACCTTTAATGCAATTCTGCTTGAAGCTGCTAGAAATGCAGAAATTACACACTTGAGTGAACAACAAGCCTGTTGCAGTTGTTGGTAAGACGCAACGTTTGATGCCTTTGATGAATCTCTCTAGTCTCCAACACAAAGGCAAGGCAGGAAACAACCACTGTAGCGTGAGCATGTGATTCTGTATGTACAGTAATGTGCACGTATCCCATTGGTACACACAGGGTTCACAAGGTGCTCAAAGAGACAAGAGGACGCTTCTGAGACACAAGCTCTCGTGATGCCGCTATATCCAGAGCCCCTGCAGACCAGCGCGGAGACCTGATGACAGAGTTTCCCCCGGATCACCGGCCCTGCACTGAT
Source organism: Acrossocheilus fasciatus (assembly GCA_036784905.1). Classification (NCBI taxonomy): domain Eukaryota; kingdom Metazoa; phylum Chordata; class Actinopteri; order Cypriniformes; family Cyprinidae; genus Acrossocheilus; species Acrossocheilus fasciatus. The sequence continues at coordinate 27,048,983 of CM071940.1, read as the reverse complement.
TCACTGTGACGCGAGCAGCCTCTCCCTTCAGCTAGCGACTCTTTGTTTCATCTGGAGAACTTGCTTCAGTTTCTTTCCTTCGTGACCCTTCATGTGCCCTCGATGTATTTGTCAAAGTGCATCAGAGCGAGTGGGAGTCCTACAGGATCATTCACAAGAAAATAACCTGAATATACAGAGTTGAGCTTAAGTTGCTACGAGATAAGAACAACAAAACCATACCAGATCGGTAGAGATTTAACGCAAGCCAAGTGTCCCTAAAAGACTCTGCCGAATGGTACGATTGTGAGAAAGGTAGAAGAATGACAGATTTTGTCCACATCATTTTATGGAATAGCTTGCGGCAGGGATGAATCTAATACTAAGGGATTGTCGAGCAGGAGGTTTCATTTCATTTGTGTGTGTGTGGGTGTGTGTGTGTTAAAATGAGCAGTGAGTCTGCTCTGGAATTGTCTGCTTTTAATAGGGATGTCAGTCGATAAAAATGGTACCCAATTAATTACAGAATCATGTTAATCGCAATTACTTGTTTTCAATTGTGCAGGCTGCACTGATTTTAGACAAAAACATTTAGGTGGTACTTCAATGACCTTGTGAGTGAGAATATGATTAAATACCCCCTTTAAGTTTTATTTTCATATAAAATTAACTAAATTAATATATTAAATACTATAATATCATTCAAAAAAATGTGGGGTAAAATTGTTTAATATTTTTAAAAGAGGCCTCTTATGATCACCAAGGGTGCATTTATTTGTTCAAAAATGCATTAATAACAGTATTATGACATATTACTACGATTTAAAATTGCAGTTTTCTGTTTGAATACATTCCTGTGATGCAAAGCTGAATTTACAGCATCATTACTTCAGTCTTGAGTGTCACATGATCCTTCAAAAAATAAAAAAATAACAACCTAATATGCTGATTTGCTGCACAAGAAATATTTTCTTATTATCATAATATTTATAGTTGTGCTTAATATTTCTGTAAAAGCTGTCAGACATTTATTTTAAAAGAACATCATTTATTTGAGATAGAAATCTTCTGTACCATTATAAATGTCTTTCCTTTTACTTTTGGTTATTTAATGTGACCTCGCTGCCTCAAAATATTAAATTCTTTTTTAAAAAAGGAATCGTTTGAACAGTACTGTATATATCAAACATGTTCTATGAAGGGTCACTAATGTTTGAGCACATCATCATCCTCTCCAGACATATAAACTAGCTTGATAAGCAAGACTCAAAACATCAACCGCCCTCAGAAAAGACCATTCTGGTGTACTATCTTTACCCCCTAAGTGAACAGGTCCACAAACCAGCACTTACCAGCATGCTGGTCTAAGCTTGTGATTTGAGTAAGGAAAGAAACACTGAAATATCAAATATTTTTTTTTTTCTAAGAACACACTCAAATATAGAAGTCAATGGATGGATGGATGGATAGATTTTGATTATCATGCAGTAGCAAAAACTATGCTTATAACTCTGAATATTTCTGAATATGTAATTGAATACTTTAAATGTCTAACTGAATAGCTGAGAAACGTCAAGCACTGTTCATTTTGGCCATCTTTGTTCTACTGCAGTTATTTCTTTTATTGCATCAGATTTGATTCTTTGTTCTTTTGTCATTTTAAAATGGCTTGTTTACTTCTCTTGAGTAATTAAACAATGTTTACTTATCTGAGAAATACCTGAAGGCTAAATGTCAGTGTTTTAATTTGTTATTACTAATATTAATAATGAAAAAGCGTTCAGTAGCATAATTGTTTTGGCGTTGGTGTGGCACTGACATGAGTATGCAGAACTGTGAAATTTCACTGGGATGGGTACCAGCCAATTTTGGTACGGCGACAACCTTCCTCAAATGAACACAGAGCCAAACGCAAACAGGCTTTCTGAGCTACATGGCATCAAGGCTGAATTTGGGATGCGCACTACTGTATACCGCATCAATATCTGTTCTCCAGTGCACTCACTTGGTATCTCTTGCTCTTTTCATCTCTCACTCTCTTTCAACAGCGTTTTCTTTTCCTTTGTATGACCACATAATAAACAGATACCAACATGACAGGGATTTATTGTACAAAGAGCCTCTCTCTCTTTCAGACATGCTTCGCCATTGACCAGAATTGATTCTAATGGTAGACATGGTGAATACTGTCAGTTCGATACTGGAAACACTTCTGGAAACGCTTTGAGACTGAGTTCAGAAGCGATGCTTTGCACTAAAAAGCTGAGGGGCAATTTAGCATTGGCGTGTGGCTGCATGATTATCTGCGCCTGTCAAGATTTTAGCGCACATGTTTTTGCAATGGTTTATATGTATCACCGCAATAAAGTCTTTTATTAGAGTCCGCTTTCTTGCCCTCTTTGAAATGAAAATAAATATCTGCACACAATCTCTTTTATCTCTGTCAGTATTCATTACTGCAAGAGGAGCAAATAGCAATGCGCCGCAGTTTTTCCATTTAACCTCACTAGCTCCACTAACCCTCGCTAAATCATTCAGGGCACAGCCGGTGATGGAATTGACTTTTCTTGGGTCTTGTACCTCATTGTAATAACAAAAGTCCAAATTAAATGCCGCTAATCTATTAACACATTAAATTGGTCAGTTTGTAAGACACTCACAATTATAGCCTAGTGGAGAAAAACCAAACCAAATGTCACTTCCCAGGGCAACTCATTGCCAGCTTGAGAAGATCAGTCTTTGTATATTACAAAATACATACAAATATTTATAAAAAACAATATAAAAATAACCATACAATTTGCATCACCCTGCATAGGCCATTTCGCTCTGTCATTATTACTTTATTTTTTTACCCAGACATTTTGAAAAATCTTTACACAGCTCTGTTTCAATTAAAGTGCCCCTATTATGGATTTTTGAAAATTACCTTTCATGCAGTGTGTAACACAGCTCCAAGTGAATGAAAACATTCTGCAAAGTTTTAAATCTAAAAGTGCACCGTGTCAAAGTCTAGTCTTTGACCGTGTATAAAGTTATTGTCTTTCAAAAGAAAGAGTCGACTCCGAGTCATGAAAACGAGTCGTTTTTAAAACTTTAGCTGTTTCAAGGTGATGTCAACATGAAACATTAGCATATTTATGCCCGCCCACTTGTTGCGAGCGCAGACCCGGGAAAACTTGAACCTCCCCTCCCTCAAACACCGTAGCGGATTCCTGTGGAGAAGACGCTGTGCTCTGCACTGTGAGGGTAAATCCGTCTAAAATCTCCCAACTCATTTTCTCCTCCAACTTCAAAATCATCCTACTTTGCTGCAGAAGCACCGACCCAGTGTTTACAAAGTGAACGTGCAAGGAGGGTCAAACACCCTTTACAAAAAAAAAAAAAAAAGTAAAACAACGATGTAGTACGATTTTGAAGTTGGAGGAGAAAAGTGTTGGGAGTTTTTAGATATACCCTGTCTTGAACCGTTGTACACAGACAAAGTACGCATGCGCCTCGCAGAGCTAGACAAGACGAGCATTTGTGGTTAAAAAGTGTATAAACTTTTTTTTTTTTTTTTAAAGAAAATTACAGATGGTTTTGCTAGATAAGTTGTGACTGATAAATTCTTTGCGACTGAAGAGAAGGGAGACATGAACAGCTTGGATGACATGGGGGTGAGTAAATTATCAGGATTTTTTTATTCTGAAAGTGGAGTAATTTTTTAAAAACTGTTGCTGTCATGTACTCTGTAGTGTAGCATGCAAAATACGTATTTAGTTGTGTAGTTTAGTTTTTGTTGTGTTCGCTCTGCACAGCTTGTAGGTCTCCGTCTAACCGGCTAACAGCAATATCTGCTAACTCTCAGTTGTCTAGAAATGTGTCAGTGAATAGTGAGTGTTTGTCGTTGTTATTATTTGGAGTTCTGATAAAGAATAGAGAAATAAGTTGGTGTACAAACTGCAGTGCTTTATCAATGCGTTTCTGCATTGGGCTAAGGCATAAACCATGGCTGTTTAGGTGTTTACCACCAAGCTGTGTGCTAAGTGGCGATGGGCGTTCCGTTATTGACATGCGCTGCACGCAGAAGACCAATCACAACAGACCGGGTCATCAGACCAATCACCACAGATTAGCGTCACGCAAAGGAGGGGTTTGGAAAAATGAATCGTTGAACGAACCGTTTGGGAGTCGTGAGCAAAAAAGAAAAAAAAATGCATATTTTAAGACAATTAAAGTGTTTTTTTGACTTTGCATGCATGTCAACCTGTTGTTGGGGACTCCCAAAACCAAAATATGAACCTTTCATAACCCATAATAGGGGCACTTTAAAGTTCACAGCAACAAAAAAAAAACCCTAAAACAATGAGAGAAACATTAAAGTAGCCCATGTAGCAAATGATTTGTGTATTTTTAATAAGTGATATCAAAAGTACCAGAAAAAAGTATTGTATGCAGCCTAACAGACATGCTGTTGTTTACTGTCATCAATATTAATTAAAAAACAATATTGTTAAAAAAGGATGTTTATTTTTAGTAGCTTTAAACAGTCATCTCATTTAAAGAATCATTATTTAATTAAAGCTATATTGAATCATCATGCAGTGAAGACTCTTCCAGCAAATGTTCTTTATACTGACTTGAATAGTTACTTTTATGTTAAGATTTACTGTCTAATGTTTACTTAATTAGAAGTACTTGAAAGCCAAGTATCACTGTTCTAAATTTAAATGGTTAATATTTATATTAATACTTAACATTTTGGTAACACTTTAGAATAGGGAACACTCATTCACTATTAACTATGACTTTTCGCTCAATAAATTACTAATTTGCTGCTTATTAATAGTTAGTAAGGTAGTTGTTAAATTTAGGTACTGGGTAGGATTAGGGATGTAGAATAAGGTCATGTAGAATAAGGCATTAATATGTGCTTAAGTTGTACTAATAAATGGCTAATATTCTAGTAATATTCATGCTAATAAGCAACTAGTTAAGAGACCCTAAAATGAAGTGTTACCAACATTTTTAATTAAAGGAGTGTGTTCAGCAGAATATTATTGCGCATTGAAATAGGTTTTAAAACATTCACTAGTAGTAGTATCAACTTTGTGAATTTTTTTAAGTATTTTAAAGGAACACTCCACTTTTTTTGGAAATAGACTCATTCTCCAACTCCCCCAGAGTTAATAAGTTGAGTTTTACCGTTTTTGAATCCATTCAGCCGATCTCTGGATCTGGCGATAGCACTTTTAGCATAGCTTAGCATAGATCATTGAATCCGATTAAGACCAGTAGCATCGCGTTCAAAAATGACCAAAGAGTTTCGATATTTGTCCTATTTAAAACTTGACTCTTCTGTAGTTATATCGTGTACTAAGACCGGCAGAAAATGAAAAGTTGCAATTTTCTAGGCTGATATGATTAGGAACTACTCTCATTCCGGCGTAATAATCAAGGAACTTTGCTGCCGTAACATGGCCGCAGCAGGTGCAGTGATATTACGCAGCGCCTGAAAGTAGTCCCCAGCTAGGTAACTACTAGTTATAATATAGCTGGGGACTACTTTCAGGTCAAGTTTTAAATAGGACAAATATCGAAACTCTTTGATCGTTTTTGAACGCGATGCTACTGGTCTAATCGGATTCAATGATCTATGCTAAGCTATGCTAAAAATGCTCTCGCCAGACCCGGAGTTCGGCTGAATGGATTCAAAAACGGTAAAACTCAACTTATTAACTCTGGGGGAGTTGGAGAATGAGCCTATTTCCAAAAAAAGTGGAGTGTTCCTTTAAGTCTTATTTTAAGCTGTATTATATGTAAGGAACAAGAAAGGAAATTTAAACATATATAGTGCTATATGGGTTAATTTTGATATTTTTTGTTGATTTTTGGAGCTCGACACATATATACTGTATGTGATCTAGTTGTATGCAAATGAACTGCATGCGTGAAAATTCAGATTTCTCCTTTTGAGTTCCAGCAAACAGCATGTGGGTTTAGAACAACAGGAGGATGAGTAAATAGTGACAGTTTTTTTTTTTTGGTTGAACTTTCTCTTTTTAATGCCACAACTGACTATAAGTGATAAATACCGAACCTGCGAGCAGAAGAACTTTGCGAACAGCGAATCAACATTTATATATTCTCCACATTCCTTGTACAAGTACACTCACGAATACATATGAACACACACATACCAGTTTCAGAAACACACCAGGGGCTCGTGAGTTTCCACCTCAAAGCAGCAGTCAATTTGTTTTGCAAGCAAGGTGCGATGCAAAGAAACATCAAGCGCACGAGACGGCTGCAGGGCCGCTCGCTATGCCGCTAGCATTTGAAGAAGCGCAGACGAGATGGAAGACAGCGAAATAAGAGGGAAAGGAAGAGAGAGAAACACAAGTGACATCAAACAGCCACACATTCCCGCACGCGCTGAGTCTGGGCTGGTGGGGAGAGCTCAGCGTTTGTCCTAATCAATACCCAGCACAAGGCATTGAGATGCAGCCAGGGGCTCCCAGCCAGGCAAACGTCCAGGCCGACTGCCAAAGGATGGAGGGAAGAGTGCTGGGGAGGAGGGGGGTGATGGGACAGGAGACAACTTCACAATCTGAAACATTTCCATCCGCAGCCACGATGGGTGTGCCACGCTTTCAGAAATGTCTTCCTGTCACTTATGGTGATGGCTCATTGGAAGGTCTTAAGGAGACTGTGGATCTGCACTCAGGATCCAAAACAGGTCATTTTATAGTGACCCTTATCCGATTAAACTCCAAATTGTGGCTATGGACATATCAAAGGGCTCCACTGAAATACATCTTTGTTGGGGGTGAAAAGAATCTTTTGCTGACAGATATTCATATTTATACTTGCAGTCTGATGGATGGATGGATGGATGGATGGATGGATGGATGGATAGATAGATAGATAGATAGATAGATAGATAGATAGATAGATAGATAGATAGATAGATAGATAGATAGATAGATAGATAGATAGATAGATAGATAGATAGATAGATAGATAGATAGATAGATAGATAGATAGATAGATAGATAGATAGATAGATAGATAGATAGATAGATAGATGTCAATGCACTGAATCTTTATTACCAAAACCAAACCAAATTTCAACATTTGTGTATAATATTTCATATTGATCTTAACTGTATATATGTAATCATAAGTAATTATATATGTATATGTAACAATGTTTTTAAATTGATATTTAGTGCATTTCAACACACTACAAAATTAGTTGTAACATTTTGTGTCAAGATTTCAAATTTAAAGTCATAAAATTATGAAAATAAAATTGGAATTTCAAAATATCTCAGAATATTTTCATTTGATGTTATTTAATTTTCATAATCTTTTAACTATATTCTTGGCTTCATGGCTTTTTTCTCATAAAAGGGCCCCATAACATAACTTATAAAACATTATTCTCAACACATTATGACTAAATTTATAATCTTAGATATTTAACATTGCACTAAAACGTTATATCTTTGGTTCATTTTCATGTAAGTGAAAGAGTACATATACTGGATCTACTAAAGGTTTGTTTTGGAAACTTGACAGATCTGAAAGGCACAAAACTCCAAATCTACTGGATCTTTAAGGCGAAAACCCTGAAATCTGTAGAAGACCACTCAAAATGCTTCGCAGCAGAGCTCTGTGTTGAGACCTTTTTGTGTTACTGAGAGAAAATGTTGTTTTATGGGTAAAACGAAGAGCAAAAGATTGTTTTATGGGTAAAATTATCCATGTTATGATTGGCCGGGCATGGATTGAGCACCCTTTTTGAGCACGTACGGCCAGAACAACAGCGCTCAGTCTTTTGTGCACATAAATGGGTTCATAGCGCTGGAGCTTTTCAGAGAAAACGAGGCTTGCATCTCCTTTGCTTTCCTCTGCCTCCCCCCCCCCTTTCAATCTTTCTATCAATGTCTCTATCATACGGTTGTGTTGCCACTTTGCTATTTTATTCACAACACAAGAATGCACTCCCAGTTTCCCAGGAGGATGACGCTGAATAAGGGAAAAGATGTAGAGGGCTTTGTTTCTAGCTGCTGTTTCCCTTCAGTCAAGCTTTCTGTTGTTTAAATGTTTACACTGAACAGCCCAGAGGCTTGAAACAAGCTTGTATGCAGCAGGAAAATGACACTTTGTCAGAATTTCATCACATTTTCTCCTTTCCAAAGCAATTCTGCCACGACAAGATCACTTTGAAAGATTTGCTAATTTCATTTTGACACTAAGCATGTCAGTGGCCAAGGTCTCTCCAGAAGACACTCGCTGTGCATTGCGGTTATTCAGAAGCAACCTTCGCTACATAAAGACTTTATAAGGACACACGTACACACACCAGCCATTTCCACACCGGCTTGTGCAAAATCTGCCCCGAATTTCTTGACAAATTATCTTGAAGCAAATGCACATGCAGAACGTTTATTAAGCCTATAATACCACTGGCATTTTCCCCTCTCTGTTGCAGTAAACAACCAGAAAATGAAAACCAAATTCACTCATGCTCTTTTATTTAAACTAGCCCTGAAATAATGAGTTTCCTCCAAAGGCAGGAATTTCATTATTGACATCCCTCTCATCAAGCATTCAATCTTACAGCATTCAGCTTCTGTTTCCACCCACCTTAAATATCAAATGGTCTGTCTGCGTAACAGAATTGTAAAGATTCTATTACAGCTTTCTTTGGTTTGTAGATTGATTTGAGCTCAGGTACAGAACAAAGCCTGATCCCAAAAAGAAAAAAACTTAGGCTTGATTTTATTGGTTCATTGGTTCTTTTAATCCCACACGGTTTTGATAATATCACAGAATGTAAACACATTTCAGAATATGCAAACAAATGTTGCAATGTTATCGCATTGGACTAAAACCTACTGATTTTGTTCACAAAGAGTGTAAAATCTTCTCAAAGATTCTTTTTTTTCATACCTCAATACACTTGTAATATCCCCAGTCAAAATGGCATGACCAGCCTCCAAAAAATTGCTCAGAAATGTAATGTTATGCTGTATACTTAAGACTTTTTGACTTGCTTTCTTTCAGTTATCACAGATTTTGTATTTCCTTTTGGAACTGATTGATCACTTGAGCTTATGCACCTGTTTTTTTCCACTCAAAAAAGGATTTTCAGCACAACACAAGGGTTAAGAAAGTAAACAGGGTCAGTTTTGTATGTTACCATTAAATATTACATCAAATTTAATGATATTGTGGCTGGCATCCCATCAAGCACAGAACATTTCAACAACATCTCACAATATTGCATTTTGGTTGCAGTTAGGTCATGTTGCAGTACAACATTTCAAAAAATGATCTAGAAGAGTGAAACATCCTGCATGCTGGAGTAAATTGCAAAAAATAAGAACTGTTTAATGAAACAGCCTATCACGTTTGTGCTCTTCATCAGCCATTTGTTCTTCACTCTTTGAAATACTCTCTATGTCCAATGCACCTGCCCGGCAAACATTCAGGTGTCTATGTGTGTGTGTGCTTGTGTGTAAATCCATATATGGTCACGTTTCCTCATTATTAACTACGACTTTTGCCTCAATAAACTCCTAATTTGCAACCTTTTAGTAGTTAGTAAGGTAGTTGTTAATTTTAGGTATGGGTAGTAGGATTAAGAGATCTAAAATATGGTCATGCAGAATAAGGCATTCATTTTTTTGCTTTATAAGTACTAATAAACAGCCAATATGCTATTAATATGCATACTAATAAGCAAATGGTGCCGAAACTAAAGTGTTACCCCATCCCCATAGCTAGTTAATAATGAGAATTGGTCCCCAAACTAAACTGTGAGCATTTTAAACACCCATAATAAAAATGTTGAACATTTTCCTTAAGAGACTTTGAAATGTCAAGTTTATGTATCTGTACTACAAAAAAACTGCATATAGCGTATATATACGATCAAATTAAAACCAGATCAAAATATAATAATTTTTGGAAAGTTTTGTTTACTTTTTTATTTCAAGTTCAAAGGCAACTTTGTGCCAACAGCAAACAATTTGTCAGCCTGCCATACATTGCACTTAAGTAAATTGTGATTATTCATATTAATTTGACTTGGAAGAAAACAGTGGAAAAGATGTTTTGAATGGGTACACTAGAAATAAATAGCTCACTCATGCAAATATCGAGCAGCACACACACAGAGAGTCTGACAGGAGGCCAGGTTTTTCCTTTTGAAACATTAGTGTATTTTTTTTTTACAGCATTCAGCATTGAATTTTCTAGAGTCTTGTGCAATATCTCATTTTACCAACAATGGTCACTAATTTTACCTACATAATTAATCTTATACACATTTAGACTCTCACAGTTAAACACTGCACACACGTCTAGTTTAGTCTAGCTTGTAAAACAAGTCTTATGATAGAGACCAATGAGACTAGCATTCAAAGCACAACATATGCAGAGATAGTCTTGTCAATAGCATGAAAAAAAGCACAAAAAGTAACTCATCATCAACTTCAGAAGATCAATCCTGGTATTTCATAACTATTGTATAAACACTACACAGCATCAACCTTCAACTTACACAACCAGCATCTACCTTCAAGTGCCATGCCATGAAAAGATGTGATACATACTGAAGCCGTGAGTTTAACACTTTGGCGTAGCGACTGTGAAGAAACATTTATGTGTTTTTAACATAAATAATGTTGTAGTAAAACTGAACACTGTAGCAATATTAAGAGAGCAGGAGATAACAAAACTGAAGGGTTCTCGTTATTATCATCAAGCGAGCAGCTTCCAGCAGCTGGTCGTTGACAGAAACTGCTTCCTTACTGATTGGAGCCAGCCTGAGATTCCGGAGCCAAATGATGTTTGTAGATATTCACAGGATTCGGTTTAACACAGAATTTTAAAAAGCTTCATGAATTCATCCTCGTTTGCACCATCTGACTACTGAGACAGAATCAAACCCGATAACAATGGCATTCCAGTAGCGTAATACAAAAAGACATTCATTTGCGGTAGAATAATGAAACGGCTTCTTTCGAGCACTCGCAGTGAACGGATAGCAAACAGTCGGATCTCCTTGGGGACTGCATTAGGAGCCTGCATTTCATGGATGCAGTGCTAGATCTGACTCTTGTTGGCCTCACACAAACACCGACAGTCATACCCCCTCAGGCTCACTGCAATTACTAGGCAGGGGCCCTAAAGTCTAAACTTATCTGATTATACTTCCATTCTGCACTATCCAAACAGTTTTACCGCTCGAACGAGTACGTTTAAAAGCCTCCTGGAGCGAGATACAGGCTCCGTACAGCCAGTCTACAGGTTCTCTAATATTAGGCTACAATCGCGTCTGGTCTCGAGGCAGATTAACGTGAGCCACCCCTCTGATAAGAAGCAAAGTTTGACATCCAGTAATGAAAAAACAGACGGAGCCTTGCAGAGGTCGACATGCCTCATTTTGAGCCATTTATTCATTCCTCAGTCTACTGGCTGTATGAATAAACATCAGCAGACTGCAGTGGCGAGGAAGAGCTACCGCGTTAGACGGCGTGGGATCGCAGGAACTGGGCTGTCAGTCTGTTTCACCTGGGGGCCATGCGTTGGGGCTGTCGCAGCTAGGGCTCGCAGAAAACGCAGAGCATTTTGTCAAAAATTCACGAGACATCTGTTGCCATGCCAGGACCTTGCTTCGAAGACGTTTAATTAAATAAGTGTCACGGCGCGTACAGATAAATATGCCGCAACTGGTGCATGGGCGCATAATTATGACAGGGCATCTAGGGAGCTGCGGTCTTCCATGCTCATTATGGCCCATCTGGGACATCAAAAAACAGCGCTTGAGTCCCATGTGTTCATATGGGAACAAGCTTTTACTGGTGCCCACAAAGGAGGGGAACATCCGCATGGTGGCGAATTTAAACTACCGCGGCTGCGGCTCGAATTTCCTGGAGCTTTTAAGGCAAATGGGTCAGATTTGCGTGACTCTATCGACATGTATGAATGAAATGGGCTTGACGTCTTGACATATGCCTGCGCGCACACATTATCCCGCTTAAACAACAGAGCAGGCAGTTTTAATCGCATAAAGATGTGGATTCCACCCGAATTCATTTTTGTAAGCATGGAGGATTATCAAATATAATCAGAAGATTTAAAGATGGCTGACAGCTGTCACATGATGCAACAAAGTGCCACTAAGACATTGTTTCGAAAATGCGATACGACAGTCGGGATTAGTTGAAAATCCAAGGAATAAACTGTCCACACACACACACAATGTTCTGGGGCATATCTGTGCTTTTCTTCAAGATTTCGGCATTTGTGCACTGGTTTAATGGCAACACTCTCCAAAGGTGGTAAGCCTCACGAAGGGGGTTTCTGCTTTCAGTGAGCGCAAAATAAGTGTCACTCTGTTGGAGCCGTCTCTTTTTGCGGACTCTATCAGGTATCCCAGTGGAATTAGAGCCCGGATCGCTATTAAACGCAGCACAAGAAACATATTCAGCCTTCGGATGGAAAAACAAGCACATGACACCTCCACTTCCCCAGAGACCTCTTCAGCTTCTGAGCCCTCCTAATTTATGGAATGCTCCATGTTCCCCACCCTCCGCAAGGATGACTGATCCCATTCTGCCGTACCCTGCATGCCAGTCACGCTGATACTCATTAGCGGGAAGCTTCAGAACAAATACAGAGGCCCCGTGGGGGGAACGTTGGGCATCAGAGGCTCGTCGCTCCCCGATGGTGGTTAATGCCACCCTCCGTGACGAGCTTCCAACTTGTTGCTGCTTCTTCTTGCCACCCATTTGGTCATTTGGGGCAGCAAGGTCTGGCAGCTTCAAGTGGAGCCAAGCAATTGATCTCCAGAGAAAGACTTGAGGTGAAAAGGGTTCAGAGAGCTTTTTCTACCCATTGACCAAAGTGCTGGGTTTCCTTTTAGTCACCGCTAAGCTCCCTTAAAGCTGTCCAAGGGCATTGAAAGTACACTTAAGGATGAAAACAGGGATCTGATCAATACGAGGAAAAACAAAGCTGCCCTCAACAGCTCTAAACAAACATCGGACAGACTTTGTCTATAGCATGCTAGAGTATGTGTATGCTCCATGACAGGATGCTAATAAGTGTCAGCAACACCGTGCCATGCATTATAGAGGACGGCTGAAGGCTTCTTAGATAAGATAGGGGGTCGTTTATACCCCAATGTGGCCTGTTCAAAGGCTGACATGCTCAAGGATTATGCCAGTTTTAGCACTCCAATGCTTAGGGCATTGTAATTATCAGATGCACCTCAGCCTATCCATGCCTCTTCACAGTGCATGAATCACCAGTGCCAGTGCTTTAAGATCTGTCAACCAGGATGGATCACTGGGCTGTATATCAGCCATCTGCCTGCAGATGCCGAGGCCATTTTTACAACAGCTAATAGATGAGAAATGCACCCCGTGGACAGAGCAGAACACCTTGTCAGAAGGTAAAATACCCTCATGAGTGAACTGGACGAACAAGCGATGGTATGCCACTCTGGGAGATGGATAGCAAATTAATGCAATTATATTTATTATTATTATTTCATTAGCAATATATATTTATTTAGTTGCTCAACAAGTCAATTTAAATCAGCATATATGCTTTATTTTATTTATTTGGCTTATTTATGATCATTAATTGCTACAATTGTGGATCCCTTTAGGGATGTTCAGCTCAGAAAATGTCATTTCAAACCAGAGCATGACTATATTCATTTACTTTTCTTTAAATACATACAGTACATATATAAATATATATAATAAGCAGAATTTTTCACAATAACTTTATACAACTCAAAATAATCAATATAGTAAGTATTTAATTATTATTTTATTATTATTTAATTATTATTTTATTATTATTTTACAAAAAAAAATGCAATGTGCATTATCTTTTCACAAGGCTCTCAGATTTCGATCTTTAAGAACTGACCTGGTGGAATGGTCATTACTGTTATAATCTGACAACAGCACACAGCTCTTAGCCAATTATCTCAAATTGGCCAAATATGAGCAGATTCATTGTATTTCCACCTACCAAATGGGCAAGACAGCATGGTAATTGAAATGAGAATTAAATTGAATTTTCTTTCAGCTAGACACACACCATTGCTTGAAAACGCTTGCATCCGTTATTGCATTTTGGTATTTATGTCATTTTCTATGATCTGATCACAATTTAGCTGAGATAGATCTTTTGTTCTCTGAACAGACCTCTCTTTTCAAACTTTACCCATTATGTGGTCTAGTAGCGACAAACACAAGTGAACTGTAATGTGCAGTATTGATGCTGGGTGCCTGTGATCTCTCCATCCCATGGGATTGTTCTACAAGTGATGGAGCACGCTGGCCATAGCTAGAGACCACAGGGTATTACTTCAACCACATCCGAGGTTATCACCAACAAATTCACAGCAACAAATATCATACTACAAACTTCACTGTTAAATAATGAATGCTTTATTCTCAAAGGAATACGTATAGTATTGCTATTATCATTTTGAAGTGACCTTAATATCTGGATAAGTTGAAATCGTGAAAACAATCTGGAGATTTCAGCTAAACCGGTATGCTCATTTAGATTCTAACAGGATTCATGTTTGATCCCGTTAGAATTGGTTCCAAATTATGTCTGGAATTCCATTAGCATTCAGTGAGGATTCTTTCCATAAATCCCACACATCACAGACTCGCGAGCTCGAAGTCTCAGGGGCCACAATAAGATCGGAGACGCTTACCTTGCGCCCAAGTGTTAGTGATGAATGAAAACATCAGAATCCATCCGGCGCTCCACTTCAGAGTTAACGCACGCCTTGACATGATGCTCCGACACGTCTGTGAGTCCGCAGCACGCGTTCGCCCGCGCCGCGCTGGATACATGTTGCGCCGTAGTCCCGGTTTCCCCAAAGCGATGCGAGACACTGAGCGCGTCGCTCCCGTGCGTCCAAAACCAGCGCTTAATAAGGAGGAGTCTATAAATCAGTCTGTACGCGTCAGGCACCAATAAACTGCTGCAAAGTCCGATGAAGCAAAGTTTAAGAACTGCATAAACAGCACGACTTCACATGACAATCATTTTTTTCTTTGATTAATTATTCTGGTTATTTATTCAGATGTATTTACAAAAAAAAAAAAAAAAAAAAAAAAAAAAGTTAGGCAATAAGAATTGTTTAATCTCAGAAACCTTTCTGAACTGGGTTCAGATGAATTCAATCATTTGCGTTCAAAGGAACGATTCCGCTGCATCCCAGCGCGTCATGAAGCATCTCTCAAAGTGGATGCTTTTAAAAAAAAGAAAAAAGACACAGCCACTGCTGGGAGGGGGAAGTAAGGGCTGAAGTAGTGGAGTCTCGATGAGGAAATATTCCGTCCGGTATCTTGGATGTATTCCCCCAAAAATGCAGTGTCCGTGTCCTTTCAGTACTGCGAGCAACAATGTATGAGTGTCCGATAACTCAGGACTGAAGCCGAACTCCTTCACTGTGCGATGTCGCCATCACGCGGCAGATGGGAGAACCGTATCTTCCTATTACGACGTATTTATGTTTATAATAGATCCATCCAGCATCATTCAAAGTTTCGACGTTCATACTGCGGCGAGACCATGCTTACGAAAATGCCAAGGGTGTTTAACTCAAACAGGCAGCGAGCTCTGCTTATCTATGAACGTTTTATTAATTAGTAGAGATTTGCAATTAGTTCAAGCTGTCCACAATTTCCCACAGGATGCCAGAATTATAACTCCTTGTAACTCAGTGCAAGTTCTCTGTTCGCCAAGAGAGCACAAGCTCATAGAGCAACATTATTATTAGTGGCTCTCTTTCTTTCTTTCTTTCTTTCTCTCTCTCTCTCTCTCTCTCTCTCTCTCTCTCTCTCTCCACCCCCCTCTCTGTGAGACCGCAGGCTCAGTGTAAGCTTTGATCCTGAGGACACAAATCTGGTTTTAAATTCCGAACAGATCCACAGACTACTGCACTTGTTACCCAAGCATGCTATGACTCACGTACTGCACAACTGTTCAAGTTACATCCAGAAACCACATTCATTCCCACACTGAGCAGGAGGCAAAAATCAAAATTATAACTCACATTCTAAATATAAGCATGTGAGGTGTTTCTTTACCAAATGTGCTTCAGTCCTTAAACTCAGAGCGTTGTAAGATGGTAAAGATAATGGTGGAGGTGATAATGATAGTATCTGTGTGAGGATTGTCATAGTTGTGGTAGTGATGATACTGGTGGTGATGATAATAATGATAATGATGGTAATGAAGATACTGCTGGCAATGAGAGTTGTGTTGATGATGCTGAAGTGGTATTAATATTGGTAATGATAATGATACTGTTGGTGATGGTAATATTTGTGTTGATTTTGACAGTATTGCTGCTGATGATGGTAATGATGATTTGTTGATTGTGGTAATGTTAGTAGAGGTGATTATGGTGGTAAACATGATAGTGTTGATGATGTTGGTGTGGTAATGATAGTGGTAATGATGATATTGTTGGTGCTGATAATGGTTATGTTGGTTATGAAAGTATTGGTGGTGGTGATGATGACGGTGGTGGTGGTAATGATGATAGTGACTGAATATGCTGATGGTGGTAGTGATGGTGGTAATGAAGATGCTGTCGGTGATGATACATGTGATGGTTGTAATAATGAGTGTTGATGATGCTGATGTGGTAATGATAGTGGTAAAGATAATACTGATGGTTATGATAATAATTACATCGATTTTGATAGCATTAGTGATGATGATGATGATGATGATGCTGGCAATACAGATAGTGATTGATTATGTTGATGGTGGTAATTATAGTGGTGGTGGCAGTGAAGATACTGCCAGTGATGATAGATATGATGGTGGTAACCATTACAGTGTTGATGTGGTAATGATAGTGATAAAGATAGTACTGTTGGTTCTGATAATAACTGTGTCGATTATGATAGTATTGATGGTGGTGGTGGTGGTGGTGGTGGTGATGATGATGATGATGATTGATTATGTTGATGATGGTTATGATAGTAGTGGAGGTAATGAATATACTACTGGTGATGATAGATGTGATGGTGGTAATCATGAGAGCATTGATTGTTTTGATGATAGTGATGATAGTAATGGAGATACTGTTGGTGTTAATGATAGTTGTGATGATGATGATGGTAATGATGGTGCAGATGCAAATGATGGTTGAGTTAGTGATAAGGTTTAAAAACTATTTTGAATACTGGTGAGCAAGTCTGGAGGCGTGTCATTTACATATTTAATTATACTTTTTAAACATTGTTTTATAGTTGCTATATAAATAAAGCTTTACTGAGGATCTGATACTGAAGATTGAGATGAGGTCAGTGTTAGTGATCATGATAGTAATGATGCAAATTGATTATGCTAATGAATAAAGCTGATTGTGATCCATTAAAACATGGAATATAAATACATATTCTTCAGCCCTCGGGGGATCCCCCTCTGAGTAAACGTTTTTATGTTCAACAGATTGCCTATGGTTTTTAATTAAGCAACATTCACTACTTAATATGATTAACATGTGGGCTGGGGCAGAAGGAGAACAGTAACCAAATAAACCTCATGAGTGATGCTGACTGGGCCTTGAACTGTTGACTGTGAAGGTGGATGAGACAGAAGTGAACTGTATTGATTAACACACACAATGCTGCACTGCAGCTTTCAAGAAAAGCATTTCTCCATTAATGAAGCAACAGAGAGCTCACGGCATGTGGGACTGCTCCACAGTCCATGCTGTCGTGCTCTCCTGACGTCTCGTCAGAACCGCATCGCCTCAGCAGCAGGGTTCCCGCGCTTGCTGGAGCCACGTCGAGCTGCGTTTTTCATGGCCCGTTTTAATGATGCTCAGATGATGAGACTCGCAGGCTGGGTGGCAGCTTTCTGCTCCCAGTCTGATGCAGACGCAAATTGCGCCTGTCTTGCCGTTATTATCCTGCTGTGCACTGCACCCAGGTAGACATGGCAGGTGGAAAGAAACACTAGTTAACTGGCGGAGGGATAGGTCCTGCACCATGTCTTGCTGTATGTGTTCTGTTTGACTTATAATAGTACAGATTTAAAATGGATGAATAAATTCCTACAGTAATGGGGTAGGTGGTATGACCAAAATCTTGCATCGTGTAAATTTATATCACTGCTTTTTTTTTCCTGGACATTCAAAGAAAAATGGTGTGTATACGGAAAAACAGTGTATATGTAATAATTATGAGCTTTTTGTCCTTTGTTTTTCTGTTGTGACTATTTGGATAAACTCTTCAATTAAATGCATTATGAATGAAAGACACATCCTCTCATTTGGTTATTCTCCAAATAATATTGTCAACCATTAAGTTCAGTACTATATGAATGGGAGACTTCAAAGTTCATTACTATAAATAGGAGTAAATGCAAAGTGTAATATGACTAAATGTAATACTGGACCAACCTGAAATACAGTATATGCCTTTAACACTATTTGAGGATAACAAACAACTTTAATGGAACATTTAACATAGCTGGATTGAAGCAGACAAAGACGCAGAGATCCCAAGCGCAATTTATTTACAACGGTGATGATCCAAAAACATAAATAATGAACTTAATCCACATTAAACAAAATATAACCATGAACTACCCTTAACTAGACAATGAAAAATGACCTGGAACATGGAACAGTGAACGTACTTCAATATCTATAGGAAAGATGGCAAACATTACGGCTTATATACAAGACTATGTTTTTTTTTTTTTTTTTTAACACCAATAACAGAACAGAACTACTAAACAAGATATCAAGACAATGACTGTGAACTAATGAGAAGTCAGAATAAGTAACACTATAAGACAAACCATGAGCAAGTCTAAGAGTACATTTACACAACAACAATGAACTAAAATTGGAAAAGGTTTTCCTTTACGTTTTTCACATACAGGCATCAACGTTGTTAAAACGTTTCCCGTTCACCTCGAAAACATTTTACCATTTAAAATGTTGAATTATGCATGCCAGGCCAGTAGTTGGCGATGTCACTTTGTAAAGAAACACCAAGTGAACATGTAAACCGCATGACACCACCGTGTTTGCATTTTTTGTAGTTTACACAGAGACGAAAATAAATGGTAGCATTTTCAAGAACTTGCACTTTGAAATCATATTGAAGAACATATCCCCGGAAGGTGGCACGTCTGGTCACCTTATGATGGAGGGTAAACCATAGATATGTATAAGTAGATGCCTTATTAGAATCTCTTATTATGGGCCGCTATACATAAGCCTATTTCTTTGAGAATTTAAATTATTATTTTTTCTGTGATTTTTATTTTTTTATTTATTTTTTTTCTGTGAGTGACAACACATGATCGTTCCAAGATGGCTGGCGCATCAATGTGTCTGGAGCTGTCGAATGTGGCATCTACTTATACAAATTTCAGATGCAAACATCAAGACTGAATTTTTTTTAACTTATAACCTGAAATATGAAAAACTCCAGACAGACGAGACAGGACAGTTCATGTCAAATTTTGTTGCTGATTTGAAATATGCTATTGAAATGTGTGTTTTTGAAATTTCTGTATTATTAGTTAGTCTGGCTGAAAAAGCTGCCCGCAGGTGTTTTTCCTTATGATTTTAAAATATGATTTTATGATTTTAAAACACACACACACACACACACACACACAAGCTAAATCTCTTCCATATTGACACATTTCTGCCACTGCATGGAATACAGTTACTGCATCCAGCCCTAATCCATACTTTGTTTGGATATTTACATTTAATTGTGGCTTGTTTCAATGTAGTCATAGTGCATCACGCAAAATTGCTCATTGTGTTTAGCCTAGTTTTCAGTTGATCGCACACACTAGTCATTAATCACTAGGGATTATGTGTCACATGCGTCATAAGGTGCTTCAAATAAAGAAATATTCGAAATGGCGTGCAGGATCATTTATCAACAATGCAGACTCTCTTTCGGTTTATCACTGAAACACATGTCATATTTTTCATTCTGAATTTGAGGCAGACCCTTCTCCCTGTTTAATATTTCCCATGGAACTAAAGCCTAGAGGAAAACGCATAGCCATGAGCCTGTGTGTAGTGACAGCTCTATACGGCACGTCAAGCAAAGTTTCAGGAATGCCAATCGGACATGCCTATTAACCGCAAAGCGAGAATACAAATCAAGCCACATAATATGACCCGCTAGCCTACATGCTATTTCTCAGCTTCGTCTCAATCTTTCACCTGTCAAACCGTAGCACTGTCATTCCATCCCAAGAAAAACCGTTTCGTATTTCTTCCACTCCTCCTCTGCACTAGATTGAATGAACAGAAACGGAATAGCTTAATTTCATTCGGCTTCGAATCGCACACTGGCTCTGACTGGGAAATTAGGGATACAATACGGTGCATTGCACATTGAGTCTGATTGGCAGTGTTTGGTTTTCGACAGGATCCTGTAGGCTTTTGTGATGCTCTGGATTGGAGGCTCATTAGAGCTGGGGCTCTGCGGTTTGCCTCCCACCATGGCTACTATCCTAATTTGACATACGTTCCTTTTGATAAGCCCCTTCTCCTGAGAGTGTCTTCACCACATGTCCACTGGCACACACACACACACACACACACACACACACATGCACACAATTATATGATATCACAGCATTACTCTTACTAAGCTGCTGTTAAACAGGATGTCTAGCTGGGAAAATCTGATTTCCCCTTGGAGAGAAATCATCCTTCACAGACACAGCCCTGTCCCTGAAACGCTTGTAAAGCCAAGCAGATTGAAACGTGAAAAATGCTACCTCTCTGGGATAAAACATCCTCAAGTGCAGCTCAGACCATGAAATATGTATCGTCCAGATACATATTTCTCCTTCTCAGCTGAGCCAACAACAGTGTCCGGTTCCGCCCTGGACTCATTCCCAAATCTTTATTAAATCTAAAATCTAGATACCTTTTTCACCATTGTACCTGCAACAACTCAAAAGTCTTTCTTCCATATTGTGACATACATCTATGTGAAACAGCTCAGATGTACATCAGATGTAGATCTTGGTCTGAAGGCAGATCTAAATATGATCTTCAAAATAGAGTCTGCATTAGGTCTCTAAGCAATCTAATTGGCTCAAAGAATTTCCTACAAAATCACATTAAGAGAAATGCTGTTTAAACTGTTATATAATGGCCATTAATGACCATTCAAATTTATGTATCTTGTTAAAATTTGGTGCTTCTTTGAGTACAATTCTCTCATACTGACCACTGAATCTTCAACATGGCACCTCATGGCAAAGAACTCTCTGAGGATTTGAGAATCAGAACTGTTGCTCTCCACAAAGATGGCTGAGGCTATAAGAAGATCAGTAACAACCTAAAACTGAGTTACAGTACAGTGGCCAGTGGCATACAGAGGTTTTCCAAGATGGGTTTCACTCGGAACAGGCCTTTCTGTCAGCTTGTTAGTGCTCAGACCATATGCCGCACACTGCAACAAGTCGGTTTGCATGGCCATCATCCCAGAAGGAAGCCTCTTCTATGAAGCTGGCTCACATAAAAGCCTGCAAACAGTTTGCTGAAGACAACCTGTCCAAGAGCATGAATTACTGGAACCATGTCCTGTGGTCTGATGAGTCTAAGGTGAACTTATTTGGCTCAGATGGTGTCCAGCATGTGTGGTGACGCCCTGGTTAAGAGTACCAAGAAAATTGTATCTTGCCTACAGTCAAGCATGGTGGTGGTAGCTTCATGATCTGGGGCTGCATGAGTGCTGCTGTTACTGAGGAGCTGAGGTTCATTGAGGGAAACATGGAGTCCAACATGTACTGTGACATTCTGAAACAGAACATGATGCCCTCCCTTCAGAAACTGGGCCGAACGGCAGTTTTCCAACATACTAACGACCACAAACACACCGCCAAGATGACAACTGCCTTGCTGATGGAGCTGAAGGTGAAGGTGATGGAGTGGCCAAGTATGTCTCCAGACCTGAACCCTATTGAACACCTGTAGGGCACCCTCAAGCGGAAGGTGAAGAAGCACCATGTGTCTAACATCCAGCAGTTCTGTGATGTTATTATGGAGGAGTGGAAGAGGATCCCAGCAACAACCTGTGCAGCTTTGGTGAACTCCAAGCCCAGGAGGATTAAGGCAGTGCTAGACAACAATGGTGCCCATACAAAATATTGACACTTTGGACACAGTTTTGACATGTTCACTTACGGTGTACTCATTTTTGTTGCCAGTTATTTGGACAATAATGGCTATATGTTGAGTTCTATTTAGAGGACAGTAAATTTGTACTTCTATACAAGCTGCACTTTGACTGCTCTAAAATATGTCCAAGTTTCATTTGTGTAGTATTGTCCCTTGAGAAGATATACTAAAATTTTTGCTGAAATGTGAGGGGTGTACTCACTTTTGTGAGATACTGTACTAGCACAACAAACAGATACCAAATTGACCTTCACATGGAGTTTGATTGACAGGTGATCTGACAAATCTTAATGCAGAATCTGCCATTTTTGTTCGACAAACAAACCAGACAGGAGAGTAGATTAACTGTGGTGTACTTGAACTTGAAAAATGGTGTATACTGACATCTTTTCACAGTTGAAACAAGATACATTCTGATGTTCATTCATGTTTATTTCATGCTAAAACTAGTAAAGAGGAAGAGATAAGTGGTTCACATACCACTTGAACTGAGGTGCTGCAGTGATCTGTCACAACAAAGAGCCAAAAAACAGTATTTATTGTTTGAATTTCTTAAAAAATGACAAAAGAACCCACGATTTGCCACAACATCGGGAAGTCTGTAATTTCACCTGGTTTTCAGGTGGGATAGTTCACCGAAGGAAAAAAAAAAAATCTTCTAAGTCTAAAATTGTGGATGCTTTGAAGTGCCATTATGACAGTACAGAAAATTATCAATTTTCTTTTTTTTGGGTGAACTATTCTTTGAAATGTACATGACTGAAGCATTGCACACATTTAGTATTAATTTCAAGATCATTCTTCTACATGTCTGTAAATACACTGCAAAGAAAAAAGAAATTGTTATTATTGTTGTTGTTATTATTATTATGAAAGAAGATTATTAAAGTACATTTTGAAAGAAAATACTATATCAGTGTTCCTACTTCCAAATTTCACATTTAATTCACTGTGTTACTTTCTTTGTGATTATTTTCATCCATTTTTGAATGAAAATTGTTTTATTTTATTTATTTTTTTATTTTTTTCAGTGTGCATTAAGACACTGAAATTCATTCCCACAAAAACTTGTGTACATATCAATGTTGGAGTTGATTTTTGATGATGTTTTCAAACAACAGCGGTCCTAGCATTTACTACTAGTTATGCGTACACTGGAAGAGCATCATCGACAGCATGGCTGCGATCTGAGGTTTTGGTGCATGAAAGGGTGGCGAGCATCAAGCTTGTTTTGTGCGCTTGGCTTTCAGAGCTGGAAAGGGTCCTGGAAAGGGCATCTGATAGTTTGATTTCTAAAGAGTAGAGGCAAATTATCAGTAAGACAGCAAGAAGGGTTCTTGTGCATCTGCCCTCAGAGGGCACTCAGACAGATGTGGAAAACTAAAAAGGGCATATGTCAAGCCCTTGAATAAATTAACATTCAACGCACAGAGATTTAAATGAACCACAACAACAATTTCATATTATCCCATTCTGCGGTGCTGGAACACATTGTCACCCCACAATCAGCCTAACTTCTGGAAAAGCAACTTATTCACAGAGAGATACAAGAAAGCAAAGAGGGTTTGAATGCATGGTGATAAAACTGTCTCTCTGTGTTACGGCTGCAAGGAGACCTTTAGTTTCAAATGCACTCTCAGAAATCTCGGGTCCATAAATATGACACTGGCTGGCATAGTTTGGTTATTTCATTATAACTGTACCAGAATGTTCTTAAACTCAGCATGAAATCAAAACTGACCCTATTTACTTTCCTTATTTGCATTCCTCGTTTTATTGTGCATGATTCATTGGTGCACATCATTCCAAAGAAAACATAAAAAGGCTGTCTTTATAGTCTTTTTTATTAAAATGCAATAGCTTGCCAAGCCACTGAAATGACTTTGCTTTTTGGTTGACGTCACAAACCCCTTACTTTTTTCAACTCCAAAAGTTGGACTCCATTCTGGTGCGTAACAACCACATTTCACCATCCAATCAGTTCATAGTGGATAATATGAAGTCCCACCAAACCTTTTTTGGAGTGACCCGTTTCGCATGGGAATAAATTTGATTACAGAAATAAAATGTTTCATACTGACTTTGGATAAATGATTTCCTTTTCAATATGGTGAAGTTTATTTATTTGTTTAATTAAAGGTGCAGAGATCTCGAAAAATGCTAACTTTATCCTGATAGCACTGAAAGCGAACGTCCCACCCTCCCTGCAATTGCCGTCCAAAGCCACACCCCCTGAACGCACACACGCTCAAAGAGCAGAATACCAGAGACAACATTAAATTACTACAATAGACTACATCAGCAGTTTCCAATTACAGTCCTCGCGCCCTCCCTGCTCTGCACATTTCAGATGTATATCTTATCACATCTGACGGTTGTTCTCTTTGAAGTCATAAGTGCCCTGTGAAGTGGACATCACCAGATATTCCGCCATGATTCCAGTTCACAGGGAGCGTATATATGTTCCATACAAAGGGCATTAAAGTGTGTGAGACGTGAATTTAAATTGTATTTATTTAAAGAGGTATATTATGTCACACTTCTCGAGTAAGTTTCGCCTGTGTGTGAAGACGCTGTGCAAATCCGTGAATGAATGTCCCGAAGTGAAATAAACTTCAACGGATTTTCCCAGCTCAGGGAGTAGAGAGCAATGAACACTGTGTAGGGAGGATGTCAATCGGAACACAGTTCATTTACTTAGCTCTCTTTTAACGAGCTCCTTATCTGATTCAGGTGTGTTAACTAAGCAAGACATTCATTCTCCAGTCATTCACCAGTGAGAAAACTTTACAGCACAGTTAGTAAAAGTACTACAATACCAGGAAGGAAGATTGGGTTGTTGTTGTTTGCCTGCCGCTCTTGCTCTGTGCATAGCGTGCGTGATTGTGCTGATGACGTATCCTGTCTGCGCGAACAGGGTGCGCAGAGGTATGCAAATACATACGTTGACAGGCAGGTAGGAAAGCCAATTAAAACGCTCGGACCGAACGTTTTGATTGGACGAACACTTCTTGGCCCTACACCTTCCACACAATATATAAATACAGATAAATACATTTGGACCACTTAACTTAATGATTGCTATCAGGATGTGAAGAGACTTTCAACCAGAATAACAAAAAAATGTTTCTGAAGACAATCACCTATGGCACCTTTAATAGTATATTTTACAAAAGTGTTTAAAATGACATACTCTACCTTCAGACGAAGACTTCAAGCATATCAGATAACAATTTTCTTCATAAAGAGAGTCATCCCCTCATGGTGGCTGCTATTTTGAGATCACATGACCAGCTAAATCTTTCTCCCTTACCCTATTATCAAACAATTTCACATAAGAAATAAATTATTAGTTGTATTTCTATCATGACAACCAGTAGATACACAGACACATTGTTGTGAGCATGTAAGATATGCTGCTACTGCTGCATGAATAGATAGGTGGAGCTGGGGGAGGTGGAGGCTTTCAGAGGAGTGCGTTGTCCATTGGCTGCTAAATCAGCAGAGGACAATCAGCTTGTGCCATGTAGAGATTACCAGCAGATTGCATGTAAAGGACCTATCAGCCTGTGCCATCTAGTGTTTCATGACTGAGCAATATATTTCTACAAAGGAAACAGTGACCAATATCTTTTTATTTTGTTTGATGCTGCATACATTCCAGGAAGTGTTGGTATACAGTAAAAAAAAAAAAAAAAAAAAACTTTGAAACATGCACCTTGAAAAAACAAATGAACTATGCAGTAGCATATTTAAAAAGTTATGGATGCCAAGTGTTAGTTTTTGCTGTAGACTTTCTGTAGGAACTGAAGTCAACAGCATGTTCAATCATGATGCTCTAGCCTCTAAAGGAAGACACAGCCCTGTAATGGTGTCAGATATATCTCTTCTTTATATTTTTTTACTTTCACTATACTCTCTATGCCAGCCTCCCCCATCATCTCTCCCTCATTTCACCGGAATCAGTTGCAGGTGTATTGCCAAGCGCAAAGTGTCGGGGAGCAGGTTCACTGAAGGATACTGCAGATACGCCCTCAAGGGAGTCATTGCATTACCTTCAGCTATTTTCCGTCCAGGGAAAGTGGTACCCAATATACTTTTTTTCTGTTGTTGTTATTTGTTTTTCATGATCTCTGTTTTCTGTTCTCTGCTATGTCATCCTCTCTCTTTCTCTCTCTCTGGCTCTCTGAGCCTCAGCTGTCGGCAGTGTTGCTGTTTGAAGTTCCTCTCTCCTTGGTTGTTGATGCTGAAAGTAGGTATCCAGTGGGAAATGGAAAGGAGAAAGAACACTGCCTCCTTTATAACTCTTATAGGTTTTTTTTTTTTTCTTAGTTTTTTTTATGTATCTCTTGTCAAGGTAAACAGCAGAAAATTAGAGGCTAGAGCCTCATGTAGCTTAGCAGAACATGTGCAGCCTGTTGAAGGAAATTCAGAGTTTCCATTCAGTCTACTCAGAATCAGTGCCTGTTTTATTTGATTGCAGGGGGAAAGCCCTTCTTCTGAAATGTCAATATGCACCTGTTTTATATGTTGCTTTCAAGCTTTGTGCCATGCAAGCTGATGTCAAACGATTTTAAACAGCTACTTAGAAAGTAAGTTCTGAGGAAAAGGTCTAGCATAATTTCTTTGCAGATGACCCTTGGTTTGATATTGAGTTATATTTAGAAATCGATGCCTTTTAAAATGTGACAAACACCTTTTGAGTCCACTGTATGTGTGTTTATTTTATTATTTCAAAACTCATTAGCAGTCCTTTCAAGAAAGCACCACAGCAGGACCTGAAATTATGTAGCAAACTGTCATGGCTATTTTAAACCCTGTATAATTAGTGTTCTGGCTAGAGAGATTGCAGCTCAAAGAGCAGCTTTGGATTTGCTTTTTGACATGGTCAGATAACAGGTATTAAATGAACCTGAGCGCTCTGTCATAAATGTGGCCTCTGTGAGAAATCGAGTTTCAGTGTGTCACAACTCTAATACGACCATCAGGATTTCATCACGACTCTGAGGTGAATGGGAAAAACAGTATTAGATGAAAGAATCTGACTTGAACATTTTGCTCTAAGCTCAACAGTCAAAATGCATCTTAGAATTACAGAAATACTGACATGAAACAATATTTGTTAAGTCAATTTTGAGCACTGAATAAAACCAGAGTGATTCCCTTCACTCTGTCCACCATTTTGTATACATTTTTCATCACAATGAATTTTGAGATTTCATTATCTGTTAGATACATGAAATTCTGCCTTAAAACTGCATTGTGTCAATTTGTGTCTCTGCCTTTAGCAGCACCACTGTTTGTGATTGTTACTAAAACTAAAAGTATTAACGATCAATTTTGTTAAATAAAATAAAATATTACTATAATTGTTAATTAACATTATATTAATAATATAAAATAAAGATTATGCTAAAATATATTATACAGAAATATTAAAATATTATTACAAATTTAAACTTAGAAATGTGGCAAATAACTGAAATAAAAGTTATTTATACAAATAACTTTTAAGTTGAAGTACTAACAAAATGGAAATAAAAAATGAATTAAAGCTAATTTAAAATATATATTTTTTAAATTTTAATTAATTTTACAAGCAACAGAAAACTACTAACACTTTAAAAAAAAATCTACAATCAAAAGCTAATTCAAAATAATAATAAATACTATAATGGTATATAAATATCACTGCAATAATAAAATAGCAGTGTCACCAATGGGAATTACAAAAAAATAATTCCCCTGAAAACGTTGCTCAATCGTCTCGATGCCTCATTTCTGACATGAGCAGAATTTCTATGTAAATTATTCATACATTTACGTTAAATTGTATTGATTTGAATGCAACAATTTATATCATAATGGTTTTACAAACTATTCAGGGTGTAGTGGGGGAAAATGCCCCCTTTAAAGACTGTGTAATTTTTTAGTTTTCAGTGACAATGACTTAAAATATAAACTAAGTATGAAAATTGTCCAGAGTTTTCATGTTATTATATTACCAAGGGGGCGTTTCGCCCCACAGGTAGGGTAAAATTCCCCTTCTCTGACAAAGCAATTTTCTTTATACATTTACAGCAAAATCTGAGGCTAGACGGGCTAAAATAACTGAAGATAAATATGAATATTTATTAATGAACCATGCTGAAATTCACCCTATTTGAAAAACATTAGGTGCTCGTCAATTCCAAGAACGCAAAGAACGGACTTGCATTGCAGTGGAGACCTTGAAAGAATGAGCTCGAAAGTACACAAGGCCACCAAACACATCTTTGTAAGAACTGAGATGCACTGCGATCCTGCTCAACTGACTGTCCGAGCATCACAAACAAATGTCATCACCGTGTATTTTTGTGGCAATGAGTATGCATATTTAATGTTACCAATGCTTTGTCAATGTTAAGATTACTGCAGGCTTTCTCCAAGTCAGCTTATTAAAATTCTGCAAAACAAATGTTTACTTTCATGAGCTGTGACGTATTTGCGAGCTTGCAATGGGACTTTGACAATGAGAAATTTAAAGCTTACAGGCTTTCAAGAACACATCCAGGTACTTTCATGCATCCTCTGTACTTGTGTTCTTGAGTATTGGAATTAAACTTAAACGGTTAAA
Source organism: Acrossocheilus fasciatus (assembly GCA_036784905.1). Lineage (NCBI taxonomy): Eukaryota > Metazoa > Chordata > Actinopteri > Cypriniformes > Cyprinidae > Acrossocheilus > Acrossocheilus fasciatus. Next base: position 27,020,148 of record CM071940.1, on the reverse strand, counting down.
ATTAAAAGCGGTTAATGATGGACGCAAGGAGGCAAGTTCACTTTAAAAAAAAAAAGGTATTCTTTTAAATATAAAGTTTTTTAAATAAATAAATAAATATATATATATATATATATATATTTTTTTTTTTTTTTTTTTTTTTTTTTTCCCAACCAACCGCCTAGTTAGATTACATTTGATGGAAAAACAAAAGATGTGATGTTCAGAACATGCACTGTAAAAAGTGATAAGTTGACTTAACTTAAAAACGTTGAGGAAACCCGTTGCCTTAAAATTTTTAAGTAAATGATAATTAAAAAAATAAGTTAATTGAATTGTCAAGTTCACTTAACTTTTTTTTTTTTAATTATTATGTACTTAATAATTTTAAGGCAAAGGGTTTCCTCAATTTTTTTAAGTTAAGTCAACTTTCACTTTTTACAGTGTGATAACTACAGTAATTATGATAGTGGGAAGCGATGCCACATGGAGGTGTTTTACCCCAAGTGACTGTGGGGCGTTTTACGTTTGAAAAACATTATGTCATTCTGAAGACATAGCTATATTTTCCTTAATTAACCTGTACTCCTATTTTCATATCATATACAGTATAAATGCGATGTTCTACAAAACAACAAGCTTTAAAACACTTTTTTCTTGAGGCTGAAATTAGACGGCTTAACGTGAAATCTATTTTCTGTCCGGTATGTTGCCAGTGTAAGCATCACAGTGAATTCTTCTTGTCACTCTTGTCAATGTAGCAACAACAAAAATGAATCTTGACTTTATCTATTGGTTATTGGAAAAAACTTTACCATACATTGAAGTGTATGTTTCATGAATGATGACAAACTAAAACTAATATACGACTGGTACTAATCTTGGTTAACTAACATCAACACTCTTCACCTTATGGAGTTTCTCATCCCTTTTCAAAGCTTGCTCACTTGGGGTTCACAGGAAAATACATCAGGCCATAACGTTTTAATTGAGCTTTAAATGGAACTACTGAATGAGGACCTTATAGAATTTAAGACATTATTACTGCAATATTCTGTAAAGCTGCTTCGATATGCGCAGTTCAGAAAACCAGGGTATCCTACTCCAAACACGCTCCATACAATAGCGCTCTTTTGGGCTTCTCCAACAAACAGAGAAAGAATAGCTTACTGTGCTTACAGTTGTCCCTGCAAATTAAAATGACACACAGCAGCTTTAAAATGCCAAAAATGAGGTACGAGGCACCATTAGTTTGCTACCTACTGTTTCGAAACAGCCTTTGTGTCTGTAATACAGCCACGATTTTGAAACAGAGCTATATTGTATTTATTTAGCTGGTCTTATGTGATTCAGTTTTATCTCATAGCATTAGTTCTGAGGAAAGGTTCTTACATTTTAGCAAAAATCACTAAACTCTATCCTACCACATGCTAGCTACTAAAATTTTCAAAACTGAAACAGCAGCACAAGTACAAACAATCAATACCTGGTTCAATTTAATGTAATGTTAGTTCCCATGGTGAAGCCGGTTCTGGCAATCTCGGTGTTAATTAAAAGCTCCAGGCTGGAGCTGTTGTATTATGCTGTCTGCAGCCGGCATCAGAGACCTGAGGGAAGCCATCATCTGAGAAAACATGAGCAGGTAAATCGAAAGATTTATAGCCTCCACAAACCAATGGCGACTGGCTTACAAACAACATATATTTGACTCTGAGCAATTGTGGATAAACTTCATATACCGTTTCTCTTTTGTTCTGTTTTTTTCTTTTCCTCTTGATATTTTAGATACTTCAAAAGGCTCCTAATGAGACATTTATTTGGCATCACATGCATATCCAGAAAATGCCACGGATCGCAAGTTACCACTTTGATGCAATACATTGTAAAGACGGAGCAAGCTCGCTTTGGCAGGTCCGGTCCAAAAGAGTTAATGAACTCTGTACTCGGGGAATAGCAATCAGACGTACAATGTGTTCTTGGCCTAATGAAGTGGAGAGGCTCTGCTCTTTTATGTCCCTGATTAGCAGAACACATAATTAGCAGCATGGCTAATGAAATCGCTTAAAACATGTAGTCGAAGTGCAACCATTTTTGGTCTCTTGCTGGCATCCTGATGAACCAAATAAGCGTGTGTGTGTTCAGTCAGGTGCATTGTGCTTTCGGTCCTGTGATTGTTGCTTGTCAGACTGTATGATATGACCCCAGTGAGATCATGGATAAAAGACAGGCTGAGTGACGTTGAAGTCCATTTATGTCTGATTTTTTTTTTACAACATATGTACAGCATACAACAAATTAAGTTTTGATATATTTATGGTTGAGAATGTACAAAATATCTTCATGGAACATGACCTTTACTTAATATCCTACAGTGTAAAAAATTTCAGACCTTCGCAACTCACAATTTTCTTGTGACTGATTACATCTAAATTTTTCCATTGGCCCAATTGAATTTCTGCGAATTGAATTTTTTCAATTGTGGCAACAGTCTGTTAACATTGGCTCAATGAGAAATAATATGTTGAGCCAATGTAAAAACATTAAATCTACCAAAGCATGTTATTGGCTCAATTAAATATTTTAAATAGTAGTAGCATACATTTTTTTGTTTTACCTAATCTAAAAATGTATATTGGCAAATTTATATTGCTAAAGCAACCTTACTGGATTGTTTATTCCCTGTTGTCCCAAAAGAAAATGATTTTTAAAAAAAAACCTTAAATGATGATACACTGAACACGGACACATTTTAATAAATTTTTTAATAAAATCTACAATAATATTGTAAAAATACCTTAATGGGGTGGTTTACTGCTTTTTTTCTTTGCTTGATTGTGTTTATGGGGTGCAATATAACATGTCTTCGTGTTTCGTTTGTTAAAAAAACGCCTTATTTTTCATATATTTCACCTTTATTGTAAGCCGCTCTCTCCTCTGTCATTTGAACGACCGGTTGACTTCCTGATTATATGAAACCACTTCCTCAGAAACAGGCGATGGGCTCAGATTGGTTAGTTGGGCCGGTGTGTTGTGATTGGCTAAACTGCGTACTGCACGTTGTCTGGAAACTTCACGCCCATTACCTTCACAGGCGACAGCTGCAAGTGCTTCGGTCAAATGTAAATAATGGTGTCAATATTGCCGTATCAGTTTGAGCCAGAATCAGACCCAGAAAGCGGTAATGAAGAGAGTCAAGCAGAACTTCCGCAAGCACGGCTCTTACAAACGTTTCTGAAGTTTGCTGTTGTGATTACATATCATTTTTTGAAGTTTGTACACGTTTGTCTTATACACACAAAATAGCATCGAACTAACTGGCTACTAACCAAACAGCGTTGGCTTGTGTTTACGTTCTTGATCAAATCGAAAAATTACGTCATAAAGTATACATGGAAAATACATTTACGAAATTAGTACATAATTACAAATTCGGGTCCAAAATGTTTGTACGCGTTTGTCAAAGACACACGAAATAGCATTTAACTAACTGGCTACTAAAGCCAGCGCTGGCATTTGTTTACGTCCTTGATAAAACTAAAACATTACGTCTGAAATTATACATGCAAATACATTTAAAATTATGAAATCTTACTTACAGGCTGTGGCCCAACAACAACTGCTCCGTGTTTTAGTAATAGTTTCTGTGTGAATCCGGCATTGAACTCCGTAAAATGCGCAGCACAGAGAGCTGAATTAGGATTGTAATTGTCAGGAACATAATCAAACATAAATTTTAACCGTTGTTGACGAACTACAGCGTCCGTATAGGAAGCCGAACACAGAAGACCTGACAGCTGGCTGAAAATAACACCGTTTCGACAGCATGACTACAACTCTCCACTACAACTCTTCCTCTTCACAAAGCCGCAGAACATGGCCTTGCCCCCTTTTCTTAATGTTCCGGAGGGAGGGGTTGATGGGTTTATTTCGTATCCAACCCAGGAAGTATCTCGTTGTAGTCCCGTATGAGTCGTTTTTGTAGGCATTAAACTTCCTGATTTTTAAAAGACGATATCTCCGCTTACGTTGAACTTTCAGCGCTGCAACTTTGCAGATACTGTTCATGCACCAACAGCAACATTACACACTATTTAAACTGAAAAAAGTGAAATCGCAGTAAACCACCCCTTTAAAATGATAAATACATTGAATTTTTCTACACAGTAAACATTTTAATTATCATAAGATACACAAAGCTGATGAATTGCACTTTAAACATTAATACTGTACATTCACAAACATGCAGAAATATCAAAAACATCATAAAATGTAAGGTTACTTCAACCAGTGTTTAGTGTAATGTCACCTGAATATTACCATTCTCACAAAAGGTACTCTGAGCTCATGAAAATTACACTTCAAATCTTTGCCAAAAAATAAAATAAATACAGTAAATAATCTCATAAGAGGTACTTTGAACTTTTTAGGGTTAATTCACCTAAAAAAATGAGAATTCTGTCATTAATTACCCTCATGTCATTCCACATCTGTAAGATCTTTGTTCATCTTCAGAACACAAATTAAGATATTTTTGATGAGATCTGAGAGCTTTCCGTCCCTCCATAGAAAGTTATGCAGCTTACACATTCAAGGTCCAGAACAGTAGGAGAGACATCATTAGAGTAAACAACATGACTCCAGTGATTTAAACCTCAATTTTAGGAAACAACGCGAGTACTTTATTTGCTCAAAAATAAATAAATAAATAACCACCTTATTTACTAAAACATTGATCTGCAACCCAATAGGCGAAGCATCACCACACTTTGGGTATTATTTTGTAAATTGTAAATTGTTTTTTGTTTTTTTCTGCAAACAAAACTTTTGCGTTGCTTCATAAAATTGAGGTTAAACCACTGCACTCACACTGAATACTTTAATGATGTCTTTCCTACTGTTCTAGAACTTGAATGTGTAAGTTGCATAGCTTCCTATGGAGGGTCAGAGAGCTCTCGGATTTATCAAAAATATCTTAATATGTGTTCTGGAGATGATTGAAGGTTTATGGGTTTGGGCACGACATGAGGGTGAGTAATTAATGATAATTTCCATTTTTGGTGAACTAACCTTTTACTGTAAATCCTTGTTGTACTCCATGTTGAGTGCACACAATAATCCAAAGAGTGCAATAAATACATTTACAAAGTCTCCTAAGTTGTCAAGCATCACCTCCTCTTCCTCTACAACGGAGATTTTTAGCACACTTGACAGGGCTCTTGAAGTGCAGCTGCTGATGCTTACTATTCCAATTTTCCTTGCAGTTGTGTGGTTCTCCAATGGCTCTGTAAAAAAATATAAAATAGCAATGTCAATATAAGTCTACATATAACTTCAATAACTTATGCAGGCTGCATTACACAGAGCCACGTCACACAAATGACATCTAAGAGCTCATAGTATTTGACACTAATACGGAATTAACATATTCAATAAGAACCGAGTTAAATACTCATTGTGAAATTCATAGTGGTTCCTTATTTACATTTCTGACTTCTGACTAAATGGTGCCTCGTAGGCTCAGACGTGGGTTACACTGAGGGGAACAAAAAAAAATTGTTAAAGCAGAAACGTTTTCCTTGTGTCTCATACATTTAATATAATAATCATAATGTGAAATAAAAATAAATTAGTTCAATAAATAGTAACTTTAGGTAACTGAGAGATAGAAGTGTGCGATATTGCCAAAATTATTCTTACCTTTTATGGGCATTTTTACCTTCATAGAGCCATTTTTCTAAAAAAGCAAATGAAATCAGTATCAACAAAATGCATTTTTTTTTTTTTTTTTTTTTTAATGAGCTTTTATTTGTGCATTTTCAATATTTATTTTAACTTTAGTTTTCATTTTATTTTCAATTTTAGTTGTTTGATGATGTTTATTAGGTTACACTTTATTTTGAAATTTTAAACATTCTACTAACTATAAGTAACTTTGTAACTACATGTCAACTAATTCTCATTAATTTACAACTACATGTCTACTAACTCTCAGTAGGGTAGGTTTAGGGTCAGTAGAATAAGTTGACATACTTGTAAAGTTTCTGATAGTCAGTATGTTGTATGTTGTGAACCATTCAAAATAAAGTGTTAGAAGATATTAAGCAGACAGTCTACTAATACTCTAATGACTGCTAGTTGACATGTAGTTACTTACTGTTAGTAGAATGTCTAAAGTGGACTATCGAAATAAAGTATTACCTTTTTTTTTTTTTTTCTATTTAGTTTAAATTTATTTTATTTAAGTTTTGGTTGTAACAATATTAGTATTTCAGCACAACTTTGTCGCGTCCAAGTCAAAGTACCCCAACTCTAGATTTACGTTTTTCATCGAATATTTATATTTTATTATAAGACAAATTCTAATAGTTTTAGTTTTATATAACAACAATAACACTGGTAATACTATTAAACTGACTAAATAATTAACATGACATGATTAAATATTGTATTGACTATATTTGGAAGAGTTTTTATCAAAAGAGAAGAACTATTACTAAAAACCAATGTGAAAAACCATGTATTGCATCACTAGATCCTGACATCCTCATTGGTAAGATCTTGCACTAATGATTCATCTGGAAGCAGAAAAAAAGGAGCCGGGTTTTTTGGAGATTGTCATATCTGGGTGACAGAAGGAGTTTGTGGATTGCTCATTCTTCAGAATAAACGCCACATAATTTAATAGCATGATCATAACATGAAGAGATTGCTAATTAGCGAGATATTTATGTTTCATACAGTATCACATAGATTAGTTAATTTCATCATTTTTCACTGAATATCAAATTTTTAAAAAATGGCTAAAGCAGTATAGTGTGCGCAGAGCTCAAGTACAAGTATTCGGCGGCCAAAGAAGCAGGTCAGGATCATGCCACTGAAGAAGTGCTAAGACACATTAGCCACATTTACTAGATCATTTAACATGGGCCATTTATCTCTCGAGGTGTCTGGTGTTGTTTTGCTGGTGTAAGAATGATAACTTTAGAGGGTAAGTTGTTAGAGCTCTTGACCCTATTTATGGATTTGACTCATTTGAGTTTTATAGGCCTCCAGGGATTGAGCGCAGAGATTTTTCTCTTCTCCCGTGTGTCTTTTCCTCTTAGTTCTCAGAATAAAACAGCAAAGAGAACCGAGCCTCAGAAGATCAGCCTGAAGGTGGGCTTCTTATTTGTGTTTTGAAGATTTCTTTGAATCGGTTCGAGAGAAACAGAGTAATGGGAGGGCTGACATAATAACGTCTATTTAATTGCGTTTTTTAATGTGAACACATCATGTTCGTTGTCAAAAGAGACGTTTAATCTTCCCACTGAGTTGGTTGGACGATGTTGTGAATGGAGAAAAACAGTGCGCTGCTGTGTGATTGCGTTGGTGTGGTCTTGCTAATGACGCTTGTGTCACATCCTCCATACCATTAAGCCGTCTGCATATTATTGAGGCAAGTAATGATGCAGTATCAATAACATTGTTTTCTCAGGGGAGGCAACAGAGGCAGCGCCTTTTCAAAAAAAGTTTAGATGAGAAAATAATTAGTACAAAAATAAAACAAACAAATATTATGAAGAACATAAGATGGTGTAGTCAGTGTTGTCTTCAGGGGGGGACTGTCATCTTGCACCCTGTCACAACTAATTCAACACTATTCGACATGGACACCAGCGGAAAAGGGTTCAGAGGGAGGCAGCGTCTCTTTTGCCTCCCTTGAGCTCATTTTGTTCCCATCGTGACCATAAAATGCGGCGTGAATTTGAAAAGGGTAATGCAAAAAGGAGCAAAGGGACAGTGAGATTATATAAAGATAAGTAATGTGCAGTTAAGTGTGAAATGAATGGAATGTTTTCAGACATTTAATTGCATGTTAATCGCAAATAATTCAAATGTATTACAGTTTAAATTTATATGAAATGCAATTAATAGGGTGCTTTTTTGACATGCTTAAGTAGGGCATACGTACATCTTTATATGCGATTTCATAATTACTTCTATTGTCTTTGAAATATGGTTAAAGTGTACTGCTGAATGTACCGACAAGCATTTATAGTTAACTAAAACATACTTTAATGTAATTTAATGAACCTTTTATGTCATTTATTTAAATGTATTTGTTATTACACATTTGTAACGATGAAGTTGCAATTTAGTACATTTAAAATATATTAAGTTTAAATGTAATATTGAATAACACACTACAGTTAAAATGACAAGAATCGAGTACTTTTCATGTGCTTGTTAGTTAACACATCAAAATACAGTAATATTATGGTTTAAAATGTACTTTGAATTTTTTACTTTTCAGAATTGAAGTGCGCTACAAGTGCGCACTCAATAAAATGAAGCACATTGTTGGATATATTTTGTTGCCTATGATGGCTTATAATTATATCATCTGTCGGTTGAAAGAATAAAAATGGTGTCTGACGAAGCAGTTAGAATGGGGTAAATTAACTGTTCAAAACAAACATATAGCACAAGTTAAACAGTTTGATTTATGAACTCATGACTCAAATCTCATGCAAATATCATTCAAATTTTTTTTTTAAAAACTCACGCATAGAGATTTGAAGTAGTCTGATGAATCCTTGAATGAGCTGACCGAATTGAACATATGACTTAACTGTTAGGTCTTAACTGTTACTACAATTCATTAATTTCCTCTTGCTTAATGATTAAACCTCTATTGGTGGGTCATAGCATGAAAAAGATTTGGAACCCCAACCCAGATGTCTTAATACAAAAAACAACAACAACAACATCCTGACTGGTTGAGCAGCAAAGCAGCTCTCTTGGTTTTATCTACTGTGACAGAGCACTGCCGTTCGTGTCCAATTTCCAATTAGGAAACTCATATTTACGATAATTCTGATAGCACCTGAAGACAGCATAAATATGCAAGAACAAGTGACTAAATATCTAGAAACAATCAAAAGAGGGACCAGACAGCAACAATGAAATGAACTCAAAGTTAGACATGACAAAACTTCAAAATAAAAGACTAGACTAAGATGATTAAAGGCTACAAGAATTATTACGTATAATTGGCCCAAAGATTGAATGTGTAACCTTAAACCCATAGTATGGAGGCTTTATAGTATGGCGGCTTTAATCTATAGATTTATTTTCCTATAAATATGAAAATATAAAGAGAAATATAAAGAGAGCTCTTTTGAAGTCTGTAGAGCTGCATCCTGAAAGAACAAACCTTGTCTGTATTTGTTTCTTGACGAGTGTCTCTCTTGTAAACAGCAGTCTTTTGTTTGTATTTTCAGTGAAATGATCTTATGGCAATCACTTTCTTTTCATCTGCCCCAGGAGGTTTCTCAAGTGCGTGTTTGTGCCTCTCAGAGTTGATTATGTCATAGCTGAAATTAACTAGTGTTTAATGAGCAAAATATGCAGAGATATGAGTGGGTCTTGAGCACTAACACATCATCTTGTGAAAAAAGGCGCAGTCATTAACTCAGCAGGTTGAGTGTGATTGTTCCTACGCAGCACTATACAGTTACACACATGCCATTCTACAGTAAGTTTTTCAGCCTGGTTTTCATATGAGAACCTGGAGATTTGGTTTGGTCCTCAAACGGGCTGTGGCATGTAGTGTGACCCATAAAATATAACAATACAATTTGTTAATAATAATAGTGATAATAATATTATTGCACTTTATTTCGTTTTTTTTTTAAATAAAATAACTAACTAAAAATAATAAACTAAATAATCAAGTGTGATAAAACTATTTTATTTTAAAATAAAAAGGGAGTATTACATAAAAATGCAAGTATTTTATAGTAAACAAAGTCATTTTAAAGTAAAAATAAAATGATAATATTTTTATTATTATTTTTATTATTATCATTATTTTCATTTTCATCATTTTCAAACGTAATAAACGTAATATTATTTTTGTTGCCGGCAAGTAAGTATTATGTGCTTCCGGGTTTAGCGCTGCTGATGGAAGAGCGTCAGTGAATGAAATGTTATAGTTTTGCTTTGAAAACGGCAGCAGGTAGCCTAGATTGTGCTTTCAGTTTGAATAGAAATCTTATACAGTACAGTTTGTCGATCTAAAATGGTAATTGTGCAATAACAGCTGTCAACCATGTCGGTTACGCAAATTTTTAATTTTGGTCGCGCATGCGAACCTGCGGACCACTTATGTGCACCCCTGATTATGATTCAGTGTTATGTCAAAAACTAGACCTCCACAATATAATCCTGCTCCTGTGGCTGTTTGCCTGAAATATCCCACTGAGTTCCAATGTAAAGATGATTACATGCACAAATATGAAATTGTAGCACCCTGGAGGTGTTTAAAGAGGCTAGCCTGGGGTTCTTTGCCAGCTTGTTAGTTTTCTTTTTCAATAATTTTACCAGCCCATCCTTGGTTTTAATATATATACATTTCTCTCCTGATAGTCTCCCTACACTTCTTATCCAAGTATCAAGAATCTCAATATTTCATGCTGAAGTTATTTTTGTATCTTCCTGCTGCTAGACCAGCTTAGACCAACATGATGTGCCCCTGCAAAACTTTACTGACAAACCTTAACTGAAAAGAAATAGTAAACCCCAAAAAAAAAATTTGCTGAAAATGTACTTAGCTTTAAGCCATCCAAAAATTTATGTTAATTTCAAGAAATTCACCATTAATTTACTTCACCAGTGGATCCTCTGCTGTGAATGGGTGCCATCAGAATGGGAGTCCAAACAGCTGATAAAAACATCACAATAATTTGGTCAGAGCACTACGCCAGAGCACATACAGAGGTCACGCACCGGATGCCGTGCACACGCTCAGGGCAGTTGGACATAGTGGTGTATTAGAGGTAAAAAATGATTTAAAAAAATACTGTTTAGTTTCTTGCACAAACTAATCGTTTCGTATCTTAGGACGTCAATGTATCGTCATGAGCTGCAGGGTTTCATTTGGATTTGTCTGTACATGTTTTTTTTTTTTTACTCTCAAAGATCGTGTGCCCATTGACTTGCATTATAGGACTGACAGACTGCAAAGGTTTGAGTTAAAAATCTTTGTTTGTGTTCTACTGAAGAAACAAAGTCACCTACATCTTGGATGCCCTGGGGGTAAGCAGTGAACTATACCTTTAAGACAATTTTAACTTCAAACCATTGTCTCTGGCCAAAATACCAGTCCTCTATTATATGGCTTTCTCCAGTGAAAAAAAGTTGTTTCGTCTGATTCAGGAGAGAAATATGCACCGATCAAGCACCATTTACAAGTCAAACAATCCAAAACAACAAACTTGTGGGTTGATTTTGATGTGAGTGGAAAACGGGATGAACTTTTTCACTGGAGGAAGCTTTATTTTGGATTATGGTATTTTGGCCAGGAGCGAAGGTTTAAAAAAACTAAAATGTCTTGATGTATCTGTTTCTTACAAACACACAGCTTTTTACTTCACAAGACATTAATAGATGGACTGAGGTCATGTGGATTACTTGTGGATTGTTGTGATGTTTTTATCAGCTGTTTGAACTCTCATTCTGACGGCACCCATTCACTGCAAAGGATGAGCAAGTGATGCAGTGCTACGTTTTGTCCAAATCTGTTTTAATGAAGGAACAAACTCATCTACATCTTGGATGACCTGAGGGTGAGTACATTTTCAGCAACTTTTTTTTTTTGTGAACTATTTCTTTAAGGTCTGTTCACACCAAATATGAAATGAAAATGTGAGACAAATCACACCCAAAAGGTCTATTCACACCAAGACTGACACAAATATTCATCTGGTAAGATAAAGAGCTCTTCTACAATATCAAAAGTCCCAAGTCCCAGTGACATTTAAATACCTCTACAGCTGTCAAAATGAAAGCATTATCTCTTGGTAATAAACATGTTGTTAACAAATTCACATGATTTGTAGTTATAATCGTTTCAGTGTGATTTCTTAAGACTATTGTCTGTGTGTTGCGTACATGCACATTAAGTAATGTACTAATAAAAAAAGCACATATCCATAATTGTAAAAACCACAGGCTCACAGTATTGACAGCTTCCACAGACTACAAATACTTTCCAAGTGCTCATAAATTGTGAAGGAAACATTCATTCATGGATTGCATTTCCCTTTAATGCAGTTTAAGGAATATTATGGAACATTATAAATACACATATGTGTGGTGTCATCATATGTATGCACATGTAAAATAAGTGCACGTTATTACACTTTTAAAGGAGACATTGTTTAGTTTTAGGAGGTGTGTAAATACAAGCAGCTTGTCGTCCAGTGCTGCTGTTATGGAGTTGTTTACCAGCAACAGTAAAATGCCTTCAGGTATCGCAGCATGTTGGATTGTGCACCAGCAATTGCAATCAGATTAATTAAATGTTTGCATTATGTGTAAATTTGAAATAACTGTTTTCATTCCAAAAGTTTCCTCCCTACGAATATTTGCATTAATTTCAATTTAATTTATATTTATTTAAATTTTAGTTTTAGTAGCTTCAACTTAAACTAATTTAGTTTCAGTCAGTTGCCAAGGCAACATTTCTAATTTTCCTTTAAGTTTTATTTTCGATTTTAGTTAATAACAACACTGAGTTGTGCAGGGCTGCTTTTGCAGTGTACAGTATTTCTAATTGAAGTGAATTTGCATTTTTATCAGCCAATCTGCTACAGTATTTCACGCATTGGTCTGAACAGACAAAAAGCATACTAATATTGGGTCAAGTTTTCATGATAAACAGGCATATGAACACTTTTTATTAGTACCATCTCAGTTATCATAATATCAGTTTTTATTTAATCAGTATTGAACAATATTATATATTTAATTATACATTCACTAGTAAATAACTTAAATAACTTTTGCTGTCATCAGTTCAAAGAGGGAGTATGCTGGATGTGAGTGGTCCAGAGTTTTGCTCACTCTGAGTACAGTTCTTGGAGTATAGTTGTACCAATGATTCGCTCAGCAGTCCGGACTACCCTCTGTAGTCTTCTGAGGTCAGATTTGGCAGCTGAGCTGAACCAGAAGTTATTGAGGTGCAGAGGACAGATTCAATGATGGCGGAGTAGAACTGCTTCAGCAGCTCCTGTGGCAGGTTGAACTTCTTCAGCTGGTGAAGGAAGTACAGCTTCTGCTGGGCCTTTTTAGCAATGGAGTCAATATGAGTGTCCCACTTCAGGTCCTGGGAGATGGTGGTGCCCAGGAACCTGAATGACTCCCCTGCAGTCACAGTGCTGTTCATGACGGTGAGTGGGGGGAGTGCAGGGGGGTTTCTCCTGAAGTCCACGAGTTTTGAGAGTGAGTTGAGCTCCAGGTTGTTAAAGATTAAAAATCTGGTGCGTTTACTAAGGGAGGTGGGGTTTGGCGCGAGGACTAGGGTTGCACCGCTGCATTATTACATCCAACAACAAAGCACCTCAATGGCTTAATAGGAGATGTTCTTGTCTTCCCCTGCACCGGAGTCGACACAATGGCAGACAGCTCTCAGCTCACTCAGGGCGGGTCTAAGTTAAGACGGCCTTATCAATCAACTATCGTGGCAGGGGCCTGTGCAGAACTGAATTTTGCATCCAATAACCCCTTTAAAAACATTAATAATTTTATAACACTTTTAAATGTAATCTTCATCAAATCTAAAATTTAATATCCATTTTACTTAATTTACATTATAATTGAATTCATTTGTGAGATTTAAAAATTGATTTTATATATTGTTTGTTTGGATTTAGTTTATTTAATATCCGCCATTTATCAACATAATTATCATACTAATAGGCAGAATTGTTAAATAATCAACCTGTCTGTCCAGAAATAGACAGATAGACACCAGGCCGGTCCATTTCATATTTCAGATGGCAGAAAGAACACTTGCCTTGCAACTCTCAGTCTTAGAGCATAAATCAAGAGTGATTCTGCACTTCCTGTGCAAGTGCTGTAAATCCCCCACTAACGGCGCATTCTCCCCTTTGATGGATGAGGCCAGGGGGTCTGTTGATTGCCGACGTAACCGGAGCTTGGGCTGGAGACTTTGGAGAGCCAGCCAGCTGAAAGAGAGGCATAATTTTAGCCCTCTTTTGAGATCCTTATTTGCACACAGAGTGAAGAAGACCATGAGTTACAAACGGATGATAAATAAAGGTTGAGAAATTCAAGCATCAGACATACAGAGCGGCTCATGATGAATAGTGGGTTGAGCTAAATATGTTGACAAAGGTTAATGATCAGAATGCACTTCTCTGACAAGGTGAAAATGGTGTATTGTCATCTAGACTATTGATCAAATGCATAAAGCCTCACAGATAAATGATGACCTATCTTGTATTCCTTTATCTACGGATGTCTTGTGTCCTGAAATCTTGGCTTGTAACCAAAAAAAGGCTGCAGGTTCAAAACACATTAGGGTTCTGGACTAACACCATGGTGCCCCTGAGCAAGGCACTTAACCTCAGGTTACTCCAGGAGGTCTGTCCCTGTAAAGAGGTGTTCATGCTGGCAACAATTTCCAGGAAAAAAATGATCAGAAGTCATTCACTTTCAATGCTAGTATACTGTATGTGAGCAGATTTTTAGACCATATAAACAACATTCCTTTGAAACTGAACATTCCTCTTAATTTTTAACCCATCCTCTAAAGCACCTGGCAACATTCTCATAATACTCACTTTATACATTCAATTCGATTTTCAAATGGGTAAAATCAAATCAAATTTTTTTTTTTTTCAAATTAAATATCATTTCACTCAGAAATGTGAGTGTATTATAGAAATACGTTATAAAAGTGCAATACTGTAGGTTGCAAAGAGTTTCACATTTGACTTTGAAGTGGTTCACCCCAAAATGAAAATTTGAAGGAAAAAAAAAACATCCTAGATGAAGATGACTTTGTTTCTTCATTGGAACATCACTTGCTCACCAATGGATCCAATAATCCACAAGTAATTCATAGGACTCCAGTCCCTCGATTAACTTCTTGTGTGTGTGTGTGTGTGTGTGTGTGTGTGTGTGTGTGTGTGTGTGTGTGTGTGTGTGTGTGTGTGTGTGTGTGTGTGTGTGTGTGTGTGTGTGTGTGTGTGTGTGTGTGTGTGTGTGTGTGTGTGTGTGTCCTTGTTTATGCTACATTGAGGGGACCAAATGTCCCCACAAGGATAGTAAAACCAGTAAACGTTGACCTTATGGGGACATTTTTTAGGTCCCCATGAGGAAACAAGCTTAAAATCATACAGAGTGAGTTTTTTTGAGAAAGTAAAAATGCAGAAAGTGTCCTGTAAGGGGTAGGTTTAGGTGTATAGGGTTGGTGTAGGACAATAGCACATACAGTATAAAACACTCTTGCAGCAAGCCTAATGCTATTGCACCTATACTACATAATCAGAGAAGATTTTTTGTTTTGTTTTGTTTGTGTGTTTTTTAATAGGTTTTCAAGATTTCTGCAAATGTATTTGTTATGTCTGTGAACTGGTTCATTGTTGTAAGCGCTCCATTCACGGAGACTGCATGAGATGACAGAAAGCACATCCAAAATAAATAAATCAAATTATTGTGCGAATGCCTCCATGTCATACAGTAGGCTAAGCGCGATAATAGGTCAAGGTCATTTTTATTAATATAGCACCTTTAAACAACATTAAATGCTGACCAAGGTGCTTCACAGTAACATAATACAATGATAAAAAAATACAAGGTATCAAAATTCAATGAACAACATAAAACCTAGTAAAAACAGGAATAAGAAATTTACTCACTAAGACCAACATATCCAACAACTGTGAATAGGCCTTAGAAAAGACGTACGTTTTCAATGATGATTTAAATCCAGATATGGAAGAAGATAACCTAACAGATTGATGTAACGAATTCCACAGCTTAGGGGCTAAAACAGAAATGGCTCTATCACCTTTAGATTTCAAGCGAGATAATGGGACAGTGAATATGGACAAATAAGCGCGATAATACTCCCACTCCTCATAAACATTTGAAATGCGCCTATATAGCGATTTTATTATTCATATATAGCGATTTTATTATTCATATAAAAAATGATAATAACAACAACATGTTTTGGTCATATTTACTGTTAATTGCCCAGCTCCCCCTGTCATTGATCTAACCCCTCAGCACCTGCGTTCCAAATTCTCTGTATGTCCCAAAGCTTGCCTACTCTTCTACTAAACACTCAAAAGTGTGTACTTTTTCTTCATCAAAAGAGTACATACTTGAAGGGCATAGTATAAGTAGGCACATTGGGACACAGCAAGAGAGAGAATTTCCTATGTGCGTCTCTCAATAGTGTTCGGCAGCAATGTCTCTAGTAATAGTGAAACTACGAAATATAAATACACATCAAATACATGCAAAATTCTCAAAATGTGGCGCTTAGTGATTATTCACGTAAACCCTCGTCGGTTATGTAATAAATTAACTTAAAGAGTTGAGAATGAAAAGAGTGAAACTTAGTTCCTTTTGTTCATGAACAGCGCCGTTGTTGTTACCTCGCTTGTGCGAAGTCATGTAGTTTTTAAGTTTTTTACTGATAAAATTGTGAGAGTAGAGCTAACAACATTAGCGCGATCCAGGGCTCGAATTTTGATTGTCAAAAAAAATGACAAAAAGCATCCCCTCTGTAAAACCATCCCCCCTTACCATCCCCTTTGAATTAATTTTGTTTATTACGTAAAACTTATCATGCACATGAAATGTTAAAATTTTCTACTTATGGTCATTTATGAACTAAATAACGGCGATTGGCCAGTCAGAACTTGGTACTGTAACAAGCTGCGCACAAGCAGAAGCAATTTCGTCATTTTTGGCACAAAATGGTTCAAGCGCAACTTTTGACGTTCTTTAAAAATAAGACAACAGAAGGTATGATTTTTTCCTTGTTTAGAATTTAAAGACATTCTCCTGACATAATGTATGTGTGACTGTGAGGTACTGAGAGACAAAAACATTCACTGTGTGATGAAGCCCATTAGAATACAGTTAGAATGCCCTTATAATTCCAGCAATGAAACAAAAAATGTATGTACCCATGTATGAGTTTTTACGTTTTTATATTTATTACACAAGCAATGAACTTTTCTGTATATCAGCACAGGTGCGTGAGGCCGCAAGCACAAATATGCTATTAGTTTTATACAACAGTGCATAGCAACAAGTGTTTCATTCCGTGAATGAATCAGTTTTTGAACAGTGAGCAAGTGATTCAATGGTCCATTCAGATGGTCTCACTTGAATCAGCCATTTTGAACGAATCGTTTGATATGAATAATTCAGTAAGTCATTTATTAAAACAGGGACTTGCTGCCACCTACTAGCGGTTTTATTGTCATATATCCATGACAGACCTAAACCAGCCAAGGTGCCAACACAAAAACACATTCAGCAAAATATTGTTTAATTATCAATATTGACCAAAATTACTCTATTTCAGGCCCCAGAAGGGGGGGGGGGGGGGGACTTATAAATAATAGTTAATTTAATAAGGCTAATTTTTCATTAAATAGAAACCTGGATAATTACAATTAATGGCAAAATGAATGTTTGAAAATGTAAATTGATATTTCCTACTGAAACACTACAGCAAAAGATAGAGATATCTGACTTTAAACCTTTTTTAGCTGGTGAAAATACTAGTGTTCTAATAATTTTCTAATAATCAGATCAAAAGGAAATTGAATAATTTTAAAATTAAACTATGTCCACCATATCTTGTATATTGCTTTTAATTTAAAAGTGCAGCACTGAAAAATGTTAAATCGTATGGTTACTAGAATTTCACTGATGATGCTGTGGGGATACACAAGACAAAAATGGTGGAGAAACACATAATTGCTATACTTATATACAGTATAAATCAATTTGTGGTTAGAATTTTTAAGATATACTGCGAGAACTGTGAAAAGTGAAAGATACAGGAGATATGTTTTTTTTTTTTTTTCTGGAGCAGTTTTGTACTCCAGGCTATATTCCTGTTATTCCCATCTTTCCAGTTTCTGTAATCTAATAACACTGTGAGAAGATACAAGGTTGCAACAGAATGACCTTTATGTCAGATGATATGTGCAAGATCCCATGCAGAATACGAAGTAGCGAACAATGCCCACTGCTTTTCTTTTTTTTTTCTTTTTTTACATCAATAATAATGTGAGTCTGCTGAACTCCACAATGTACCCTTTTGTCTTGTTGACATTCTAAAGGGAATATATCAGGACATCTGCTTCATTGATTTATGTTGTTCTGTCAGTGTTTTGCATACTTTAATTGTAGTGATGTCAGCTACATTTGATTTAACAGTTTAACAGTCCCAGGTGAAAACTGGTGCCGAGGATATAACCATGAGGTACACCACTATTCAAAATCAGTCATAATCGCTCTGATCTGCAGTTTGCTTATTTAGTAATGCAGTGTCAAGTCCTTGATGGATCAAGAACACTTTAAATGTATTAAAGCAGAGCTTCATTCAGTGAATAAAGCCTTGACATGCAATCATGCAGTGTAAGAGCTAAGGAGTAAATAGTGCGACTGATGGTACTGTGTCCCCTAATGATTTATTTGAGTGATATGCAAATTGCAAGTTGTGTGGGTACATAAAGTGAGTATTTAAAATATGAGCATGGCCTTGCACAGGTTTTGAGTGTTTGAGGTTGATATCATAGTTGTTTATAAGACTGTACAAGTCAGGTGTGGCTTTCACACAAACATTTTTGGTTGAGCTTTTATTCAAACGGTTGTACCAGAACAATTAAATTACAAAAGGCTTTAAAACATGTTCTAACCAACAGCCAATTATTTTGTTCCAGCTTTGAAGTAGTTTGCTCTTTTATTTTGTAGGTTTTTGAAGGCCTTATTCATATATTGTAAAGATATAGATCACCTAAATTCTGTCACACTTCATGAGGGTGGGTAAATGCTGGCACAATTTTGAATCTTTGGGGGGAGTCATCTAGCACATTAAATTATACAGAGTGCTTTTCTATATATCATGATTTCATCATTTTGAACACATGCGGAGGGGAAATAGCTTTACTCTTCCTGACAGACTTTTAGAGCTTCACTGCCATAAGGATCTGATGTCACTGCCATATATAATATTCTTCTAAATAAAAATAATTCTTTCACATATCTACTCCTATTTTCGACTACTATTTTTAAATCTATTTTCGTGATTGTGCACTGTTAAGTTGAAAGTACTCAGAACACCACCATTTTTATAGGACCCTTATGCCATTAAATGCAAACACACACCCTTCCGACCTCCAACCAGCAATTACCTCCCACTTTTTGCTCTTTTGACAGATGTGATGGAAAGACATTGAGTTCTGGAGCACAACCTGTGAGAACAGTGAGGTAAAATATGAGCATCTTGACGGCTTGTTGCCAATCCAAATGAAATGCTAGAGCGGCTGGTTACACAGGACTCTCTGCAATATTTCACCCCTCGTTGTCATCCTACTGCTGGCAGCAGCATTAAATCTAACACACTTTTTTTTTTACCAGATAAACTTTTACTCATAACCTGAGCACAGTGTATGCATCCGGAATGTGGAATGACAGACTAGCCAAGAGAAAACAACTGAAATCTGTTGTTTTGTTTTTTTAATCGGCATAATACCGTTTAAATTCATGTGCTTGATTCCAGTCAGCTGTGATGTTATTGTTTACACAAACATGAATGCAGCTGTGTGTGATTTGAATAGGGTGACCAGATGTCCAGACAGACCAATTTCATGAGGTGTGTCTCAATGCCCAGACAAAAAAAATAAAATTAAATAAAAATATGAACATGCCCCAGTTTTAGCTGTTAGACTCACTGATGCCAAATGACTTGTCTTCAGTGTATTTCTAGCCACTGTATCTGGTTTCATTTTTGACATTGCAAGAAAAGAAAGCTTGTTATTTGCTGTTGCAAGGTGATTTGATCATACTTTCATTCTAGAATGTCTTTCTGCGAACCAACTTGGTTCTAATCTATCTGGTCCTCACAACAATATCCACACTAACTTGTTGCACAGAGAAATCGATCAGTAGCAAGGAAATGAGGAAATGAGGGGAACTTAATGTTAATTTTCCATTAATCACATTAATAGAATTAATGGTACACATCTATAATAATTATAATTATGTGACCAAATTTGTTAATAATACATATATTTTCATTCTCTGTATGAATTACTTAATATGCATTCATACAACATATGGACTATTTTCAGAAACATTAGAAGATATTAATAGTCAATAGTTCAGCTTTATCAAATGCTTCTTTGACAGAAATTAGCTACTTGACTGGTACTTCAAAAAACATCATGGTATTGTCATGATGAATTTTCGGTATTTTTATTTATGTATTTGTTTGTTTGTTTTTTTGTTTGTTTATTATTGTTAGTTATTTATTTTTTAAATTCCAATTAGCAAAGTCACTTTAAGACAAGTCAGTTCTCCAAAATATTTCATATTAATGCTTTTTCCTACCAGATGGTTTACTAAACTTTTGTGACCTTTAAAAAATTAGTTTCACAGGTAAATTAATACAGTACATAGTCATAATTAGTTTTTGTCTTCAAAGCTAATTTCAAATATAATCATAAGTTCATGAGAAAAGTAAATTCAACATAGCCTAAGTGTGTGATAGTTTAGAAGTTAAAACTTGTTATTTATTCTATGCAAGACTTTAAGAGATCTGGACACTCTACATTTGAAGTCAGCTGATGGTATAGCTGTGGACTGTGAGACTCCACGGTAATTGTGAACGCCGAAACAGCATCTTTAATCTCATCTCAATCTCAATGGAGAGCTGAAATAAATTGTTAGCTACCCCTCTTCTCCCTCTCTCTCGCTTTCCCGTTTCACGCTCTGTGTGTCCTTTCTTTTTATGTCTGCGAAAGGGAATGACTGGAGAAGTGTAATTATCAGTGCAGAAATCCATTCACTCCTCAGAGGTGGAGCAGGGCAAAGCAAAAGAGTGCATTACATAACTTTAATCACACCTGTATCTCATGATTGATTATCCTTAAATACATTTCAGCTCCAGACAATGCAACATTAGCATAGGCGCGCTGAGACACTCAGGCCCGCTCCCTAATTTATTCAGATTGTTTCACAACATTACCACGACAATAAAACCTTTGGACTCTGTTTGATCAATGGCCATCAGTGACCTGATTGTCTAGGTTACCCTGTGTCTCTGGGAGACTGCAGACAGTGCAATACCATGTCTACACCGGACGTAAGTGGTGTGACGCATCAAAACAAAATCAGTTCCATTATAATCAATGAAGTAGTCTACACAGTGTCCAATGTAGTGTGTCACATCTTCAGCTGATGGAAGCCTGGCTTCTATATGCGATGCTCTGCCGGCTACTTCATTTTCCCTTGTCTTTAAAAAAAAAAACAAATTTGTTATGTAATTTAATAACCATGAGTCTTCACATCAAATTCAGTTCAGGATGTTCCTGTTCTCTGACTTAACGGATATCATCAGTACATATAAATATTTGTCTAGAAATAAATTAAGTTGCAGTGATTGTAATATATTATAGCTGAAAGGTCCTACGCAGTATCTAGCTGTATTCTGGTAACACCCCTTGTGAAAAAGAAGTGCTCGTCTTAATAAATAAAACATCACTTAAGTGTACTTAAAGAGAGTACACTTTCATGACTGTTACTTAACAACTTAATTTTGTAATAATGCCAAATTAAAAGTTTTACGTTAAAGTTCATTTAAAATCCTTAGGTTTTAATAGTCATTTGTCTTTATTCAATATTATAAATTAAAACATTTTAATAGCTAAATTTCAATTATCATTACAAATGTGTAAGAACAAATATATTTAAATGCCAGACATACAAGGTTAAATAAAAATGACATTAAAGTATATTTTAATTAACTTTAAATTCTTGACAGTACATTCAGCAGTACATCTTAACCATATTTCAAAGACAATAGAAGTAATTATGAAATTACATATAAAAATGTACTTAAGTGGGTCAAAAAACTCTTAAGTTCAACTAACTGCCTTTAATTTCAATTTAAAACTATTTCAACTATTTCAACTTTAAACTAAACTACTTAACCGGGATTAAGTGTTAAAACCATTACATTCAGTTTACACTTAAATACATTCTTAAATATATTTTTTATATATAAGTATATTTATAAGTATAATTTTCAGAGACCCTGCCCTGAGTGAGCTGCACACAATCCACCATGTTTATCTTCACGCTACAGCATTTAAAAGCAGCATTCAAGTAAGAAATATCTTCTTATTGAAGCTATAAATGTTTTTCAGTCCAGAGCAGTGAGTGATTTTCTGTTTTTATTTTATTGTTTAGGTCATATTAACAGTGAAGACAGCAGCAGGTACTGTATATTACGCTACTGTCACTTACACAGATCTAATATCAACATATGATTTATTTCCCAGCTGTTTACCTTCAAAGACATATCAACTGTGTTTTTGCAACTTTTGTGTGCTTTTAATGACAACTTGTTTGAATTTGATAGTTTAAGCGCAATAAGATATTGTGCTCCGGGTGTGTGTTCACGGTGTGTGTGTGTTCACTGCTGTGTGTGTGCACTTTGGATGGGTTAAATGCAGAGCACAAATTCCGAGTATGGGTCACCATACTTGGCTGTATGTCACGTCACTTTCACTTTCAAAGAGAACTTAGTACTCACATGCCATGTGACAGCCGCTTTCTGTGCATGTGATTTGGATGTGTGCGCTTAGAAAATTTTATATCAGAGGTTTAAACTGATATGGCGTTAAAACACATGATTTTAGTGCAAAAGACATGATAATCAAAACCAAACTTTTTTTTTTTAGCAGAGTATCTGAGGAAAAAGCTGTAAAGGCACAGCCCTATTCTGGAAAAGGGGGCGGGGAGCAATAGCTCATTTGCATTTAAAGAGACATGCACGAAAACAGCGTGTTTCCATTCATAATAAGCATATTCAAAATGATATAATAAATTATCTGTGGGGTACTTTGAGCTGAAATTTCACAGACACATTCTGGGGACACCCGAGACTTATATTACATATTGTAAAAAGGGGCATAATAGGTGCCCTTTAAAATCATGCTAAAATGTACTTCTTTTTCACAAGGGGAATCACTTTCTGTGCTACCAATGGTAGTCACTGCATCACTTGGTCTTTATTAAATCATAGAGGATCTAAGCATAATTAAATATTTAATATTTAACTGCTGCACATGATGGCACCATTTTCACAAATTCACATTTGTGTTGTTTACATAGCGATGACAACTGTACTTTGAACTTTGAGACCTAATTTTAAAAGTTTGTGTTTTCAGGCCCCCAAAACACTGTTATCATGTAAATGAACTCCGTGTGGTGCCAAAGCAAAAAATAAATAAAATAAAAATAAAAAATTCTATATAATACAAAATACAATACTTTGTATGGACAAAAACAGTTGAATTCTTCTTCAATGTAAATCAATGGGGTCCAAACCAACATACTCACACAGTCCTGAATCTAATGTAGGTACAAAATTAGAGCCTCTGGTATTAACATCCATCTAGGATGATCCGATCACAATTGGACGTCAATAAATACAGTAGTCTATTTGGTTGTTTGGTGATCTAATCACTGAACCATTTAGATTATTATATTTTATTAAGCAGACACCTTTATCCAAAGCAGAAGAATGAATTAATCCAAGGGAGAAAACAAAGATTTTAAACTTTGCTGTGTGCCTTCAAACAAAAATAACCGCCTGAAAATTTCCTGAAGAACTTCCCTGCCTTCAACATGCATTCCACATGTACATCCAAACATCTTCTAATAGCTAATACAGGATCTCGGGTGAAATAACAATGAACACACTGCTTTATTACATTTTGAAAGAAAAGTAGGTTGACATTTTGCATTTTCAACATACAGTGATATATGCAGCCATGAAATCAGAGATCCGCCCCTTGGCGCGTTGCTGCCTATGTAGACACAGTGTAACGCTGAGAGAGAGCTGGATAAACGAGAGTCACCACTGGGTGCAGTTCCCTACAGCATGAATAAGGTAATGAGACAAAGCCGTGATTTATTCCCATGTGAATGTGAGGCACAGGCATTTGTACAGGTGAGTCCACCGCAAATGCGAGGCTGCTATGCTGAGACCTGTCAGCTGGCCTCCATCATCTCCTGTATGCCCTCGTATCTCACAGATGTGTCATGTCATTCACTAATGGAAGCCCGAGGGCCCACAATAGCACACTACAGGCTTTTACTGTTCGCACTGTGCTACCGGGGAAGTCAAGGTCACTTCGGCTTTATAGTGATTCACTTGTCATGTTCTTGTGTGTTGATTTGTGAACTGTGTGGAAAGACACAGAAAATTTTGTGTATGTGTGTGTCTAAGACTGAGGTGTGTGGGAACGGTCACCTTCTGCTTTTCCACATGATTTTAAAGATTAAAAGGCTTTTAAAGGAGAGTTGTGACATTTCCAAATTCTCTGATTTTGTTTATCTTGCCATAATTTATTCACAGTAACAGTGCAGTTACAAATATCGAAGAAGCTAAACAAAGGAGACCACTTTAAAAAATGGCAATCACGTTAATGTCAACACTCCACTCAAAGTCTTATCACCTGAGCTGGAGTCTTGATCTTGGGGTCATTGATGCCAAAATGCTATTGGTTATGGTGTGTGTTTTCACTGGGCGCAACTCGACAATTTAAATAGGGTTTTGAAGGGTCTAGGTCTGGATTTGATGTTCCACGGTTATATTCTTTCAAAATATATTAATGTCTTTGGTTTAATAAATCCAAAATCCATGAGTATGAGAAAAACAGCCTCTTCTGGAAAAGGAGTGCATTTTCATACTTAGTGTATTTCAGATCATAAAAGCATATATTTTTTAAACTACTTGCAAAACAATATTATTGAAATAAAAGGCTACTTTTAAAGAGAATACACTTTCAAGACTGCGTTTATTAACAGTTTTACAAAGTGCACTTTGTAAATGTCAAATTAAAGTTTTACTTTAAAGTAAATATTTTAAACCATATTTTAATATGAAGTGCTTGATTGTGATTTTATGGTGTGTTATTTAATATTGCACTTGAAGTTTATATATTTTAAATGTACTAAATTGCAATTTCATAATTATGAATGTGTAATTACAAACATTTAAATCCATGACACGTTTCAGCAGAAATTATCATAAATTTATTCAGCAGTTCACATTTATCATGTTTCAAATACAGCAGAAATAATTGTAAAATTACTTTTAAAGGCGTAATTTAGTATGTCAAAAACAAACTCTTAAGTTTCAATAATTGCATTTAATATCAATTTAAACTATGATTAATTTTCATTTAATTAATTAAGTGCCTGAAAACATTATATTCAGTTCACTTTTTTATTATTTCCATAATTAAAAGTATGCTAAAAGTGTACTGCTTTATTCAAGGGTAGTTCAGATCTTTATGTTCCAGTTATATTATGTCAAAATACATTAAAGTCTTTGATTTTATAGAACCAGGATCTACTAATGTGGGGCTAAAAATAATTGACTCACTGATATTCTAGCAACATCAACATCAATGGTTTGATTCTCAGAGGAAAGCACAAACTGATAAGCATATATAAACTGAATGCAACCTAAAGCCTCCTTCATCCTTTGATAAATGATTTGTTTATCATCTTTTAGAAGTGGTAGTTACTTGCTCTTCAGTGTAAAATATTCTCTATGGCCCTGTTTAAAATGTGCCAGCTGAATTTTAATATAATAAAGAAATGTAAAATAAATAAAAAATTCTGGTAACACTTTATTTTGATAGTCCACTTTAGACATTCCACTAACAATAAGTAATTTTGCAACTACATGTCAACTAACAGTCATTAAGAGTATTAGTAGACTTAATATCTTAATATCTTCTAACACTTTATTTTGATACATACAACATACTGACTATGAGAAACTTTGCAAGTATATGTCAACTTATTCTACTGACCCTAAACCTACCCTACTGAGAGTTAGTAAGCATGTAGTTGCAAATTAATGAGAATTAGTTGACATGTAGTTGACATGTAGTTACAAAGTTACTTATAGTTAGTAGAATGCACTGTTAGACATTTCTGTAATTTCCACAGGTATTTACTGTATATCACCCAGTATAATACTGCAAATTCCCTTTACAGTAAATAACTGTAATACCCTTTGCATCATGGGAATTTTCTTTTAATTTCTGTATACTACTGTAACAGTCTCTTTGGCGCCATTATACTGAGGTCGTTTTATTTTCCTGATTTCTTACATTTGGACTGACACGATTTGCCCTACACCGTGTCTATAACGCCGCAACAGCTTGGGACTGACTACACAGGAAGTGTCACATCGCTTGTAATAATTGGAAAAATCCATTTGGTACTTCGTGTCAGAAACAGCGCGAGCGCTTGGAGTACATCTGCACGTCAGAAATATACCGGGGCATCAGTTTACTGTCTGCATTCACTGTAGATAATATATATAATGGGTTCTATATTGTTGTCTGTTGTCGAGTTGCACCGCGCTGCGCCGCGCCACGCCACGCCACTCGCGTCTGAGGAAAAGACACGGAAGCAGCGGGGCAGCGCCGCAGGTTTTTCCCGGGGATGAACCCGCTAGAGTGGAAGAGCTCCGGAGAACATCTACGCTGTGTGTCGATGCACCTTATGAGAGAATAAGACCAGCAAGCAAGGTAAAAATATATGTACGATTGTCTGTGTGTTTGTGTCAGATTTTGCACTCCCGTAAACTGTGCTGTCGTTTCAAACGACTTTTGTCATCTTATTGAATTAAGTTACCGAATTAAAATGATTTTTAACGAGCAACGCTTATCTTATATTAACATTAGGTTAACTAATGTGAAATTTAGTTCAGGTGTTAGTAGTTAATGTTGGCCAGTAGCCTATTGAAAAAATAAAATCGTATGTTAGCTAAGTTAAACTAGTTTTATGGCTAGCTGCCTTTCTAGTTTTAGAATTAGTTCGTTATAGTTTTTAATGGAATTTAAGATTTACTGTATTTTTTGTATTTGTGTTTTAAAGGCAACTGCAATGAAGCATCAAGAAAGACATGAGCAGGCCAGCCAACCTGAGACTGATAATTCATGGTAAGAGAACAACTATGGTTTTAAGAGGTTTGTGTATTCTGTATGAGGTTTGCCTTTTAAAAGTGTGCTATTTCTACCAGGGCCGTCCCTGGCTGACGCGGGCCCCGGTGCGAGGTATGGAGCGGGACCCCCCTCGGTCCATTCGCCGCGGGGCCCCCTCACCAGTTGCACCGCCCAAAGGACGGCCCTGATTTCTACTTCTTGTTTTTCAGAAAATACATTTCTGTCACTAACAAAGTGGATGGTGAACAAAGATGGTGGCCACATTTTGGAACAGCACCTGGGTTTTGCAGATAGTTTTCTTTGGCTGCTTGTCTTTTTTCCCCATTATGTTTCTGTTACCTAAAGATTCTTTGTGAGGATGAATCCAGAGGACACAACATAATGCACTGCAAAACATCCTAAGACAGGAGAAATGGTGAAGATGCACTGTTCCAGCATTGGAAGTCTGTATTTTTAAGTGTTATACATGTAATGTTTTAAAAAAAGAATTTGATATTTTGTAATTATTTTTTCTGCTTGAATTGAATGTCAGTAATATATGTAGAGTGAAAACAAAATGAATTATATATAATAATAATTCATAATTCATATAATTATAAAATCTAATGAAAGTTATATTAAAATGAATGAATTACAGTAGTATACTGATTAATTGGATTTTATTTATAGTAATTTAAGTATAGTTTTCAACTGTAAATCAAATACAGTTTGCTACTGTAAATCTTAATTACAGTAACTTACTGGAAACAGTGTTGCCATTAAGTTACTATAAAAACCCTTTGAAATGTCTAACAGTGTGTCTAAAGTGGACTATCGAAATAAAGTGTAACCAAAATTCCTTTAGTCTGTTAGGAATGCGTATTAATTTAATGATTTAATAGTTTAGATACCAAATGAATGTATTTAGGAAGTTGGTCATTCAAAACCTTGGCAGATTTCATTGTTATTTCACACACCAAAAAAAGTCATTAACCCCAACCTAAAACAACAACGAGTCAACATAGTTTACATAGACATACAAAATGTGCAGTCGGGACTAGAAAACTTGTCCCATGTCCCATACTCCATTGTGCTGACACTGTTCTGTGCTTAAGTTGAATAAACGTCCCCCAAGTCGTCATTATCTCAGGCTTGCTTGCATGTGATAAAATAAAGCGGCCCATATAGACTGGTTCAAATGTGACGTCTCTTGTGGGTTATTATGCTACATTTGCTAAAACCTGGACATTTAGCAAATCTATTTATGCGAGCACACAGAACAGTTCCCAAGCGACTGTTTTGCAAGCCAATCCACCGTCGTCCTGAGGGGAGACAGACTCAACACTGTTCTCTGTTGAGCTGCTAATCATGGGACACTGCCTAATAATTGACTCCGCAAAGAAGGAGGGGCAGACCGGGCCACCCTGAGGCTTATGAGCTCACTGCTAACAAACACAGCCTGTCATCTCTTTCTTCAGCTCATGGAAAGTTAAAATGAGCAGATAAATTGGCATTTTCACGCAGTCCTCTAATGACGCACTTATAAACGTTCTTATTATGTCACATTTGGGATTCTCTTTGGTCGGAGGGCTCCTGTGATCAGCAGAGACTGCTCAACTCGAGAAGACATGGGACAGAGCTGCAGTGGAATGTCTGGCCCTTGTCCTGAGTGCGGGGAAAGCTGTAGGGACAACTGTCACCGGGATGAGCCCTGTGTGGACCGCTGCTGTAACCTGTGCTGTCAGTTCTGTCTGGATGGCTGCTGTCTCATCTGCCCAGACGACTGCAGCTACACACTGTGTTTCATGTGCACCACGATTGCCGACTCCTGCGCTGCCTTTCTGACCACCGAGCAGCCCAGATCTACACAGAAACCAAGAGAAGGTAGGTGGAGTAACAAATGAGTAGTGCACGTGTGTTAGGTCCACCATGAGTATATTAACTAGTACATTGCTGTGGCTCCAATGTTTTGATGGCATATTCCATGAAACCAAGCTATTGGTAACACTTAACATTATTTATTGACATTATCACCCATGTGAAGAAGAAATGCACTTTATTGTATTGAATGTGCACTTGTACTGTACTTCAGATAATAAAAGTACAGGAAAATTGTACTTGCAGATAATATAAATCAATTAAATAAAAACTACATGAGTGTACTTATGATTTCTGAGAGTATGATTTCATTATGTTTCTTTTAAAAAAGCGCACTTTATAATAATAAAGAACATTTTAAATTATTGTTTTAATAATCTCTTTTCATACTTTAAAGGAGTACACTTATTTTGATGTGTTGTTCAACATAAAGCAAAAACAAAGTATTTGATTGTAATTTTAACTGTGGTGTATTATTTGAAATTATCTTCAAAAGTTAATGTTATAAATTTGGTAACAGTTATTTTTATAGTACATTTTAGACATTTTGCTAGCTATAAGTAACTTTGCAAGTGCATGTCAACTTATTATTCTATTCTTCTAACCCTAAAATAAGAGTTTACTAATACTCTAATGAGAGCTTGTTGACATGTTAATTACTTATAGTTAGCAGAATTAGCCTATTGAAAATAAAGTGGAACCATAAATCTGCTAAACTGCAACTTCATCGTTAATAATGTGTATTTACAAAAATATGACAAGTTTCAATAGCAATGACATTAAAATATATCTTAGTTTACCATAAAAGTTTGTCAGTACATTCAACAATACATTTTAACCTATATAGCAACTGATCAAAAGTGCATGACAGTAGAGGTTTATGTTACCAAAGAGAGAGAGAGAGAGCTGGCAAATAAATGTAGTCCTTCATCAAAGAATTCATAAATAAGCACAGCCACTATCTATTACAATTTTACGTAATGTTTTCATTTTCTTTCTTTTATTTCTTTGCCCATAGGTACTCGTTTGGAAGAAGGCCAGGTGATTTAGATCGTCTGATGAATGTAATGTAAACTAATGGGCTGGATGAAGACCTGATTCCCACTTCATGATGCCATTCTCTGTATAGCAAGAGACTGAAAAACATGAAGGAAGTTCACTGGAAGTGCATTTGTAGATCATTTGCTACCTCTGTAATTGAGCCCATGCTATATTGTGTATAGGCTACACTGTATTGTACTCTACTGTATATATTTAAGTGCCAAATACAACTGATTCTGTGAACTACAAAAGTGTCATCTGTTAAATGCATCTAGAGGATCTATTCAAAAGTGAAAGCCCCTGTGCAATCATGCAAAATAAAAAAGGCTTTGCTTGACGTGGTATGCACCAGAATGACTGACTCTCAGAGGACAGGCAGGAAAAACTTGATTTGCACACCCTGTGGAACGCGCCGTCACAGAGGTACGGTATTTATATTTAGGAGTCCACCCAGGCGTATGTCAGATCAGCCCTGTCAACATCACGAGAAAGACAACTTGGGTACATTTGAAAGAACTTACTGAAATTGACTTTTTACGGTGACTTTTAAAAGGTGAAAAGAGGACAGGAGATACAAAAGAGGTAAACAAGATCATCTGAGAAGCTGAGAATGTCGTTTCTATGCTCTTTTCTCCTTTTGTGGCAGTGCAGTGATTGAGGATTTTAATTTCTTCTCAATTTCAAGAAAAAAAGA
Source organism: Acrossocheilus fasciatus (assembly GCA_036784905.1). NCBI lineage: Eukaryota > Metazoa > Chordata > Actinopteri > Cypriniformes > Cyprinidae > Acrossocheilus > Acrossocheilus fasciatus. Next base: position 26,989,494 of record CM071940.1, on the reverse strand, counting down.
AAAAAAACAGAAGTGGGACTGAAGAAGAGAGGAAGATTAAAGAAAAAAAGAAGACTCTGAACATCTGAAGGCGCTTGACAAAGGTACATTGAATTGAAATGGCAGTTCTCTGGTAATTTGAGTAATCTGAAACATATCCATCGCCCGCAGCCTTGTCCTTGGGTAAATTATTTGATTGGAACTGATCTTTTGGTGTGAAAAGTTTAGTGTAATAAAAGCGTCCTCCGTTCTTTAGGAGCTTTAAGCTGTGAGTCTGTGAAAGAGGAACAGATTACTAGGAGGAACTCAATGCTTGTTTTGAAAGATTTTGCTGGCATTTCGCCCTTGAGCTGTGCTATAGAAGGGCTGAGCTTAATACTGACACATTCATCTCACAACTATGTTACTCGTTGCACCCATTTAAGACATCACCGAATGCGAAATGTAAAAAAACAACAGAGCGCCGTCACATTTTTAGCTAATTGTCACTAAGGGTTCAAAACAACACTCTGAGTTGTGCATTCTCCGTGTCAACAGATAAAGCTTACGTGAACCATAGAGCATTGATTTATTTACATATCAGTTTAATGACAGTGAAAGGCTGTTCTCAGATACTGGAACATAATTACAATCGATTGATTCTCTGCATCCGTGAGTGACGGCATAACTGTCTCATCCTCCCGCAGGCCTGATCTAGGAGACCAGCCATGGAGGAGGATTACAAGAGACCACCACCATCCTATGAAGAAGTTATTACCGAGCAGCACACGAGCAACACTAATCAGAGCCGCTCCGCTGATAACAGGCAGAGCAGCTGCTGCAGATGTTGCATTAGCACCAAGAACTGTCTGATGAGTCCAGAGTGCGGCCGAGCTCTTAACATCGCCAGCGTGGTTGCCATGTGTGGCATGTGTATTCGAATGTTTGTCTGTAAGTACCCAGAATGACTCATTTATGTCTTTACACTACCATTCAAAAGTTTGGGAATTTTTTTGGAGAAAAAAAAAAAAAAATTTATTCAGCAAGGACACATTAAATTGGCAGTAAAGACATTTCAAAGTGTTGCAAATGATTTGGGTAACACTTTATTTAAAGGTGTCCTTGTTAATTACAGGTGTATCTCAATAAATTAGAATGTCATAGAAAAGTTCATTTATTTCAGTAATTCAACTCAAATCTTGTGTATTAAATAAATTCAATGCACACAGATTGAAGTAGTTTAAGTCTTTGGTTCTTTTAATTGTGATGATTTTGGCTCACATTTAACAAAAACCCACCAATTCACTATCTCAACAAATTAGAATACTTCATAAGACCAATAAAAAAAAAAAAACATTTTTAGTGAATTGTTGGCCTTCTGGAAAGTATGTTCATTTACTGTATATGTACTCAATACTTGGCAGGGGCTCCTTTTGCTTTAATTACTGCCTCAGTTCGGCGTGGCATGGAGGTGATCAGTTTGTGGCACTGCTGAGGTGGTATGGAAGCCCAGGTTTCTGTGACAGTGGCCTTCAGCTCATCTGCATTTTTTGGTTTCTTGTTTCTCATTTTCCTCTTGACAATAGCCCATAGATTCTCTATGGGGTTCAGGTCTGGGGAGTTTGCTGGCCAGTCTGGTGAGTTTTTGGCAGTGTGGGCAGGTGCCAAATCCTGCTGGAAAATGAAATCAGCATCTTTAAAAAGCTGGTCAGCAGAAGGAAGTAGTAGCCCCTCACTGCAGAACAAAAGATCCAGGGGGCGGAGTTGGATCCACATCCAGGGGGTGGAGATTGGTAGGTTTAGGGGTGGGGATGGGTGGGTTTATGGATCAGGGGGTGGAGACGGGTAGGTTTAGGTCTATGTAAGGTGGGAGGAGTTGGATCTAGATCCAACTCCACCCCCTGGATCTTGTGTTCTGCAGTGAGGACCATCTCGAAGGAAGCATGAAATGCTCCAAAATTTCTTGGTAAACGGGTGCAGTGACTTTGGTTTTCAAAAAAACACAATGGACCAACACCAGCAGATGACATTACACCCCAAATCATCACAGACTGTGGAAACTTAACACTGGACTTCAAGCAACTTGGGCTATGAGCTTCTCCACCCTTCCTCCAGACTCTAGGACCTTGGTTTCCAAATGAAATACAAGACTTGCTCTCATCTGAAAAGAGGACTTTGGACCACTGGGCAACAGTCCAGTTCTTCTCGTTAGCCCAGGTAAGACGCCTCTGACGTTGTCTGTGGTTCAGGAGTGGCTTAACAAGAGGAATACGACAACTGTAGCCAAATTCCTCGACATGTCTGTGTGTGGTGGCTCTCGATGCCTTGACCCCAGCCTCAGTCCATTCCTTGTGAAGTTCACCAAAATTCGTGAATGGATTTTGCTTGACAATCCTCATAAGGCTGCGCTTCTCTCGGTTGGTTGTGCATCTTTTTCTTCCACACTTTTCCCTTCCACTCAACTTTCTGTTAACATGCTTGGATACAGCACTCTGTGAACAGTCAGCTTCTTTGGCAATTAATTTTTGTGGCTTACCCTCCTTGTGAAGGGTGTCAATGATTGTCTTCTGGACAACTGTTAGATCAGCAGTCTTCCCCATGATTGTGTGGCCTAGTGAACCAAACTGAGAGACCATTTTGAAGGCTCAGGAAACCTTTGCAGGTGTTTTGAGTTGATCAGCTGATTGGCATGTCACCATATTCTAATGTGTTGAGACAGTGAATTGGTGGGTTTTTATTAAATGTGAGCCAAAATCATCCCAATTAAAATAACCAAAGACTTAAACTACTTCAGTCTGTGTGCATTGAATTTATTTAATACACGAGTTTCCCAATTTGAGTTGAATTACTGAAATAAATGAACTTTTCCACGACATTCTAATTTATTGAGATGCACCTGTATGTTACATGTACTTGCTATTATAATAACAATAAATTATGCATAATTAATTGCAAGCCAAACCCTAATCCTAACTCTAACGATACAGTATGTACATGTAGTTAATTAATATTACTCAGTACTTAAATGTATAATTTCACTGTAACAAGTACACTGTAACCGAGATTTGTTTTGAATTCTGTTTCATTCATTAAATAATCTTGTATTACGTAATACAAATAATCTTGCATAAAATGTATCACGGTTTCCACACCAATAATAATAAGAAATGTTTCTTTACCAGCAACTCAGCATATTAGAATGATTTCTGAAGGAACATCATCTGACACTGAAGACTGGAGTAATGATGCTGAAAATTCAGCTTTGCATCACAGAAATAAATTATGTTTGAAAATATACTCAAACAGAAAACCTTTATTTTAATTTGTGATAATATTACAGCATATTTTTGCTGTATTTTTGATCAAATGAATATAGTCTCAGTCAACATAAAATACTTTTTTTTAATTTCAAATAAATAAATAAATACAGACCCTTTTTGGTTGGAAAAATGCATTTGGCTGAAGAGGCAAGACAGTAGCTCCTCAAAATAAATCAAATAATAATAACTGAGTAAATAATTAAGTAAAAATAAAAAAAAATGTTAGATGAGTCAAATCAGACAAACTGGTACAAATTCTAATTACAAGGTAAAAAACTTTACTTTGGTGCTGTCCCAATTAAAGTGAACTTCAAATGACTGTTTATGTTTATACTTAAGAGAAAAAAAAATAATTTTGAGAGCCATCTGTCTGAATATATGGTATACTATTATACAAATAATAGCAGGAGAACTTAGACTTTGAATAAATAGTATAATTAAATAGTATATTTATGTATCAAGTGTAAGATCATGTTCCATGTGCCTAAAGCGTGTGTGTGTGTGTGTGTGTGTGTGTGTGTGTGTGTGTGTGTGTAAACATGATTAAAGTAGAACTGCAACAGGAATTTATATTAGACTAAAAGTCTATTTCAAAAGCCGACCACGTACATCTTGTTAACATAGCAAACATAGCACTTCTGTGCTCTGCTGTTACAGCTCTTATATTCGAGGGGTGAGAACCAGAAGGGCGTAAGTGACATTTTTGGTGAAATGGAGATATATATATATCAAATGAAAGCTCTTCATGAGCTCTTTCTACTGGCAAAAGTACTGCCATCCATGAGTGTACAAATTTTTATTATAAACAATTGAAATCAATGCACAAAGTCAGATCAAACTATGGTAAATTTTTTGTTTTGGCTCTCCTGTAAAGTTGGTTAAATGTCACTTACGCCTTTCTGGTTCTCATCCCTCGTATTATTATATTACAGCTTCACTGTTATTTCAGATTATGTGAAGGTGACTTGCTGAAATGTGTCATCCACTTACTGTTTTTCTTTCTTTTTCAGAACACAGTCTCCTGTGGACCATCTACTCCAGATCTCTCATCCAGTGGTGGCCTTCTCAAATTAAAAAGGAAACAAAGACATTTGTTCTGTTCCAAAACCTAGTGATCTGCAACATTTATAAGCTTTCCCCCAATACAAATCCCAATGCTGTTCCAAATAGGATGCAGCACTGCATTTATCATTCACAGATAAGGAAATCCCAGGACGAACTGACAAAAATTTCCATTTGAAATAGGAAACGTCAAGTGCAAAGTATAACTTATAAATACAAAGTATATTTAATTCAGTACTGACAAATATCATTGAAAAACACTGCCAAGTTATACCATCTAGTCTCCTGTGTGATTAATGGGCCTCATTCATGAAAAAGTAGCACAATAAATTCAAAAATCGTTTGTAAAATCATTGCTGTATCAAGTGTGGCATTTAATTAAATTGGCATGAATGACCACTTAAGGTGAGGTCACATTTATCATTGTTAGATGAAACAGACGAGTAATTTCAATAGGGATCCAAGTTATAAGGAATTTATTAGAGAGCAAAATACTTTCCCAGGCAGATTTCAGTTAAAGTCGGTATCACAAATTCATTGTGTTGACCAACAGAAAGTTGTTTGGTTTGAAAGCGAATTCTGTATGAGTTGTGCTTCATATATCGCTACACTATTGACAACAGGCAATGACAATGGAATTTTTTTGTCTGCAAAATTTCGCTAATGTGACTGCACCTTCAAAGTATGTAATTCCATTTTGAAAGACAGTAGTGTTAAATAGTTGTACTAATATTTTCTCTCTAATCCAATTCACCTTTTTTTATACCACTCTGTTTATACAGAGCTTTATACAATATACTTTGCACAATCGTAAACAGGAAAGAAACAGAATCAGTGATGCAAACTTCAAAAAACATGAGGCAATCCAAATTTTGCTGTAAAGCAGCTCTAACAAGATACCCCAGAACCTAGTTGCAGTCATTTGGAAATGTTAATTAAGCTCTTTTTTTTTTTTTTTTTTTAATTATTATTATTTCATAAATTGGAGCAAGTCCAGTAAATGGATATGGCATCCACCTTAATTATGTATCAGACTATCAAAACTTTGCATTTATAATTAACACTTCTTCTAAAACTTCTTGTGCGAAAATCTAATTTATAATACTGGATAATGTTTTAAATGATGTGCAACAAACATACCAAGGCTAATAAATCACAATGCTAGATTATTTTCCAAATTTGATGTTTTTTTTTTTTGTTTTTTTTGCTTTAAGACTGTAAAATATTAAACCTGTAGACTGAGAATGTGTAAATAAGGATTTTCTCCACTGTGGATATAAAGCCATCTGTCTTATAGCGGTACGTAAACAAAAAGCCTTACTTTAATACAGCTGGAGTGTTTTACCTGCAGAAGTAAATATTCATCCGGCTAAAAATAGATGAACTTTACACTCAAATATGTAAAATAATAAAGATATCTGACATTAGCAAATAAGGATGAATATGGAGTCTTTATTTTTGTCATTTTTAATAGCATTAGCAGCATAATCAGATGATAATTGTCTCAAAGAAAAAAAAAAGTGTTTTTAATATTTTTTAATCATTAAGAGAGAATAATTTATGATGGCCATTTGGGATTAAGATGACATGGTTGCTGCACTGAAATTTTTTTTATCTCCTAATTATACCCTGGATATTTGGTGTGTCAAGAATCAAAGGTCAAGCATTTCTCCGGGGCTTATAATTATTCAGGTTTTCTCTGGCTGCTCTCACTCACTGGCCCACTTTTCAACGCACGAGCAACAACACAAGATGTAATCAGTCTGAAGGATCCAAGTACAGTGTTTTAGTCCATGTTCCAAATCACAAACATAATACTGGAATCAGAATCCATCAGAGTAATGAAGGTAATCCAATACCATAATCAAAACACACAGGCAGATATTCAGTGAACAACAGAACAAATCACACATACAAACCACTCCGGATGAAATACACATGAGAGCCTTGAACAAAAAGAGCAAGAACAAAAAGAACAGATGGCTTTATATATGCTGAGCAAAGCAAGGCACATCTGAAACAACAGCACAATGGAGCGAAACAGTAGCTTGTGCAATACATACTGCCTACTGTAATATGTGAAACAGTAACATTTTAAGCACTCATTACATGGCATGTTTTGATTATAGCCAACAGTGAGCAACATGTGTGTAACACCGATCTTTAAACTCAATTTCTTAGCTTCATACGCTTGAGATTGTATAAGAGAAGCAAAATAAATACATTTTTTATTGTTTTGGATTTGTTATTGTTCAAGTCAGATATTGTCTAAGTTCTTTAATAAATTCTTTACCTTCACTCTCAGAGTGTGATTTTTGATTCTCTCTGTCCAGCAGAGGTGAGTGGAAGGTGATTCTTCTGTTGTTCTACACATTGTCATGACCTGTCAATCACTGCATCTATTCCCAATCAGGCAGTATTGGGCAACACTTTGAGTTCTCTGGAAAGTGGAAAAAGTGCACACACAAGATCTATGAATTTCTATTGCTAATATATTATTACATAGTTCCACAGGCAGTGGTGGATATTGATCTCAAGATGGAGTCTTGGCAGATCAGTGCATATGAATGAAGTGTGACTACTAGATTGATAGTCTTCTATAAACAGTGTTATGTTCTTGAAGCCCTGGACGACACATCAAACAACTGCCCTTGTGATACACGCCCTCAAAAAATGTAGCAGTACTTTAATACTGCGCCCTCAAAAAGTATTTGGAAATAAAACTTCAAATGTATGAATGGCACTGATTTGAAACAGGGGCACGGCTAGACCTGCCAACATTTCCAGGTTTATTTTACACAGAGATATGCTGTGACCCATGTAAATTAAGCTCTGAACCTTTTTAAAATCTGTTATATTTGCTCAAAAGAGGCTGGTACATTTGACTTTTTTATTTATTTTAATCATTATTCACTATTATGCATAACAGATAAAAGTTAATGAAGCTTAAATTCATTTAGCTTTATTAACTAATATTGGTGTAAAACAAAATAAACATCAGAGGCCTTTACAGTATATTATACATAAAATGAAAGTTGAAAGAAAAAAAGAAAGAAAGGCAGGAAGGAAGACAGACTCACTGATCTTAGCTGAGAACATTAACAGGAAAGTTCTAAACCCAATAAAAAAATAACTCAAAACTCATGATTCATTTTAATTATAGAACTGCTTTTCAGTTACACTCATTAAATGCCTGTCTGTAAATAGCAATTGTTTTTAATGCAATTTTTTTTTTATTCTTCTTTGCCAAACATTGGAAGCGGTTAATGTGGTCACTGTCTTGTTTCATATACTTAATGAATGCACCTAATTAAAACAGTTCTTCTGGTATGTGTGATTTCTAAAATGTTGCTACACATCCTCAAGATGAACTGAATGCAGTAAAGGACAGTTCACACAAAACTGTCATCATTTACTCATTCACATCTTTCCAAAACTGTATGACTTTCTTTCATCTGCTAAACACAATCAAAGATATTTGAAGCATGTTGGTTACCAATGACTTCCATTATAGACAAAATAGAACTGAGAAAACTCTCAAATTATCTCTATTTGCGCATTCAGGTGAATGCACTGAAGACTGAATGCACTACACTTTGAAAAGGAATAGATATTTAGGTTTCCCTCAGGAATTTTGTCATGGGATTTTAGCATAGTCGTTACTTCTTGATTTATAACTAAAATACGGTCTGTGGTTACCATGACTTTGAGACTGTCATGTTTTGTTCTACAACAGACATTACCCACAGTCATGCCTCAAACATACATTTTTAAGCAATTGCATGCTTAAAAAAAAACTAAAGTTGTCAAAAAGTTGCTAAATAAGGATTGTGAACAGAAAAGGCATTCACTAATGTTGTTTAACGCATTCAACAAAAAAGGAGTTTATCTGTCCCGATGTATCCAAAAAAATAGAATAATGCCTTGCTAATGCATTTGGCAGTGTGATTTGAATTACTGCAGTGCACACATAAAGAAAAAAGAAGGAACAAAAAAATCCTATGAAAATAAGATTGCTATGGGGGAAAAACATTGAGGTAGGGCCTAGTGACACTCCTGCACATTACAACAAAACATCAGACCAAGCAGTAATCATTTTAAAGACAGGCCTTTTTCAGGCACTGGTTTTTAAGCAAAACAATTTTGGAGAATGAAAAATGGTTTTGAATTATAAAACAGTATATATATAGCCTATTGTTGAAAACTTATATTGTTGCCCTTTGGCCACTTACACGCTTCAGTTAAATTCAGTTGTTTTCTACACACACAGTTCAGTCATTTACAGAAATTAAAATCACATTCTAATTAACTCCTGAAAAATTCAGGTAGTGACAACCGCATTTACAATAATTCTACCCAGAGCGTATGGAATTGAACTGAACATGTAAACGCGTATCAGAAATGTGGCGCTCTTCTGTACGTGCAGTGTAAGATATCGCAGTGAACGAGTTACATGGCTTGAGTCATTCATTTGTGTTGGCATAATTGCTAGAAAAAGAAAACTCCAAACAAGAACAAGACAACAATAATCCTGAATAAATCCAATTGCTTTATATTGGAAATTGGACCAGAATATCGCTACTGTCCTCCAAAATTACCTGTCCCTTTTAATTCCTGTCCCTATTAATTCCATACACTGGATCGCTTTATGAGCCAAGCACAAACAACAAGCCCAAAGACGCTTATAATGAGTGGACATGGCAACAAATCAAACAGCACTCTGCTGCAGCAGCCGTCCAAGCATATAAACAAAACATGACGCCTCTGTCGATGGTGGCTTAGTTAAAATCTGAAAATCATCAACACACCAGTTGCTGTGAAAGTCATTGCAAAGCATGGGTAAGAACATTTGAGCTATTTCTTAGAAAATCTTAGAAGTCATTTGTTTGCAGATGCCACTTGGTTTAATATTTTGCTGTCTAATCAAATGACATTCATACATTTTAAGTGTGGCTTAAGTACTTATTTGGGCCACCGTGGTACTATATCATCATCATCATACACCGTGGTATTTACACAGTACTTCAAAGAACACCATGATATTACCATGATGGTTTTCCCATGTCATATTATATGGCAAATCCATGGTACTTTTCTGTGAAAAGGTCTTCTGCAGATGTCAGAGGGCAGTTTTTTAAGCCAGTTACCAAGTTGCAGTGAGGCCTGGGGTGTGATTACATTCCCCTCGGAGAGCCATGTGATTAGAGCTCATACCTGACAGCATCGCAGTAATTTGCTGTCATTTGAGGGGATGATAGGTCTGACTCACTGATAGGTAATGCCATCTGACCAGGATGGACAGAGCACTCTTAATCCATCCGTTCTATACACATCAGACAGGCTTCACATGTTGGACACGCAAAGCTAACCGAGTAGTAATTCCATACAGGAAAAAGAAACCCAGAGGGGGCAATTCACTAAAAATCAAAGGAATATTCCAGGTTCAGTACGAGTTCAACTCAGTCTACTCTCATTTTTGACTCATCCCTTCTTTTCTTAAAAAAGGGGGTTATACAACACTTACAATGGAAATGAGTTTGGCCAGCATAAATAACAGAAGACAGTAATAATACTGTTTCAATAGTAAAGCCACAAAATGTAAACTGTGTCTGTCTGTCTGTGTCTGTGTCTGTGTCTGTCTGTCTGTCTGTCTGTCTGTCTGTGTGTGTGTGTGTGTGTGTGTGTGTGTGTGTGTGTGTGTGTGTCTTATTGATTCTCAGTTTTGATTCCAATGTGGTTAAAAAAAAAAAAAAAAAGAAAGAAAGAAAGAAACATTTAGACATCAAACATACTGTATTTATTCAGTTGTTTTTATTGTTTTTCAAAACATTTAGTTGCAGCCGAATTAAATGTATTGTATGCAAAATTATATTCAAGTTGCTATGACACCTGACTAAAATGACCATAAAACTGACAAGAACAAATTTACAGCTCAAATAATGCACAACTTTTAACAGAAAAAATAATGGAAGTGACTTCTTAAAATGACAAGTTCATAAATTATAAGCTTAAAATGGAAATGAATGGGCCAGTCCATAAATGTCCAAAAATGATCAAATCAACAATATGTAATCAAAATGTGCGTTAACATGGTTTTGGTGTGGCAAAATTCAAATAAGTAATAAAAGCTTTCCCGCATTTTTCTGTGTAAAATTATATTTTATTTTACAACTCTTTTAGCTTAAATGACCATACAACTGGCAAAAACAACTTTACAGCTGAAATAATACACAACCTTTTAATAATTATAATAATGTAAGTGATTTTATACAATTATAAGCTTCAAATTTCTGCATTTAAACCTTCTAAAAACCAGACACATTCATTTCCATTATAAGCACCAGCTTCACTGTAGCCTCTAAAAAAAAAAAGAAGAAAAAGAGGGACAAAATTATTGGTTAGTGACAGCAGGTTTCAGGTGGTTGGTGAATAAGACTTTTTTCACTGAAATACGGCTTGCAAAAGTGCCACAACTGTTTAGTCACCCCAGTCATTGTTTCCCTGCCTTATTTTCAAGGACGCCTGTGAAAAATAGAGCTTAAAAAAAACTCCCTACAGCGGAAGACAAAATTCCTGGACTTGCTGATGGTGTGCGGGTCCGTCCTCCTGTAGACACCGAGGCAGGGGTTTGAGCTATTGTTGAAATTGGGTTTTATTTTTGTCTCCTCTCAGCCACTTCCATCTTATCCAGCTCCCCAGCCCTCCCACTCCATTTCCATCGTGCTGGGTGAAAATTGGAATGAAATAAAGATGTGAGCAACGGATGGAGACAAACCAGTGAGTGAAGAGAAAGAGAGAGAGAGGAAAGGGAATGAGACGGAGATGAAAGAGAGGACATGAAAGCAATATGTAGATTCAAAATACAGATCTTTACTCAACTGTTTCACTCCACTCTTAAAAAGCAATAAGATGTCAGGAAAGCCATTATAGGCAGCTTTTTATACCGCACTTTGTAAGTGTATTACATTCACGACAAAACGACCTCGTGTTAACTGTGTCTGTGAAAAACTGCCATTAGTATTGAGGCTAAAACACTAAATGATTAAAATCATTTAAATGCAAATGTAATACACATGGCATGAACCCAGTCATTTTATTGCTGGAGGTCGCTGAGTTCTGTATTATTGGTTATAGTGGACGTTCATACCGCTTGTGCGTAATGTTATTTGAGGACTGCACAATTGGTCATCAAAGGGTTGAGTATGGAAATACAAATTGATGTCAGAAATTGCCAACTCTGTTGAAAATAAATGACTTCTAGTTGTGCAAATCAATTAAAAGGATTAAACTTCGACACCTCTGTGATTTTGAGGGCCGCTCTTAACTCTAAAACTGCATACTGCAACCATGCAGTACGATCCCACATTACTTTACAGTCTTCCAATGAACGTGTCTTTAGAGAAGCACCTGTCTTAACAACAGCTTATGAAAATCAAGGGCATGCATTAGCATGCATATTCAGTGCAACGAAATCAGTGCGGCGGGAAAAAGAGAAGACAAAATCAATGCGAGAAAAATACCCCAATAGCTGGCAAAGGAGGTTTGCACTCAATGTGGCGCATTAAAAATGCATCGCAAGACAGCCCATTAGACTGTGTTGAAAAGAAATCACACCCTGGCCTTCCTCCAAACTCATTAACTCAGAGGTCTGGTCCACAAGACAGTGTAGTAATTGACTAATAGTTAGAGGTAAATAGCAGGTAAATCATCGGGTCTAGGGATTAGAAATAATGATGGCACGCTTCGTTCCAACAGGCTGAGGAGGTTTACTAATAAAACTATATTTCTGAGAGTGGTCCCACTAGGAGGTAGCGAGTAATTAATTTTCATCCTCTTCAAATTAATCATCTAAGTCATTACATTTATCAAGCCTTGTTCATTCGATTTTTTTTTTTCCAGCTGAAAATATTATGGTGTCTGTGCTTCATCCATAAAGGGAGTGTGAAAATAAGGAACGGTGTATAATTTAAATGACTTGTTTGTTCCAGCTAGAAACCATGTAAAACCACCACTATATAGGCTACCCTATGCACCTCATGTCTGTTCAACTTTCAAGAAAAATTCAGGCTCTAACAGTCATATGATATGGTTTATGATGATTAATGATCACAATCCATCAAACTTTCCCTGCAACTACTGTAGCGCTTTTTATAACAAGTTAAGGTAAAGAGAAACAGTAATGAAAACAGATTCTCACAAATAATTAAGTGAAATTTTGTAATGTATTTTTTTTTCTTACCATCCAATCATCCTTTTAAAAACACAATTAAGTTTTTATAGGTGATTTATATTCTTTATAGTGTCTTGTTTAAGAGGAGCAGTCACATTTGTCTTGTTTTCATATATACGCTGAGATCAGCTAGATGTTGAAACTTGATCACGTCCGGAATGGAGAGCTCAGGAAAATGAAAACGTATTCAACATGGCAAATACTAAAGACAGGAAATTCAAGGGCAAAGCTGGTCAATCATAAAACATATTTTCCCTGGTTTCGCTTTCTAACCAACAAATAAAACTGAAAAAATGGAGGAAATCATGCATAGACTCTGTGGTTAGAATATCTTCACCTCCAGTAAATACAGAACATCAAAGCAATACAGAATACACATTTGCGCCTAGCTACGTTTCTGATAAATGCCTCAAAACAAAACTCAAGAAAAAAGATACCCAAAGCAAATCCAGTGATTAATGGAATGCATCAAACCAGCACTTTGTAAACATGTCTTTATTTCTAGGCGGACACATATTTAAATAAAAAAAACCCAAGTGCATTTACTCCCAGAAGAAAGTCAGCCAATCAGATTGAACCATTGCTATGAGACAATGGATAAGTCTGAGCAAATTACCGAGGTCCGCCTAAGCGAACCTATTCAAACGGCTCATCGATGATGTGTTACTCGGCCAGAGGAATAATACATCTGCAAATTACATATTGATCATGTGTCAGTGCGAATTTGATTGCTGACTTATCATGTAATAATGCATTTAATATCAATATTTTTGGCAGAGTGAGTAAAAGATGCATGTCATCTGCCAGATGTTCTCAATAGATGAGCAGATTAACATAATGAGCTTTTTCACAATGTGACAGTATCAGAGCCAAACAGTCTTGAGGATAGCCATTGCATATTGGCACAAACGGACTCATTTTGTTGCACGCCCTGTGAAAACGATTATTTGTCAAGTAGGTTGCAGCGTAACCCAAACCTAGTGTGTCGGGAAGCACATTGCACTAATGGGCTGTTGCATCATGTAGACATTTGCGTTTGGGTATTCTGAAACAAGGTGTGAACCACCACGTTCGCCAGTGCAGATGAAAGTGGGAGGCTTGATTATTAGCCCTCGCCGCAGCCAGAGAGCAAATCCAAGAGGCTGCCGAGTTATTCCTCGAGGGAAACCTTATCTACTCTGCTTTCCACTCCACTAAACTCCCCTCTTCCTCCTCAGCCAGGCACCGCTCTTCTTTTGGCTTGAACCAGTGGGGTGGTGGTGTAAGGTGCAGTGCTGCTGGTTGGGTACGGTTTCGCAGCACGGGCCGTGCCGCTTTTCTGTTACAGTGATGAACGAGTGTGCCTATCCTCTGATAATTGCTCACTCAGGGGTACAGAGAGGTCCATTAATCAAAATGAGAGTGTTGCTCCGGGCCTAACCTTTCCATGGCACACTTTCACCTGACCACAACGACCCCTGGCAGGCCTGATGGGGCCGCCACAGAGATCCTGACAGCGGCATATCAGGGGCTGCCCCTGACATCAAATCGACAGACGGCTGTCAAACCGTCACTCCCAAGGTGAGAAGAAAATGATACGCACTGTGTTTACACAGCATGGACGGGCTTGTTTTTCAGTACTTTAAAAGCAGAGAGGTGGGTTGTTGTGACGTGTGAGCAAAAGCGGGAGGTCCAGGAGCGATGAATGGGCCTTTCATGCGTGTGCCGAGGCCCTGATCGATTACTGCAATAATGCACTGGAGCTGTCCATCTGAAGGGGCTGTGAAATGTTACCATTAGCTGTAAACAAGACAACCGATGCAGAGATTGCTTTGTCTCTGGAGCGTAGTCTACAGGAGTAATCTCATTAAAGCGCCATTCGCTTTGTCCGATAATGAATGCTCTCAGAGCTCAGGCTTTATTCCAGCTCAACCCTGAATATGTTTGTTTGTATGCCTTACCTTATGTCTAAGTGCAAAACTTGCCAAGGCCTCTCTCTAGTTTATTGTCCAGCTCTGCTCTTGGAGGGCTATTGTCCTGCAGAGTTTAGCTCCAACCCTAATTAAACACACCTGAACCAGCTCATCAAGGTCTCCAGGATTACTGGAAACTTCCAGGCAGGTGTGCTGGAGCAGGTTGGCATTAAATCATCTGCAGGATGTTGATCCTTTAGGAGCAGGAATGGACACCCTTGACCTATACTGAAAAGACAAATGTAACTACTTACCAGCATATGTTGCATTCTGGGTGCTGGTTGAACACCTTCACCAGTAAAAATGTTGGTATACCGTCTAGACTTGCACCACACCCTAACTAATCTCAAAACCAGAAATGTTTCCCTTTTTTGCTACTAAAGCCCAATTCAGATGGTAATTGTTTCTCATGGGGGGGGGGGGGGGGGGGTAGGTCATGTGGTAATTTAATTGCCGTCTGAATCCACATCTCTGAGTTTACAAGAAGAAATCAATTCAAAATTCAGTGTTTAAATCCTTTTAAAACACGAAACACTGTATGGTAGCTAGAAAGTATTTACAAGAACAATATTTCATATCAGTTTCATAAGGAGAAAGAGATATATATAATATAATATGATATATAAAAGTATATAATGAAATGGGTCACTATTATGGCAGCAACGGATATGTAATACAATTTTAATATATGTGTTATATAGACCTACAATTACATACATAAAAATATAAAACAACAAAACAGCAGCTTTATGTTTGCCTTATGTAAGAGGTTGCAACTAATTTCTCCTAATCTCCACATTTTTAATGACATTCATCATTCTGAGAGATAAAAATGGCAAGACAAAAATAAAAAATTATTAAATAAAGAACTATAGCATGTCTATTTTCCTATTTTTAAACAGGAGATTTACATAATCAAATAATAAATAGGATATTATTAAATATGAATTTATTCTCATTCCAAGAATATGATGATTTTATTTACAGCAGACAATCATGTTGGCCTCGTGAGCAGCACGTTCCCAGGTTCGTAGGATCACAGAACTCACTTCTCCACTATGAATAAATCACCATCCGAATCCAAGAGTTTTATCACTGAGGTGCCATGTAAATTTATTTTTACAGACATCCATATGAGAAAAAAATTACCATCCGAATAGGGCTTTAGACAGGAAGAGACCCTCTGGTTTAGCCAGTTTTTCTGTTGCTTATACAAAGAATGGTAACACTTTATCTCGACAGTCCACATTCTACTAACAGTAAGTAACTTTGTAACTACATGTCAACTAGAAGTCATTAGATTATTAGTAGACTGTCTGCTTAATATCTTCTAACACTTTACTTTGATGGGTCCACAACATACAACCTACTGACTATCAGAAACTTTTCAAATATATGTCAACTTATTCTGCTAACCCTAAACCTACCCTAACAGTCTACCCTGAGAGTTGGTAGATAATTAATGAGAATTAGTTGACATGTAGTTACAGAGTTATTTATAGTTAGTAGAATGTCTAAAGTGGACTATCAAAATAAAGTGTTACCCAAAGAACAATGTATCCATTCGAAAGTTATACATCCTTGTTATTTCACAAAAATATTAAAGTATACAAAAATGAAATATGCTGTCTTGCTACTACAACAAAGTGCCTTAAACCTTTGCCAGTAACCATTGCAGATTCCAAATTCAAAAGTGTTTTTTTTTATCGACCCATCTTCTTTTAAAAATCTTTAACAAGTTGCAGTTTTCCTCAGTGTATTGATGTACTGCCTGTTGAAAGAGGAAGTCTAGATTAATATAACCTACAACTTTAACATTCCTGTCTTAAAACCAGTTACTGTTACTACAGTAAGACAGAGAAATTTGAGTAATTCTCATTTACTCAATGCTGATTGAGTTCTGGTTCTTGGAAGAGATTTTTGCATGCAATGTGCATTAGCTGGTCAGTGAATGGACTGTGGGTGGTGTGCCATCTGAAACTGAGACTATACCAGAACAAACCAGCTGGGAAACACTTATGCAGTTCTCTCTTTCTGTTTTGAAGCTGTAACTGGACTTAGGAGCTAATGACGGTTAAAAACATATTGTGAAAACACAAGGTTGTGGAGGGATGGCTTACCTCCTGCGCTTCCTGTCCCTGCCAGCTGTATTTGCATAAACTCTAAACTTTTACGTCAACAGAAGTCAGATCTTATTAAGCTGCGGAGATCATTTGCTACAAGTAAACGATGCGCTTCATGAACAGGCGTAAAGATGGGAAAAACAGGTGGTGGGTGGACAGGGGGATGTGAATTAAAATTTCAGTAGAAGTAGTCCCACAACCTTGACGAACATGATGTATTTTTAAGCATTCTAACCACACATTCAAGTGATTCCTGGCCATTAGACTTGTATAATTAACGAGGGACATTAGAATTATACATTAGACCAGTGGTTGTCAACTGGTTTTGCTTCAGGATGCACAACAATCAAAACCGCCTGTGCAAATCAATGGGACACTTGTAGCTTCACTTCTGTGTGTCAAAGTTTTATCATTCACGTTTGATTTGTATATTATTTATTTGAATTATTAGCATGTAGCACTGTTTATCACTTCTGTCGCTATCACAACCTACCAGTTGAGATTGGAGGCTTATACTATTGCCTCCAACCGATTGAGGCCTCGCTCTACACCATCCACAACCGTCCATAGTTCGCTTTTCATCTGGATTAATCGGACAATCTGCGATTGGCAGCAACTTTGCCTGTTATCAGCACTCCACACTTGCACAAACCCAAAGTGCCCTGCCAAAAAGTGTATCAGCTACGTTGCAGTTCACACATTGGCCTTCAAGACCAAACGCGTGCCTACTGCTCATTGTAATAAAGTCTTGCTGAGTTTAGACAACTTTAGAAGAAATCACTGCCGCCCATACTGGTAGCGGTGGGGGGCGGTCTGGGTTCTATCAATTTTCTTGGCTGAGATAAGTTAGCCTCAGAGTCTTTGGGGGGAAAACATTACCTTCTGCTCTCCCAAGCTCAAATTTGGTAGTTTCACTCTGTCTGGATTTCAGACTCTGCAGAGCTTTGTATTCACCCTATCTGCTGTATGATTGGAAAAAAAGGTAGACACCTCAGACACTCATCTTTCTACTGTCACACCACGCTGCACTCGCAAATGCGATGACACGGAGCACGCAAAGTTGCTGCAATTGCCATGGTAAGGGACACGCTCTGGATATCTGCTTTGTCCTGTCATTCCGTCAGCCAGCCTGAGTCTGTGGCTTCTGCCACAAAGCAGAGAGGATTTCCCTTTAAGCACACTTCCTCCCCGCCTCCCCTGCTCTCAAACTGATAGAATGAAGAATAGAAAAGGGAGAAAAAAAAATAAAAATTCAAGAGACCACCAGAGATGGACTGCAGAAAACCATTTTCAGTCCCTCTGGAATACCAATGATGGTTTCAGGTGGTATTTCAGGTGCTGTACAGTCACCATGAATGACTATGTCCATTCCTGTCTTGGCTTTATCTCTTCTTGCTGAATGCAGATTTCAAAGAAGATGAAGGAAGAAGCAAATTGAACAGAAGTTGAAGCATGTGAGGAGAATGCACATTTTTCTCTGTGTGAATGTATGTGGTTAGAGGCGTGGCCTAGTAGTTTGTGCAAATTTCATGCACATTAAGCCTTGGTGCTCATGTAAGTAATGTGTTTTATTCCAGCTAAATGACCAAATAAATAAAAATAAATAATAATAATAATAATAATAATAACAACAACAGTCTGTTACAAAAATGGTGGCTGTTGCCAAAAATTCACTACGAAAATACTGTAATAATCACACAGGAATGAGAAGAGTCTTTTTTTTTTTTTTTGCTGAATTTATTGTAGATTTTCACATTAAACATTATATGGTAATATGTACTTTTACTTCTTAAAACATATTGTTTTGCAGTATCAGAGTAAAATTAGTATAGAGTAAAATTATTATTTTTTTTAAAATTATATATTTTTTCACTGTATATATGTAACAGTAGTCCACTGGAGGCGAGCATAGTGAGAACCCAAGTGCAGCTATATTTACAAAAGTAATCCATAATTCAAACAGAGACTTGACTTGAACAGACATGACCTGAACAGACTTGACTTGGCATGAACAGACTAGACTCAACGACAACAGGTTACAACATCAATACACAACCAGAGACAATAGGTGTGTTCGACTTCATGCAGCGCCATTGCAGACCGATCGGCAGCTGACTTGAAGCAGTGCATGCCGGTTAGAAAACTTCACGAGTTGATGTCACGAGTGGCATCAAAGTACCACGATAGAGTTTCGAGAGCAGCTGGCTGACTCAGCTGGCGCAGTTTCTCCAGAGTGACTGCAGGAGCGCTGATGAAGACACAGCAGTTTCAAGATTGGCAAAATTCACCACATGACAACAATGACGTGCGTTTCTAACATCTTCAAATCCAATACTGCTCATAAATCTTATTTTACTTGGAAAATATCACATTCATGTGAAAAAAATGGACTAAAGCTAAGCAAAACTTTGAACATTTTATAAAAGAGATAAAACAATATGGTACCACATTAGATAAAATTAAGAACAAAAAAGCAAGAAAGACCTATGAAGCTTTTTTGTTACATTGAATTGTTGTAATTTTACCCCTGGCATGAATTGTTTCACCTTACATATTCTTATGAATGTTTATTTGTTTTTGTACTTGTTGTGAGTTGTATATGCTTGTACAGACCTTTGTATAATTTTTGCATAATAATAATAAAAAAAATACTGATTTTCAGAACAGTAAAAGCTTTTTTACTGTATAGTCGCAATCTTTTATTGAGTAACATTTAATAAAAAACACTGATAAAGGCAAATATACCCCCAATTTATTGGTATTTAAATAGCATATGTTTATGTTGAACTTTATTCTTGAACAGATGGCCGTTGCATGAAGTCAAACACACCTAAAGGCAACATGATGGCTACTTATAGCAAACAATACAGGTCACATGACAAGAACCAACCAATGAGAGACAGGACACATGACTAAGACAACCAATGAGAACATGACACATGAACCAAAGAACCAATCAGAACATAACACACAGACAAGGGAATCACATGACTAAACAGGGACCATGACTAAACTCTAAAATAAAAGACATGAAAACATGAATGTGCAACAAAAACCCAAAACCCACGTTACAATATAGTAAGGTAACTTACAATTAACCAATTAACAGTTCATATTTTTAAAGTGTATCCAAACACACAAATGGCATCCAAACCGTTACATTATAAAAGGTCAAATGCTCCGACAGGTAATTATGTGTGGGCAACCTAGATTCGAATCCTACTTGCATCTTTTCTCGATTTTTTAAAGGGGTCATCGGATGCCCATTTTCCACAAGTTGATATGATTCTTAATGAAAAGTCTATAACATACTTTGGTTAAAATTTCTCAATGGTAGTGTAAAAAAACACCTTTTTACCCTGTCAAAATCAGCTCTCTTTTCAGCAAGCCATTTTTTAGTCCATATTGCTTTAAATGCTAATGACTCTGTTGGCTCCGCCCCTCTCTTCCGTGGGGTGACGAGCAGTCAGTGTTGCCAACTTAGCAATTTTGTTGCTAGATTTAGCAACTTTTCAGACTACCCTAGCAACTTTTTTTTCAAAAAGCACCTAGCAACAAATTTAGCAATTTTAAAAAAGTTATTTGGCTACTTTTAGCAACTTTTGAAAAGGGACTCAAATCTAAAGAGCAGTAGCCTAGTGACTGCAGACTTAACTCAAGATGAGCGATTAATTCATAAATTCTTAAGATCGCTGTAGAAACACAAACCGCAAGACTAAAGACAATGAGTGCAGGGGCGTGGCTATATAAGGTCTAAATAGCCAGGCACAGAAGCTGCAGCAGCAGCACAAATTGTTGGCTGGGTGCAGCAGCAGTAGCACGCATTTCACAATTTTTGGTAAAATAATTAAAACAACAACCACAGTTAAAACTCAGTGAATGTAGCTGTTCATGAATTTTTGATCTGTAAGAGACTTAACTACATCTATCAACATGTCTCAATCAAAACTTTACAGCCAGAAATACAGAAAAGAGTGGGAGTCTGTACCTGAATTTAAAGGGTGGCTGAAGCCAGTAGTTGGGGATGAGTGACGAGCATACTGTGCATACTGCAAATCAGATATGCTTGCAAAAATGTATGACATCAAAAAACATTGTACTACAGCAAAGCATATAAATAAATCAAAACCATATAACCCAGCACAGCAGTCTACATTACCACAGCTAGTTAAGAAAATGGATAACTGCAAAAGTGCAGAAGCTACTATGGCAATGGCCATTGCGGAACATTGTTCACTGCTAGCATGCGACCATTTAGGTATGGCTTGCAAAGCTGCCATTTCAGATTCTGTGGCAGCAACAAACTTCCACATGCACCGCACCAAATGCACAGAAATGATTAAGGGAGTATTGGCTCCTTATTTTCTGAAAATGATAACAACAGATCTGGGGAATGAGAAGTTCAGTCTGCTTTTGGATGAGTCGACTGATGTCAGTGTGTCAAAATACCTGGGTGTGGTGATTCGGTATTTTAGTGCTAAAAAAAGAACACTTGTGTCCACATTTCTTGGGCTGGTTGAATTGGAGGCAGGTGATGCAAAATCAATAGCAAAGGCAATAGTTGAGTTTCTCGAAAAGTGTAACCTTAAAAAAGAGAATCTTCAGGGTATTGGCACTGATAATGCCTCTGCGATGACTGGGGTGCACAATGGAGTCCACAAGATTTTAAAAGAAGAATGTGCTTTGCCCAATTTGGTACTCATTCGCTGTGTGTGCCATTCTTTACAACTGGCTGTCAGTGCAGCATCCAAAGAAACCATCCTTAGATGTGTTGAATACTTAATCAGGGAAACCTACAACTGGTTTTCGATTTCCCCAAAACGGCGAGAAGCATACAAAGCAGTGTATGCCACCATTAATTGTGGTCAGAAACCCCTGCAGATCATCAAAGTGTGTGCCACACGTTTGGCTATCGATTGAGCCTGCGGTAACTCGTATATTGGACCAATGGGAAGAACTGAAACTCCACTTTGAGTTGACCAAGACCAGTGAGCACTGCTACATGGCAGATGTGCTCCATGCCATGTACATGGACAAGACCAACTATGTCTACCTTACATTCTTAAAATCAATCCTGTCCGAAGTACAAGTTGCAGTGAAGTCATTTGAGGGTGAACATACAGATCCGGTCAAGCTTTTGGACAATCTGGTTCACCTCTTATCATCAGTTTGCAGCAGAGTAGTCAATCCTATGGCAAAGATTGATGTCCTGAAGGATGCCATTGATGGTCATCTCAGTCCAGCACCATATCTTGGGTACCTTTTTGAAAGCACAATGTCCCAGCTCAGTCTTGCTCCAGAGGACGAAAAGGTCATTCGGAGACGATGCATCAACTATGTTGTTGCTCTAAGCAAGGAGCTGCAAGCAAGGCTCCCAGACAATCTCGAAATCTTACGAAACATGGCTCTGTTCAGTGTTAAGGAAACAATGAAGCACAATAAAAGCAACACTGAAATTATAAATGTAGCTGAGCTACTGGGGTACCAGCCCCAGACAATTGATAAAATTGTTTCCCAATGGAGAAACATACATTTGTTGAGGTGGGAATCAACTGAACATACCATTGAGTTTTGGAGCGAAGTGTATAACTACATAGATGCTTCCGGGTCAAAACCATTCGAAGAACTGTGCAAAGCTGCACTGGCTGCCCTCTCCTTGCCACACTCAAATGCAGAGGTTGAACGGCTGTTCAGCCAAATGAGTGTGGTCAAGTCAAAGTTAAGAAATAGACTGTCACTGCACACTCTTAACTCCATACTCCTTGTGCGGTATGGACTGAAGCTGGCTGGTGATACTTGTTACCAGCATAAACTACCGAATGACGTTCTACAACAGTTTGGTACCACCGCAGCATACAGTTTTAAAGCCATTCCATCCTCTTCTGCTGATACCAGCTCATTGACAGAGCAGCTGGACAGTGAAGATGAAGATGATTTGCTTGCTAACCTATGAATCATCAAAGAATGGAGTGTCTGGAACTAGTGGAATCAATGGCAGTGTATTGTGAATGAAAAAAGTGCCAGAGGAAACACTGAACAGCTAACCAGACAAGAACCAGCATCCTAAGAGATGCCTAGCAACAGACACATCATATCACATTCAAGTTAAAATGCTAGCTACAATTGTTTGATATAATTGTTCATTTACTGATACCTTGTTATTAACATGTATAATTGTTGTTCATTTAGGTAGCATATTAACTACTAATACAGTGCTTTAATTGTTGTTTAATTGTTGTTAATTGTTAATTTCACAAGTTAAAAAGAAAACAGACTACATAAACTGTGATTGTTCAAAAGAGTGTAACTGTTCAATATCAGTGTTATATTTAAAAATAAAAATATCTGATCAAAAAGGTCTTGTGTTTGTATTACTTTTACAAACAGCCTACTACACATATATAATTTTTTCAAACAAATCTAAATTAACATTTTAAATAATGTTTTTGCTGAGGTGGCCAGTCAATTTGAGAAAACTCATTGTGTTTTCTGTATATTACATGAAGATGCAGTTTTGCGTTGCGATTACGTAATGACGTCATGACGCCGTGACGTCACAGCGTCATTTAGCAACTTTCAGCAACAAATCGTTCTGCCTTTTTCTAACTTCCTCTGAAAATTAGTTGGCAACAGTGCGAGCAGTACTGTTTACTTTAGCCGCGAAACTGGCTAACTAGCACGTTATTAGGAAAGGCGATTTGCAAAGATTCATAAAAACCCTTATACTCACTTCTTCTGTAGATGAAGCTGGATCACGAATGATTTGCATGAACATAAATGCATTTAGGCAGATCGGGATGTCCTTCAAAACAAAAGTAAAGTAAAAGGGATACTCCACCCCAAAATGAAAATTTTGTCATTGATCACTTACCCCCATGTCGTTCCAAACCCGTAAAAGCTTTGTTCGTCTTCGGAACACAAATTAAAGGGGTCATATGATGCTTTTTTAAAGATCATTATTTTGTGTATTTGGTGTAACAGAATATGTTGACATTCTTTAATGTTCAGAAAACACATTATTTTTCAAATACTGTACATTATTGTAGGTCCTCTATGCCCCGCCTCTCTCAAACGCTTCGTTTTCTACAAAGTCCCTCCTTCCAACAAGCGCAGTCTCCTCTGATTGGCCAAGTGGCACATTGCATTGTGATTGGCTGAACACCACAAGCACTCGTCGGAAATGTAACACCCCTTTCCATAATCGCTAGCTTCAGCTTTCAAAATAAAAGTAAAGACAGTTAATAATGTCCTTAGTTTTACTATCAGTTCAAGCCCGAAAGGTCGCGTGACAGACACAGTGATGAAGCTAGTATGTGTTTGCACACAAGCCTTGATTAAAGAAAGCTGACTCCACTGTGACGTGACCAAGCGGCAACCTCCCGCTCTCTCTTGTGAAGCCAACACGGAAGTGACTAAAACTGCAATTCATCGACTGGCCGCTGGAGGCTGGTTGCAAAAGGGAGTCAATCCCATAGACTCCCCATGTTAAAATGCCCAACTTTACAGCAGAAAAAAACATGTTTACAGCCTGGTGCAAAAAATGATTTTGATCTATATAGCTAATTTCGCCCTTCATGACAACTGTGAGGGGGGTGAATTTTTTTTATAACTCATCCGTTTAAATTATATTAAGCCTTAAAGTTCTGCATAATTAAGGGCGTGGCCACTTGAGTGACAGGTGGATTGCCGCTCTGCTCCAGAGTGTGAAACTCGCTAGAGTGTGAAACTTAGAAAACTGGCTTTAAAGATTTGTATTTGTATAGAAAAAAAATTATTATAGGTAGGACACTGGGAATCTGGCAACTGGATGTTTTAATGAAAATGATCTCAAACTTGATTTCTACCGCTATATTGATATTGTATTCTGCTTTTGCACTGTCTGCGATGAGATGTCACGCCAAAAGGCAGTAACTTCCACATTATATATGGTGCTGATCACCATTTACAGAATCATTTTAGTAACATCTGGATAAAATCTAGTGATCATTGGCTAGGCTATAACATCTAGAAATGTGATTCTTTTTTTTCTGACCATAACAACCAGACCAATAGTTAAACGTGAGTGGATACCGTTTTGCAACCATTTGCAATGTTCGCTAACATAAAGGGTGAGATCGCGATCTCTCTCATTTGTTTGTCTAATGAAGTGCCGACAGATGTATAAAAGTACACAAGTTACACCGTAATTTAAACGTGGCAGACTTTATTGGAAAGTAAAACAAAGTCAGAATACCGTATAACTCCAGGCTGGCACAGTATTGACGAACGAATGCAAACAAATGCAGAGCACCATAACTTCATTTGAGCGTTCAAAACAAAATCAAAGAGCTGTAACTGATGTTATACTGTGTTCTGCCTTGGTTTCTCCGGGGCTTTTCTCCATGATACTTAACACATGATAAAGGTCATAATGTCCCAAAATGATCAATAACTCATTTTCGACCAAAAACGAAGTTATAGTGTTTTGTCTTTGCACGGCAGCACTGCTGTCACTACAGAGGGGCGTGGTTTCAGCTCAGCTTCACCCACGTCCCGCCTTTTTGCCCATTTTCGATTATCCGGGAGTGACGCGCGGGGACGCGTTTCCAAGATGGCGGCGGTCGGCTCCGCCCACTTTAGGCTTCAAAAATGCTTTTCAGAAACCTACGAGTGACGTCACGGACACTACGTCCATTTTTTTTTACAGTCTATGGACGTGACCCTGTCTTGCTCTCTCTCTCTCTCTCTCTCCCTCTCTCACACGCGCGCGCGCGCGCACACACACACACACACACACACGACGCGCAACTCCGCATTTGAACAGTCAATAGCAAATACTTAAACTAATAACAAAACATACAGTCGCTGATTCAGAAGCACCAGATTGTCATAGCAAAGTCAGAATTACCTCCTCTCCTAGGTTCACGAAACGGTCGTCCATAAAATGCGTTGTGATAACACCTGGGTTGTGCTGTTCTGTTGTAAGTAATCTTTATGATTCCTAAATGCATCTACTTTCGGAAGGCCAAATAAAGTGCTTTTGCTTTCGCCTAGAAACACACAGTGTCTCCCTGATATGGCTGCATCAACAGTACTGCGGTTACTGAAACCACGCCTTCTTTCTTTGCTTGAACATTTGGGCTGCGTTAAGCAAATATTTCCACATCGTGACATAGACGTGGGGGCGTGTTTGAATGAGCCGTTTTAAGGGGGCGTGGCAGCTTGTAACACAATCAGCTTGTAACACTCCAAAGAGAAAGGAAAACTTTAAATCGCATCATATGACCCCTTTAAGATTTAAGATATAAGCTTGTGACTGTCCCATTGACTGCAAAGTAAATTACACTGTCAAGGTCCGGAAAAGTATAAAAACATCGTCAGAAAACTCCATCTGCCGTCAGTGATTCAACCTTAACTTTATGAAGTAACGGGAATACTTTTTGTATGGAAATAAAACAAAAATAAAAACTTTATTCAACAATTTGGCACCGTAAATTCACCATAGCGCCATTTTGGAGAGTATCGCTGCACGTAAAATGCGTACGCCCTTCTGTGTCAGC
Source organism: Acrossocheilus fasciatus (assembly GCA_036784905.1). Taxonomy (NCBI): domain Eukaryota; kingdom Metazoa; phylum Chordata; class Actinopteri; order Cypriniformes; family Cyprinidae; genus Acrossocheilus; species Acrossocheilus fasciatus. The sequence goes on along the minus strand of CM071940.1, from coordinate 26,963,310 downwards.
CGCGACATAGGGATGCGCTGTTTGCATTCAAATCAAGGCGTAGAATACGTATGCTTGTGTTGTGGCCAAAATGCCGCTAACTTGTGTTCCGAAGACGAACAAAGCTTTCAGGGGTTTGGAACGACATAGGGGTAAGTGATTAATGACAAAATTTTCATTTTGGGGTGGCGTATCCTTTTAATCCTCCGCGTCTTCAGCGGCTCAGATGTTGGGAGTAAATGATGAGTGCTATATTCATTATTACATCCAACAACAGAACACCTCAATCGCTTAATCTGAGACGTTCTTGTCTTCCCCTGCACCGGAGATGGCGGACAGCTCTTAGCTCACTTAGGGCGGGTCTCAGGTAAGACAGAACTACGTCATTCTGACAGGAATCTCAGAACAGCCTGATTTGAGAAAGAGGGTTTTAAAATAGGGATTTAAAAAAAAACACTGGGTGGATTTTTATCTTTATAGGATGTATGTGTACACACACTTCCAACACACATTTATGTTCAAACAACTTGTAAAGTGAATTTTGCATCTGATGACCCCTTTCAGGACTCTACATAATTATAATGAAAATGAAGAACGAACTATTGTGACATACTTTAAAAGTAAGTTTTATTAACAAAGTTGGGGAGGAGCTCATTCAGATAATCAACTATTTCAGCACAAATAATACAACTTAATTACTATGATAGTAAATATATCTACAGCCAGCTTACCTCTGTCCAGTTTTTCAGGCATCCCTCCTCCACCCCAGTTTCTCACTCCTATTTTATCACAGCTTGGGGATATATGAAAATTCTCTGTGTTCAGGGCTGTATTCCAAGCTCGGAGCCCTCCCCTCAGACAGCACACCAAGTATACATACTATTCACTCAATCTGATTATGTGTAATAATCAAAATACAACGCGCAATATGGCAGAGGAAGTCCCGCTTTCTAAATAAAAGAACCAATCGCATCACCACAGCAGCTGCTAGAAGCTTCAGCTGCTATCCACCTTTTTCCTGAACATTATTTTAACATATTATTTTATTATTTCACACACAGTATTTTAACAGCGTTTGACATAGAAGCGCAAAAGAAGTACTTTACAAGAATTCACAAGAATTTTACAAGAAGTTTATTGCTGTTACTTTGGCAGCCAACAACTGCAAAGCTTAACCCTGTGCACATTTTTATATTTAGTTATACTGTGAAAGTTTCAGTTTAATTAATTCAGTCAATAATTTTACCCTGTTTTAACATGGATTTCTATGAAGACCGAAACACAGCATCCAAATGGAAGTTAGAATCCATTTTGGTGGCGCTCCTCGGTTACTCAGGAAAAGGTGGATAGGAGCAGTTAGTATTCTGAGACGCATGCTTTGGACTGCACTTGCACATTGTTTGGTCAAATATGAACTTTAATTGCAATATTGGTGAACTGCTTTGGAGAATTTGATGTTTCCCCATTCAAAGAGATAGGAGCTATACTTGCATGACTGAAATAGCTGCCCAAGAGGAGTTTCAAAGATGGCCGCCGAGTAAAATGACTTGCCATAAAGGGACTTTGATAATAGGTAGGTGCTCTGGCTCTGCAGCTCCTTCTTTGATGTGGAAATCTTCTCTGATTAATTTCTTCTGTTTAGTCCATCAAGGTCAGAAGCCCACAACTTACAACTTAAACACATGGGAGAGCTGCTTTATAGTATAAATTGAAATTGAAATTGAAATTGTAATTCTCCACTCTTAGCAGCATAGTGGTGTTGGGATGTTCGCTAGAAGTTCACCACTGCTCAAGTTTTTCTATTTTTTTTTTATATATATATCAGGGCCTTTACTTCTCCTGTACAAGCCAAAAAGACCATTCTGAGCATTCTGTTGACAAGTAACTTTGCACCTACATGTCAACAAACTCTCATTAGAGTATTAGTAGAATGTCTAATATCTGCTAAATATTTATTGTTGATGGTCTCCCAACAGATATTCTACTGACTATAAGTAACTTTGCAAGTGCATGTCAACTTATTCTAACCGTAACCCTACCAGTCTACTAATACTGTACTAACACTCTAATAAGAGTTAGTAGTTTATGTAGTTGCAACGGTACTTATAGTCAACAGAATGTGTTAAGGGGACCATCAAAATAAAGTGAAACCCAACTGCTAGCCTCTGACAACTACATCTGCCAGCCATCCAACATTTCTGGATTGGTCAGGAAAGAGCAGTCTTGGAGATACAATGACACACCTTCAGTGGCGTCTGGTGTGCCACTTCAGGGGCTGTATGGGGCATGCAGAGGCCTGTTAAACTGATGACGGTTGATGTATGCGCGGTCAACTCCTGACATATCCCGTGTCATTGAACAAGTGCCACCTGGCTCTTCCTGAGCAAAGCAGCACAGAGGATTTGTCAGGAAGAGTGATGAGATGTTCAAGGTGAAAACCAACTCCTCGGTGGGCACCCATTCATCTTGCACTCTCTCATTCACACCGGCGTAGCATTCAGTGCTGACAAACTCTTGTCTGTGGCATCATGTGGCCCACAAGTGAGCGAAGGGCTGAGAAAGCCATGCCAATCTCATCTCATCTAGAGCAGAGCTAGCCACGTTCCCAAAGCTCTTCTCATCAGCATAAACATCTGCTCATCAACAGTGGACACACACAGATGCAAGCATGCACAATTCACACGCCATATGTGCATCAGATAACATGACGGTCTTTTACTTGGGCAATACTCATCCTGTAAGTGGTGTAATTGGAAATCAATATGCTGAATAAACACAAAAGCATATGTTGTTACGGTTTGATAACACACGTTTAATTGGCTATTCCAATAAACACAGTTTTAGTAAAAAAAACAAAAAAAAAAAACACATGCAATGTTCATTAGATTGCTTTGCCTCAGATTGCATCTCAGGGGTATGACGAGTGGCTCTAAGATGCTTGTATGGGTAATGCATTTAGTTTGGAGGTTCATGCGGTGCAAGAGCTCTCAGAAATGGTTCACATGCACAGCTCCACAAACTGAAGTGGAGCAGCACTGATATCACATTACGGTTCTTGTGTGAAACGCAGGCTTTTCTCTCTATGGCAGCATTCCAGTCCTTAGTAAATGGCAGAAATTGATTACCACCCCCCAACTAATTGTGAGGCTTCCATCTGCTAAATCTTAATTGCAACTTCAGACCACAAAGCAGCTAAAACTACATGAAGCTCGCAAAAACTCCATCAAACTGCAAACATTATAGCACTTGAAAAATTGATTGTGTATAATACTCTAGAGTGACGTTTGTTATGCCAGTAAATCAAACGGGTTACTAAGAACAAACTAGTCTTCGACTGGTCACATGGTCTCAATATTAAAGTCCCCTTGAGGAACCTGCTCCAAGTATAATAAAACAGCTTTTGCTACTGATATGACTGTCTTCGTCTCATGTTTAAAATTACGTACGCTCTATTTTTCAAAAGTTCTATTCATTTCTGTGGGGACTTTTTAATGAGGAAAAAATTACATGCATCAAAAGTGCATCTTTAAAATCATTACAATAATGATAAGATGATGATTTTACTAGATAACTGTAGTTGCATATGCAAGCTTTTTTACTGACTCAAATTATGCACCAAGAAACACACCAAAACATGTTTTCTTCCTGTTCAACAGATTTTTCTTCATTTTTTTTTTCTGAGACAATTGGACTTTATTCCACTAGGAAAACTGTTTAATTACCTACTGCCTTTCCAGCCCACTGATTTACATTCTAAGCTATTTTAATTATACAATTCATTGCATTTTAAATGTGGATAAACTACTTAAAATTCAGCGATTAAAAGCTGTTGAATAATATCAGTAGATTCACGAATGGCCATTGCTGCAGGAATTAAAATAAAAAATGTTTACTTCTTTTGTTCCTCACGGCGGCACCATCCTTCACACACCTAACCAAGGTATTCAATTTCACTATGTAGGTCGCTGATATAATTTGTCATATTTCAATCACTTCTTCATCCGTCCTTATCACTCACAGATAAAAAATACACTAACAAGAAGTTGAATCAAAGTCCCTGTCCTTCAGGAATGGGGAAGTCATCACCTCTAATGGACGTCATCTGTACAGAAGACAATGTGTTTCCACTGAGAAAGTAAAACTGTTTTACCTTCCTCAATTTGACTGTAAAGTGTCTGAGACAGCACTGACCAAAATCTATAACGCAAACGCTCTCTTAGAGTCCACAAGAACATTGAAATGCACCACTTGTTTGCTGGCACTTTACAGTCAGGGGACCTTGGCGGCGGTTCAATCTCTGATTCTGCAAAGAGTCTAGCACTGGAAATAGAATAATCAACAGGAGTAATACTCAGGAAGGCTGAGTTAGGATTAAGATCATAATAGAACTGTAGCCGAGGCTTTGGTCTCTAAGGTACAAACTGAAATCTCATATAACATTCAATATTTGAAATATTACATTATCAAGGTTTTTCACTTCACATCTTCAAAACTGTTCTTATTTCTCACTCCAAGAAGATAGCAATTTTAGATACTGTACATTTTTTTAATAAATGACCAGTATTGAGTAACGTGCATTCTCAGGTCATTTACAGTGCTGTGCACCATTAAGATACTCATATTCCATTTCTGAATTTAAAATAAGTTAAACTAAAGGCATCTCAAACAGGATGCAGAGTTGCAACTCAAATTTTGAGCTCTATTAATATTAAGTACTGTTCAAAATAAATAAAATTCAAAGGAATAAAGGTTGTTGTTTTTAAAATAGTACATTTATTTATTTATTTTTAATATGTATCCCCCAGTATTAAAAACATACCACACACAAAACATATGGGGTGTTTTGGAAATATACATATGAGTATGTGTATATATATTTTTTGTATCAGTGATAACTATTAATTCTGACTAATAATGAATACCAATAAGTATATATATATATATATATATATATATATATTTTAGTGCTGTCAATCGAATAAAAAATGTAATCGCGTTAATCACAGTCATGGCAGTCATAAATTTAATGGTTCATGAAATTTAAAATACTAGGATTTACCTGTAAATGCGTTGAAAAGAAATGCTTGACAAACTAGTTTAAGGAAACAGAACCTTTCACACTTCCGCCAGGTATGAGACATAATCCTTATTATTCTTTTATCATTATTCTTTTGTTTTTATTCAGCCATTATCAGCCTTCAAGCCAGGGGCGTAAAAACAGATGCAGAATTATTATTTTTTTATTTGTAATAAACATGGGAGGCGCTAAGGAGGGGCTTGCAGATGCTTCAGCACCCCCAAGAAAGACCAAAGCACTGCCATAGCACCCATAAGAAATAAAATAAAATAAAAACATTTGACTTATTACGCATTCATAGCTCGTGCATTGCAATATAACGTGACGTGATTAGCAGGCGCACTTTTCGAATTGTCAGCATTTTATTTTAAAAATGGATCGGTTCCTTGTGCCAAGTAGGCCTGTCCCCGACTAAAGATTTCACTAGTCACACGTAAATTGATTAATATAAAAACCTAGGCTACTAACTGTTCTTTAGGCATATAGCCTATTCCGCGCTCAAGCACATGTATAAAACTTGCAATGGCAAAAGTAGGCTAATGATTATGAATATGTTGGGGGAAAGGAAAAAGAAAACATTTTAATTATTTGTTAATAAACTAATGATTTATTCTCAGTCACACTCGCCATCTCCACATGAACTTTAATAAAGAAATGCACCTTTTCATTCCGACTACGTAATTAAAGATGTTATATATTTTTACAGTCTATATCAGCCCAGTCTGTTCTGTTCTGTTCTGTAACGTTAGTAATACACAGTCTTGGTGTTCTTTTTTTTTTTTTTTGCACGTTAATCTGACAGTAAATGTGGCACACCCAGTTTTTCTGATGCACACCCAGAGTGTCTTTTCTGGCTACGCTCCTGCTTTAAACTGGCAATAAAACCTTTACCAAGCCACATCGCTTCAATCCCAGTATACATTTACACAACTATTATCAAAAGTATTTGTAAATAAATACAACAAAACATTTTCTTGCGACCTTACATGAAGTATTATGACAAAATGCATTATGAAGAAGAATTGGACCTGTTGAAGAATTGGACCAGAAAATCACACACAAATATCCTATCGTAATCGTGTGTTTATTATCTTATATAATCTATAGTGGCTGTTGTCGCGTTTATTTCTGCTGTGTAAAAGCCTTAACATGTATGCTCTGCTGAAACTCACGTTGTTTGTGATGTAACAACCGCCTCTCCATTCTTAAGTTGCCAAGGATACATTCCAAGTATAATACACCTTAGTAAAAGGATCTATTTTAGCCCAAAAAACCGCAACCCACGGCTCTGTAATTTTTCCCGTGACTGTATTTTCAAAATAGCCCACTTGTGCCGCTACCCTGGCAATACTGGTTCTGTACCCTCATCACACAATGACAGATAACCTTCCGCGCTGCGATGACGGGAAGAAGTTGGGGTCAAACCTTATCAAATGATTAATTTGCGCTAAAAAAATATTAACGCGTTAAACTTTTTAGATTAATTGCATGCGTTAACGTTGACACCCCTAATATATATATATATATATATATATATATATATAATGAGTCATTAGTCATTCTTTTAGAATATACAATTAGTCATTAGTCATTCTGTTTTGCTTGCACTCTTTAAAGTAGTGTGGATTTTGTTAGCCAATGCTATATTCATTCATCAGGTGGAAAAAAATATTTTGAAAGTGATTCCAATGATATTGTTGCTCTGTCTTGTTATCGTTGGTTGCAGTGTTGGCTTCCCCTATTCTCATAGAATTAGAATGATTACTAAAACTTTATAGTTATCGTTATAGTTAACTCATAAACTGAAAAGAAGCTCATGGTTAAATTCTGAATTTTGCGCAACACTCACTAAAGCCAAGTTCACACTACACGACTATACACATCGGCAGATCGCTGTGCTGTTCAGACTACATGACTTGATTGCCTGTCTTTAAGTCCTTGTGGTGTTCACACTATGTGACTCTGTGTAAATGATCCGCAACCAGGGGTTACACACTACAGGAGCTGACAACAACTCTGTCACCCAACGACTCGATTAGGTCCCTAAACCATGTTTTGTCATGAAAACACGCGAGAATTGACAGCTGTGCTGTTGCTGGCTGCCACGGTAACGGTAATAAGCTATGGTATTCCTTTACTTGCTTTGCTTACCAGAAAACCTATCATGTCCGGTGCTGTATGCATGGATGCAGCACTTAAGTTAAAATACTGAGTGAGAACTAATAATATAATATGTTAAAACTTGTGCTCTTATCATTCTGTGGACAAAATCCTGTGAACTTCGCCCCAATCGGGAGCTGTATATGCACATTATATGCACTGTATATGCCCTTATCTGTTTTCAATGCAGGTTAACCACTACGCTTCATGTTATCTTCCTACTCATTAAACTATGACAGGTCTTTTACTGCAAAAAGACGGTCACTGCGACACTGTAAAGTGATGAAACTATGACGCCATGTGCTTTTTAAAACCATTTTTATAGGTTTCACATTATATTGTTGGCTCGGAAAATATGCAAATACGCATGCCCTGTAGCCACAGCCATATCCCTTCTAGCCTTAACCACAAATCAGACAGAAGAGCAGATTAACTTCTGTGGACTTAAATTTGAAAAATGGTGTGTTTTGCGGTTGAAATAAAACACTTTCTGGTGTTTATTCATGTTCATTTCGTGCATTATCGGTTCACGTGTTTGAACTGAGGCAATACACTGATCTGTCATGACACATTGAAGAGCCACAAAACTTATTTATTTATTGTTTGAATTTCTTTAAAAATAACTCAATTTAAAAGCTTAGAGTCCTGAGATCTTGTTTCATATCAGAAGTAACTTGCTCTGTCTTCTCTGTCGGTGTCTCGTTAGTTTCCTCTTTGCTCTGCGATGTATTTTTCACTGCGTGAGAACATGTGTGTAGAGTGAGAGCAACATGTTGGTCGGTCATGGCAACAGTAGGGTGGGTGGGTTTTGCGAATGGCCAATTGGAATGGTATGCCTTGCTCTTTCGTTGCCTGTAGCTCATCGTCACGACACTTGACGCCACATGTTGTCGAGTTGGCCGACCGTCCAGATATTTGGCATGCTAGATATTTCTTTGGCGTCTGCGAGGTGTCGGCAACGTGTCAGCAAACGTCTTTGATGCATCGTTGTGTAGTTCACACATAAAGATTGCAGAGCGCCAATCACCCGCTGATTTTCCCCCGATTACAGCCCAATCTGTCGGCAAACTCAATTTGCAAATTGAGCTGAAATCGGCCTTAAAATCCTGAAGTGTGAACTAGCCTTAACAGACTCACTCTGACTTGTACTATAAAACCGCTATGCTATAAAATTACTTTTTGCCGGTTATGGGCCCTAGCTGTGGAATAAGCTTTTATCTTGAGCCGCTAACAGAAACCATAATCAGTCTTTAAGCTGCAGTGTTCTTTGTTCTGTTCCCTCTTGTCTTTGGTAGGTGTGCAGCTCGCACTGTGATCAGTGTAAGAATCTCCTCTCAAACCAGGCAATAAGCCCAAAGCTTGTGCTTTATCTCTGCTCTCTGTTCAGATCGTCTCTGTGTCCTCAGAAATACAAGTGGTACATAAAAGAAAACAGTTATTGTGCAAAGATGTCTTTGGAGAGTTCCTCCAAACCTGCTTTGTTTGGCTCTCTCTCTTCATCATTCCAACAGATCGATACAGTGCTCAGACAATTATCACTGTAAACCACAGATTGCAATGATACGTTTCACAAGCACATATTTGGCCCAATTCAGTTCAACCCGCTGCTGTAATCTTGTTTCAGACAACCATATACATTTTCAGTCACACATCTGAAGCAGGAAAAACTAAATAAATCCAGGCCAAGCTGAAAAACACTGTTCCCATTTACTCATTCCAAAACATTAGTCAGTTTAACAGCTCATTGAAAGGAATCACTGTTGTTATTGTTCAGTCTCCAGGCTGTTGAGAGTTCACACTGATTGCCTGTCATCCATATATGTTGAATTTTATCTGAATGTAGGTTCACTAGTTTATTTGTTCGCACTGCAGTTGTATAGTGCTTTTTTCTCAAGGTCTAAGGGTTGCCAAACAAAGGAACCCCAGGATTTCTTTTTCCCTCCTGCAGTGCACAAACTCAGTCACCATGTTCCACTAAGCAAATGGATTACTCTTGTAATGGTAAAGGGGAACAAAAGATCAATAGTTAAATTGAGGAAGAGAAAAAGAGTTTCCAATGCAAGAACACATTTAAAATAGCAGAAGGTCAAAGAAATGCTGGGAGGGATTTACCATTATATTTACATGGCAACAAGGTACTAAAAACGGAAAAGTTTGTCTTTTGTATTTTTTCTGCACTGATGACAACGTTTCCACAGGGATCTGTGAAAATGACTTAAACACTGTATTATGCATGCCAGGCCAGAAGTTGGCGATGTAACTTTGTAAAGAAACACTACGCAAACATATAATTCACATGTGCATTTTCAAAAACTTGCACTTGGAAAGTTGTTTTCAAAAGTTTGCATTTTCAGGCCCCCAAAATACCATTGTTGTGTAAATAAACAGAAAAAATGAATGCCCCCTAAGTTACAGAGAAGATTAAATTCACTCCTGAACAATATTAGAACTAAATACTACAGGGGAAAAAATAAATATATATATATATATATATATATATATATATATATATTGTGACGGTTCGACGGCCCTCCCCCTCATCATCATCACCACCCCGTCCCTTATTCGCCGCCCTTCACCAGGCTCCCGACTGGAGTGGGTGGATGAGAGGAGGGGCGTGGGACCAACGTGGGCTGGCGGCGTGTGATGAGGCACAGCTGGACTGAATTAAGCCTCATCACCGCCGCCGTTAAATGCCGAGCGCGCCTCTCCTCGGGAGACCGGTCTCTTCCCCCGTGCATGCTCGCTGGTGTCCTCGTGGGTCCAGGAAGGGTGCGTCGAGGGACATCGCGCCGCCGAGGATGTGAGCCGCGGAACCTCCAGGGTCATCGTGCAAGCCGCACCCGTATAACGGCCGTCGGGCCAGGATGCCGGGCCGTCCATCCCGCCAATGCCCGTAAGAGGCAGAAGAGGAAGAGCCGCCGCTCCAGAGAAGCCGCCGCCCCTCGTGCCCAGGACCGCGGGAGCGTGTGCGGCCACTTGACTCCGCCCCTTGCCTGGGCCCCTTCCCTTTGGAACACTGCCCGCATTCTCCACCACTGTGACGGGGTGGAAGAATCACGCGACAAGGAGAGCTCAAAATAAATACCCCGGAGGGTGGATTTATTATAATCAAGTGAAGGTGCGAAGTGAAAGGTGGCAGGCTGGCGTGTAGTGGTGCTCTCAGTCGTGCTTTCTCTGGGTGCGGTGAAGTCGGCGTGCAGCTCTCGTCAGAGCGGGGCTCGGTCACTCGCTGGCCTCTGGGAGAAAGGGAAGAGACTCCTCTCAGGCGACGGACTAATGTGTGTTGTCTCTTCCCTTTCTCCCAGAGGCCAGCGAGTGACCGAGCCCCGCTCTGACGAGAGCTGCACGCCGACTTCACCGCACCCAGAGAAAGCACGACTGAGAGCACCACTACACGCCAGCCTGCCACCTTTCACTTCGCACCTTCACTTGATTATAATAAATCCACCCTCCGGGGTATTTATTTTGAGCTCTCCTTGTCGCGTGATTCTTCCACCCCGTCACAATATATATATATATATATATATATATATATAGTATTGGATTAAATGTGTTTTAAAATTATATTCACTGTTCTAGAAGCTTTGACATATTTAGCCAGATAAGTACATAGCTACCTCATTAGCAGATGTTTCTATGGGCCACTATAACATTTTCCATATTGGAATGGTAAAAGCCAGTGAACACTCGAAAACAACTGACTGCAAGTTTGCAACCATAACTAAACACAGGAATGAATATCTATATCTGCAATAGACTTCAGCAAATGATTTTGCTAAAGTAACACAATACAACAAGATGAAGGCATTAGCTAACACAACATTTAAAAGTTACCACAGTTTAAAAACCTATAATATTGAGTTAGCCTAATGCATATAAAAGCACAAACCAACACATTGGGTTTTACTAGTAACTGTTTCAAGATGGTAACGAGAAGAATAACAATGTGCAGTAAACAGTAAAACTGTTTGCGCTACAAATCAGTGTGTTCATAAGTAAGATAATAGATTAAAATAATATGGTAAGACACACCAATCTGCAATATCAAGCAGCAAAACAAGCTGTTTTGTACAGCTAAAAATAGCCAACACTGAAAAAAGAGGCTTATTGATCATTTAGTTTCAGTGGTGTAGATGGTAAGGCACGTGCTTTTTTGAGTTCGAATCCACCTTTTGCTGAACTTTTTTTCTCCCTTCTATAATCTCATATCGCATCGGAAAGGCATTTATTTTCAATAAAAATGAAGGAAAAAATAAAAAAGTTGAAAATAAAGTATCGGGTACGGTAGGTGTAGGGATGGCTTTATTGACCCAATAAGGTGGCATCCATTTAATAATTTGAATTAAAATTATAATTTACACTCAATATGTTATTAGTGCGTACTGTTTTATAATGTACTATAATACTGAGGTGCAGATAACTGCCACTATTTGCAATAAGTAGTAGAAAATCTTGTTATTTTAACATAGCCTAGTGTAAATAGAATTTATGGCTATTTGCACTTAGTGTAAATAGCATATCCTTAAATACTGCTATTTTCACTTAATTAGTGTAAATAGCATCCATCGCTATTTGCACTTAGTGTAAATAGCATCTATCGCTATTTACACTTAGTACAAATAGCCGCTGCCAAAATAAAAAAATAAAAAAATAAAAATCTGTATGTGAGAAGTAACCCAGATAACCTACTAGCCTACTTCAAGTGAGATTCTGAAGTGCGCACCTGACGGACACTTTTTTATGTGAATAGCAGTGAAGCCTACAAGGTTAAGAAAAAAAAGGCAACTAGAGGCCGATATTTATGACTGTATGTCAGAGGAGGAGAGGGAGGAATTCTCATGACACTTGAAAAACAAAAATAGCACAAAAAATCAACATTTCCTCCTGAAATTAAAATAAAGTGATGCTAACATTATCTTCTGCAATATCCAACACCAATATCTCTGTTAACATTTTTAAAAAAATGTATTTTAGTGTTTTATGACCCTCTAAACACGCCCCCTCCTTCTACAAGCCGAAGCTTTGGCATAACCATGGTAATAATTAAAGCAATTATTTACCTATCCGACAGAAGAAAACAAACTCGGAAGCTGTCATCAAGTGCATAAGCTCTCAGCTTCTTCCATCCACGAAATGCTTTATTACTCACTGCCTTTTTTAGTCCTGACGCTTTTTGATCTCTTTATGTTCCTCTGTCTTCCTGTATTTCTTTTAGGACGCATGGCTATGAAAGCCTCTCTATTTTGCACTCCCCAAACTGCTCCGCACTTTCAGCTGTCGTCTTCCCAGATATGCGCCAAATGTTTGAAACACAGAAATAGCGCTTCATAAGCCTTCTGATAACCTTCTAAAAAAAAACGTATTACATATTACGACTGTTGAAAATAAAGCGGAAATTAAACGAAAAGTGTGGAATGTGTCATATTTCTTTTTATGCGTTTTTACAGTGTTGAGTAACCATTCACACACAATTCTGTTGAGCTTATGAATGCAATGGCCAGTCAGATGAGTCATCGCTGAAATGCGGGAGTTGTGTTCAGTGCGCACATTGATTTCTGAGGCCTGTACCATGATGGTGGTTGAACAAACTCGGGGTTACAGGATTAGTTTTGAGTTGACAAAACCAAACCAGTACAATCCGGCTTTGTTGGTACCATGAAGCTGATCATCAACTTTCTCTGTCAGCTCAGGCTTGATCCTGAGTTAATGGAGCTTGTGCACATGAAAGTGTGACATCAGTAATGAGCAGCCAATCACATGCTTTAAAACTATGATTCAATTCTTGTGAGAGAGTCAGTGCGAAGATTAAACGATTGAACAATATGAAGAATTTAAACACATTTACACAGCACGATCATGAAACAATCTATCCATGAAAGAAGAAAACTTAAAGAAAACATCTTAAGTGCAAGTAAAAGTTGTAAAGTTAGTTTATAGAGTTGATTATATTTATAGGTATAAAAACACTTAAAAATCAAAGCTCATATGTAGTCATGTTTAAAGCTATTGATTCTAAAACTTATTTATATTCCATATTATCTATATTATCTATATGTTTACATTGATTTTAAATAAAAGCTTAACAATTACTATTAAACTAAGCTGGCTTGTGTAATGGATTAAGGGTATAATAATTATATAAATAATATAAAATAATTATAAAAAATAATCATCTCTAAAAATCAGATGATTTTATCTTTAAAAATGTTTTAATATGTAGCGTCCTTTAATTTGGATTAAGAAAAACTGGAGGAGTGGCTTTATTGCGTCAGAGACGTGCCACTTTGCTTGAAGCTGATTGGTCAAATTTCGGTTTGAGATCTCTAAACCAGAACATAACCTTCCCCGGAGCAGGTTAGCTGTGGAGCGTAAGTTACTATGGCGATGAACACTGCTAAAAGCCAAGCCACTTTCATGGTACCTAAAACCCAGAGTTGGTGCAAACTAAACTGAAACTTACCTGGCTAGCCAGCTAAACCGGCTTCATGGTACAGGCCCCTACTCTCTTGCGAATTCTCTCGTCATCATAAACAGCAAAATGCAGATGAACTTACGATTTAAGTAAGAGATTAATTTTACAGTGTAAACAGTGTAGGGTTTGATACATAAATATAACTGAATTTAGCTCAAAGGGAATCATTTATGATTTTACAGGGAATTTGAACAGAATCACTGTTTGGCGGCTGATCACTGAGTCGGCAGCGATTCACTGAACGAGCCGTATAACATAATTCTGCACTGGATATTGAAATCCAAAATATAGTGAAAACACTATTAATAAGCACAGTAACAAGATCAGCAGATTAAGACATTAACTTGTAAGCACAAAACACAAGATACTTCTCTTTTAAATATAAATAAGACTTTATTTATATAAACCTAAGACATAAACTAATCTAACATGAACACACGCATTCACACATTGCAGAACGAGAGAAAGGATGAGTTTAGAGAATGAGAATGTGAAATCCCAAGTTTACAGCAATATGTGCTATTGCATAGACCTGAACAACCATCAATCACTTAATTAACCCTCGCGTTGAGTTTCTCAATGAGGCTAAAATTTATATTAAATGCACCAGCTCAGTTAGAATCTGGAGTTGTTTTACTTGCGTTGCCTTGTGTTACAGGGATTCCTTTCTGTCGTCGTCGTTGCAGGAAAGGGGTTTTCCCGAGTTGGTGATTGGCTGGAAGTTCAGTAGTCTTTGAAGTGATGTCTTGGGAAGCCAATGGTTGGGCGTTGGCTGAGGATGGTCTTGGAGTCCGTTGCTGGTTGAAGTTTGAAGCGGGTGCAGTCGGAGCTGGACTTTGCGGCAAACTTAACTTTTGAACACGAGACTCAACGGAAAGAAAAGAAACTAAAGTAAAAGAATAAAATGAGTAACGAGACTAGGTGGTTTTTCTTCTCATCGTGGTGTTAAGTAGCAACTGGCCTGTAGGCCAGAGCACGCTCAAAGAGCGCTAAAACAGCGTCAAAACGCGGTGGCGAGAAGAAGAAGAAGGACGAGAGAGGAAAGAGGGAGATTTGATGGTGTCCTGAGTTCTTAAACTCGGCTTTTGGGACACAACCCATTTGGTGTCTTGACCAATTAGATAGGCTATTATCTTAGCTAGGGTTGTTCCTTCCATCATAAATCAGCATGTTATCAGTCACATGGTCTGAATTTTACACACTCTTGCAAAGTATACTTTTGGACATGATTTCTATAACCAGAATATGATACATTTGACACAGAATTAATTGAAAGAAACGTTTCAAGCTAGAAATGTCAAACTCATACATACCAAACACGACTAACCTTAAAGTCATTCAATAGTTATTATAAAGACATACATAAAATGTACTTAAAACATGATAGTCTAATATGTGGTTACATACATAATATAGTGTTATGCCTAGCAATGTCCTTTAGGATGGTTTTATGTGCATATGAAAAAGAAAGTCTCTGTGTAGTTCTGTGGAGACCAAAAAGAAATGTTCTTTGGCCAGAGGAATTTCAGTCTGGTTCTTTGTCTTCTATGTGTGGGGGGAAAGTCAATCTAAAGAAGCTTGTGATTTCTCTCGTGGAACACATGTGATGGCCATCTCTTTGGAGATAAGAATCCTTACGACGTTGTCCTGTTTTCTTGGGGTCTCTTCTGGAATGTCGGCTCCTCATGTTTCGATGTTCTGATCGAATCTTAGTTTTGTCTGACTCGTTCTGACGCTACAACAGTTTCACTGATTATAAAAGGAGATTTGTTTTTCTTTAGTTCTTAAACTCACGCTAGACTGAAGTCAGTGATAATGTTCTTTGATCATTTAAATGTTAACGTCCGTGATTTCCAACAAGAATGTCACATTTGGACTCATCTGACCAAAGAACACTTTTCCACTTTGAAACAGTCCATTTTAAATGAGTCTTGGCCCACAGGACATGACAGCACTTCTGGACCTTGTTCAAATATGGCTTCCTTTTTGCATGATAGAGCTTTAGTTGGCATATGCAGATGGCATGGCGGTGTTTACGGACAGTGGTTTCTGGAAGTATTCCTGGGCCCATTTAGTAATGTCAATGACAGAATCATGCCGATGAGTGATACAGTGTCGTCTGAGGGCCCGAAGACCACGGGCATCCAACAAAGGTCTTCGACCTTGTCCCTTACACACAGAGATTTCTCCAGTTTCTCTGAATCTTTTGATGATGTTATGCACTGTAGATGGTGAGATTTGCAAAGCCTTTGCAATTTGACGTTGACGAACATTGTTTTTAAAGTATTCCACAATCTTTTTACGCATTCATTCACAGATTGGAGAGCTTCTGCCCATCTTTACTTCTGAGAGACTCTGCATCTCTCAGACATCCCTTTTATAGCTAACCATGTTAGTAGATAAAAGTATACAATTTCTCAGTTTAAACATTTGTTATCTATGTTCTATTGTGAATAAAATATTGGCTCATGTGATTTTAAAGTCTTTTAGTTTTCATTTTATTCAAATTTAAAAAAACATCCCAACATTTCTGGAATTCGGGTTGTAGTTCAGAAGATGTTGCAATGCATTTGTATAAGTATTTTAGGTGGCTATGCAGCACTATTGGGTAAGTTACATCTTCAACCGTGTAATTAGATTACATATACTAATTACTCTCTCTAAAAAAGTATTGCATTACTTATTACTAATTTCTTTGTAAATCCCATATCAACCTCAAGAAGTTGAACAATACCAAGGATAGACATGAAACTGATCTTTTAATTCTTTCAAATAAATTCTATAAAATTGCACAATTCATTCTTGAAGTGACCAAAGTATTTAAAGGGAGAAGGTTACATTAAAACATACTTTTTAACATTAGATTTTGATGTGAAATCCACTGTTGCTTTATTTAGTATTGCTTTATAGTCTATTCAGTATTTAATGCAATTACATTGGGAGTAACTGTAATTCAATTACAGAAAATCGAGTAATGCCTTATTTTTTCAAGGGAAAAGTAATTCAATTACAGTGATTAATTACTTAGTTGTGCATTACACCCAACACTGCTGTCCAGGTACACAAAAGTACAAAAGCTGTCACTGGTGTGGTACCTTTCAATATGTACTTTTAAAGCATTTTTTTTTTTTTAAAGTACTCTCTAAAGTACTGTTAATGTAATAATATTGGGGTAAAAGATTTATCTTTTAGATTTTGTGCTATGTTGTTTGCTAAGGAGTTCTTAGAGGACTGAGTCCGGTAATAGCACACTTTCCTCATTCCTAATTAAACATTCTAGCAGAAGTACTCAAAAATAGCCATGATTAAAGACATACACTATCTTTCCCATGACTCATGATGGCACAGATGAGTTAGTCAAGGATTTTCAGATAGACAAATGTCTCAATGGATGAAAGCAGATCAGAATAAAACAAAGTCTGAGGGAAAGTAAAATCTCCCCGCTCTGAATGTGGGATATTGCTCCTCAGCTCAGCCCTCTGAGCTATAGTGAGCAGTGGTGTCTGATTGAACACAAACTCTTTGAGCCTGATGTGTAAATCTTCATTCATATGTATAGGCCTTAGTCACTCGCTGCACCACAGAGGGATTTAGGATTCCAAATCCCAAAAAGCAATAACCAAAGAGGAAAGACTCCTTAATATTACTATACGTTGTTTTGAACATCAAAAGCAAACCATCACAGCTGGCTCAGGAATTGGAGGATTAATGTGTAATAACGGCAGGTGATGGGGAGAGAATTCCTCTCAGAGTCATTGTGATGATGTCAGCTACAACCTTTATGAAAATGTTTATTATGCAAATTCATCCTGTGGTGTCTTGGGACATTGTCATAATTTTATAATGTCAACTGAGGGAGCAATTGAGAAAGAAAAATGACACAAATGAGATTTGAAAGCTCGTTTGAATCCCAAAACTGCTGCAGCGTACGTGTTGACAAACTCGGTTTTGTGTAACAAAAGGTTGTGGGTCATAATAATTAGTTATATTTAGTTACAGCATATTTACAGCTTCTGAAGCTTGTCGGTACAGCCGGTGCCTAATATTTGAATTGTTATGCAGGAAGGTCATCGCAGTCAGATGAGTAATTGATAATAAAATCAATCAGACCTGTACTCAAAAATAACTGCATGACAGGTTTACACGATTGACCTTGAAACCTCGACGTGCCAAATATAACAAATATGCAGCTGATAGCGCAACACATTTCTTACATGCTTCACAATGTCTGCATCACTGAACTCATACAGAAACAGCACAATTGAGATTCTACGATTCATAGCGTGCTCATATACAGTAATAACAGATTGTCATTTTATGGACGTGTCCTTTAATTAAAAAGAAGTAAAATGTTAATTTCTAAGTGCACTGAGGTGTTGGAGATCTTTTCATGGTCATTCACTCTACTTGTCTTATCTTTATTCTCTTTGACTTGTAATGTGCTACTGCCACCTCTCGGTACATGATCACAGCCTCAACAAATAATTTACCACCCACATCTACTGTATCCTAGATTTTTATAACAAATGGAGTGTGTAGAAAGTGATATCATTGGGTTTTTTTTTTTTTTAAATGTGCTCAACATGCATAATTAAAATAGTTCCTATATTTGCCTAATAACTTCAGTTCATTAATCCTGGCCTATTTCATACATATTTTCTATACATTTTATAACTTTCCAAGACAAAGGTACAAGACTGTGTACTTGACTTATTTTATAGTGCAACGTGCTATTCATCAAGTACTGTGAATCAGTGCTGTAACTGATTAAGCAGTGATATTTTGGCCTTGCTACCTCCTGATGTATTTTTTGTTTCCATTATGTTCTCTTATTTCAATAAACTTCAATCCATTTCAGGTGAATGTTTTGTTAAGAACTCTTGGGTATATAAATTAGTCAGGTTAGACACCATATTTAATTAAAAACAAAGAAGAAAAAGACGAAAAGAAAAAAACAAGGCTGTGAGAGACAGACTTAGAGTTTTGACATTGGCATACACTGTATGAATGTCCTTGATCACTTCATTACAACTCACAAATTTTAAAACTGTTTCATGGAGTCTTTGTCTCCTGAAAGACTTTAGCACCTAAAGTAACCTAAAAATACAATATATTAGAAATGTATTAAATATTCAAAAAAAAAAAAAAACAGTAATAGAAACTTTTGTGATTGGTGGATTTTTTTTTTGAGGATTGTGGGTAATGTAGTATTATCCTGACTACAGTTTATTCTTGAAACTTTCTTTTCTTTTTTTTCCCTTTTTTTTCTTTTTTTTCCCTTTTTTTTTGTCTTTAACAGTCATTATCTGTAAGTCTAAAAATACAGTATATTAGAAATATAGATATTCAAACACAAAAACTTGTTTCAAACCATTCCTGTTTCCACAGTAACAGTAACTTCTCTAATTGGTGGATTTTGTCTCAGAATTGTGGGTAGTGTAGTACTTTACAATCAAACGTGATTAAAAATAAATCTGCCAGGTGTCCTTGGTTTGGAAAGGTTTGAAAACCTTGGAATAGGACGAGTGCCCTTTCTGTCCACCAGATGTCAATATTGAACAGGAGTGAAAGAGCTAATGGCACTTTCTTTCTTACATGTTGCCTAAAAATGTCTCGATGCTTTTCTTTGAATTAGGCATTAATATTTTAAATGAATACGTCTTAAGAGAACAAAATGACTACCGTCTTTTTCTGTGCATACAGACACACTGGTTGCTTTATTATATTGTGTGAGATTTATTTTACAGCAGTATGCACCTGTAAGCTTTTTAGTTGCACATTTTATAGCACCTTTTTCCATTGTGAATTTACACACATTTTGTGCTGTTTACACATCGAGCTTAAACGAGTTTACAACTTGCCTGGAGTGATGATCAGTGCTGTAGATGCGCGCGCGGTGCGCAGCCGCAGGAGAGGCGCGTGGAGCCAGTCAGTGTCAGGGGCTTTGAGGGGTCACAGCTGATCACTCTGCATGCACTTACACACTCAACTCTTGTGTTATGCATTCTTTTAAGCGAAAAGAGCCAGGGGAAATACTTTTACGCGGTGTTTCCCTGTCTGGTCATCGTGTCACAACCACTGGTGGCGGATTTTCGTTGTGTTTGGTGTTTTAGAGTGAACGGTGAGGATTATCGGAGCGCTCCAGAAATCAGCGGCGTTTTTAAGTTTCACGTCCGGGATGGCCTCATCGCGCCAGGACTACATTGCACCATGGTGGACCTACTGGCTGCACAATTTCCCGCATCTTAATTTTAATTTCCAGATGGTTGATAACACTTTTAAACCGGAGGACGCCAGCTATCAGCAGGTGAAAGTTGTTTGGATTCATAGTTTATGGAGGGGAGACCGAGGGAAAACTAAAAGTAAATATTATCATTTTCAGCTATAGCTGCGTAGTAAACAACTGACACAAATTTGCAGCTTATTCAAGTAATGAAGGTAGATTTTAACTAAATTTGAGCATGTTCTCAGGACAAGAGTATTAAGGGAAAGACTAGATGTAATAGCCTACTTTTTAGCCTACTACAATTTTTCAAAGTGAGTTTCTGTATAGACATTTACACTGTCATGGCTTAAAGAGAGGGAAGAAATGGAGTTCAATGAACACAAGCTGGCTTGACCACAATTGGAGCATGTTATCATACTAAGGGGCAAACTGTCACAATGTAACAGGCCTTTAAACAGCCTTTCAGTATGAAGTAAACAACGAGCAACTCATTTATCTACCAATAAATAAAATAGCATACAGAGATATCAAACCGTTGTCTTAGCCAACAAAAGTTATAATTAATAAATTGCATAAATTTCACATTTACTTAACACATAAGTTAAGTAATTCATTAGACTGCAAATAAATAAAATTAGTAAAATAAGGTACAAAATATAAAAGCCTTGTTTTGCCCAGCAAATATTATAATTAATAACTTGCATATGTTTATAACACTTAAAATGTGACAACTTACCCCAACCTGATATAAATGAAAAACACCTAAACATTGCTGAACCTTTTAGTGACTTTGTATAGTTTTTTTTTTAATATTTGATTCTTGTCTGTATGTCAGTGTGTAAAACAAGTTTACTAGTTTTTACATTTAATCATTTAGCAGACGCTTTTATCCAAAGTGACATACAATAGAAGCAATCAGACCATCAAGAGTGCAGCAGTATACAAGTGCCATGACAAGTCTCAGTTAGTCCAGCACAGTACACGTAGCTAGTTATTGTTGTTGTTGTTGTTTATGTTTTTTTTTGTTTGTTTTTTTATAGGTAA
This sequence comes from Acrossocheilus fasciatus, assembly GCA_036784905.1. Lineage (NCBI taxonomy): Eukaryota > Metazoa > Chordata > Actinopteri > Cypriniformes > Cyprinidae > Acrossocheilus > Acrossocheilus fasciatus. Next base: position 26,942,349 of record CM071940.1, on the reverse strand, counting down.
TAGGTAAGTGTTAGTGTTAGTATTTTTTAATGTATTGCTGTTTCATTGGTTGTTTTTCCCTCTTTTAATAATTTATTTGCTGTTTAAATTCATGTGTAAACCAATTTAATACCTTATTATAGGCTACTTTTATTTATAAAAGATTTTTTTATTAGGAGAGGACCGTATATATTGAAAGGAAAAAGGAGGTAAGAGAGAGAGAGGGGGACAGGATTGGGAAAGGATCGCAAGCTGTGACATCGTGTCACCCAAAGTGCAACAGTGCTGCCCACGAGGCTATTGGCGCCGACATAAGCTACATTTTAAATAAACCCTAAAATACATGTTGTACAGTAGATGGCTTTTCCTATCATTTCCAATCACTGTCAGTGAACAGCAAGGTTTTTGCCATGCAGTGTGACATGTCCCATATGCATTGTTTTCCTTTTACTGGGCAAGAAGTGTTCAAAAGCATTTTTTAGACGTATATGCCTATACAGAAGCTGAATTATAAATAAACCTATATGTAAATATTTGTGGGAGTAAACAGTGTGACAGCTTGCCCCAGCCTCCCCTGCCCAGCAGTGGCCTGTTCTTGTAGGTGTAGTAGTGAAACATGCAGAATGAAAGGAGTGAGAAATGTAATTTTGTAATGGATCCAAGGTTTCAACTCGATTGTGTAGAACTATCTCAAACAGGAGCTGACATCTATGACTTGTACTCTATATGCATACTTTATCTGTTCACGTAATCCAAGTTCATTACCATTAAGACAAGAATTTCACACTCTGATTATTGAATACATTTTGCAGCTTAAGCATTTAGGGACTTTGATCTGAGATAAAATGTGAGATGTCTGTCTGTCACTGAACTCTATAAATGTGCAGTATCTGGTAAACACAGATGTATCTGGTGGTGTGTCAGATCTCCATTAAAGAGACCCTGTTTCTACACTGTGATTTGTACCTTAGCACACAATACTGTCTCCAGAGGAACATTTTGCTCATTGATTCAGTCGATATTTCTGCTGGGGGTTTTTATCAGATAGGATATTACGTGCCTTGTTCAAGGTCACATTTCTCTGGGTTACTTGAGGAAATCAATGGAGTTGCAACACAAATTTATTTCATCTCTCACTCTAAAATAAACTGCTTGTCAAATCTTTCTCTCGGTTAAATCCCCTTGCTAGTGCTTATTTGAAATCAATCTCAGGAATTGTTCTTCTGAACATATTTCCAATACCATCTTAGGGGTGTGCGATATCAAGACATTGAACAGATGAAAACGCCAGTGTGCAAATATTATATGTGGTTTTAGTTTTGGTGGCATAACATTTTCAAAAGCTCTTTTAGATGTCTTTGGTGCCTTGGTGTGCTTTTTTAAGTATGTACCTTTAAAAGTACCAAAAATTGTATGTTAGTAGTGTCATCATGGTTTTAAAATGTCTGTTTGATGAATATAGTAATCAGATGCCATCGCTATAGTACTATTACAATGCTTTTTTGTAAGAAAGTGTATGTATATGAAATATGTATTTCCTGCATATGTATATGTATAGGCCTCCATCTTACTTCTGCATGTTTTCTTTAGCCCTTGTAGGAAGTTTGGAAGTTTAACAATTTTATTGAAATAATAATAATAAAAAACAGATTAACATCTTAATACCTTTGTATCAAACTGTAACAAAAAAAACTACAGGGAAAATATATTCAACTCTTCTTATCTTTTCAGTTCAAACACAGTGCAAACAAAATGTCTCAAAATGTAACAAAAACCTACCGGGAATATAGGTTACATTTTGACTGAGTTTGAAGGGGGAAAAAAATACAACTGAAGTAACGCAATTAATGCAGCAAATGTTGCTTTATTGTAAAGTGTTATTGTAACAGTCAAAGTAATATTCAAAATCACGTTATTATTTCTCTCTCTCAGATTGTTTTCAGATTTCAGCCTCAGATAGCCAAAGAAAAAGCATTAAATATAAATTTCGCTCTCTTTACTCTCTCGGCTGCTTCATATTAGCGGTCGGCAGGACGGCAGAAACATTCCCTTCATATTATTGATACTAAAATTAATATAGCAAAACTCTTGCGTAATTCAAATTCAATTAATATTCGATCATATAAAATGCAATAGCATTTTTTACATGACCAAAACTTCACTAGTTCTAGCGTGTCACACACGCACATTTGCGCTATCACATCTGTATGTACGTTCAGTTGTAAATAAAAGTTCAAATTAAATCTGAATTCATGAATGATGCACTCACCTGTCGATCTCTTAATTCTCTGAAAAGATCAGGATGAGCAAGCGACAAATGCTTAAAAAGGTTTGATGTGTTGCCTCCTGTGGCAACACATGATTTATAGCAACGCTTGCATACAGGTGCAGTAAGGTCAGTTCGTTTTGAATGCAAAGTAATGCCATATTTCACTTCTGTTCTATTTATTTATTAATATCGGGTACATTGATAGAGTTTCATGTGTTTGATCGATTGTGTTGTTCTGTTGTCACATTTACTGGTTGCACAGAAATTTGGGAAGCACTGCCACCTACAGGAGCACTTCGCAACAGCAGCGTATGAAATACCGAATTGAGCAAAATTATGATATCGTACCATTTGAAACATAATATATAGGCTACCGGTATTTTTCCAGTACCGGTATACCACACATCCCTAATGCATTGTTGCTAGTTTTTAGAAAAAAAACATGATGAGAAATGTTTGAGATCTTGGTGAGATGTCGTGACTTTTGATTGCAGACAGTGGTGGATGAACTACACAAATTACTCAATTGCTTAAGTAAAAGTACAGATACCCTAGTAAATTATCACTCCAGTAAAAAGTACTGTAATTAAGGAAACAAAAAAAAAAATAGAAAAGCACTTGTTTTTTATCTACTTGAGTATTAAAAGTAAAAACTACTGATCAATAAACCTTGTTTATTTATTTAGCAACTGTATATACCATGCAGTATTTAAAAATTAAGAAAAACAAAACTTGTGGTGACACCTACTAATACACAAAATAAAAATAGGCAACACGTGTTCACTTTTTAAGAGGAAAGCTATGCAGACATACTATTTTTATATCTTGTAAAACTTGCAACAGTGGCATTAATTTTTTAACATTATTTACAGTTATTTATAGTTTTTACCTAAAATAGCCTATCCTGTACAAACAGTGACATGCAAATGTATTTATGTCCACTTCCAAGCATTTCAAACAGCTTGCTATGGAGCGAATTTTGTGCCAATAATCATCAAACAAATCCAGTGTTTTGCAAATAAACACAATCTGCTTTGCAAAGAAAAACTCAACTTTCAAACAAACACAAACTGATTTGCAAATACAAAACTATCTGAGAGAAAATGCAGATGTATGGACAAATATGTATTGTGTGTTACAACTGTGAGACTCATTTGCCTTTTTATGACGAAATGTGACTTGATTTTCTCACAAATGTGGGGGATGCAGGCGGATTTTCTCACATGTGTGCAGACTGATTTTCTCACAAATGCAATCCAAAAACAGCAGATGGCGCTGTTGGTCAATTTACGCTAGTCTCTCAAGACCCGAAACACCTGTTTACCTTTTCAGGGAATACAGCAGACCAACATGAGTAGGGAACAGGTGAGTTTCTGTCTTACTATATCTATAATTAACCATTTAGCTTAGGTGTTTTCACAAAGCATCCCCACTACAATGTTAGTGAGTGAAATTCACAATAAGTGATCGATATAAACACAATATTGTCGCTATCCATAATACATTTGCATTTTAAAATGACTATATATAGTGACAATTTATTGCTATACCCCTGCATTGTTTTGAATGTTGAACAATTGTATCAACATATGTAGCCTATATATTCTATATCCTGCGATCCAAAAGAGGATGAGAGGTACAGAGAATGGATCAGATCATTTTTATAGAGAAAGACTGCCTAGTTAAATGTTTAGCCATGTCACTACTGATTTTTGAACTAATCAATCATGTTAACAACTTTACAGCACTTATTGTGAATTTCACTCACTAACATTGTAGTGGGGATGCTTTGTGAAAACACCTAGGCTAAATGGTTAATTATAGATATAGTAAGACAGAAACTCACCTGTTCCCTACTCATGTTGGTCTGCTGTATTCCCTGAAAAGGTAAACAGGTGTTTCGGGTCTCGAGAGACTAGCGTAAATTGACCAACAGCGCCATCTGCTGTTTTTGGATTGCATTTGTGAGAAAATCAGTCTGCACACATGTGAGAAAATCAGTCTGCACACATGTGAGAAAATCAGTCTGCACACATGTGAGAAAATCAGTCTGCACACATGTGAGAAAATCAGTCTGCACACATGTGAGAAAATCCGCCTGCATCCGCCACATTTGTGAGAAAATCAAGTCACATTTCGTCATAAAAAGGCAAATGAGTCTCACAGTTGTAACACACAATACATATTTGTCCATACATCTGCATTTTCTCTCAGATAGTTTTGTATTTGCAAATCAGTTTGCGTTTGTTTGAAAGTCGAGTTTTTCTTTGCAAAGCAGATTGTGTTTGTTTGCAAAACACTGGATTTGTTTGATGATTATTGGCACAAAATTCGCTCCATAGGCTTGCCCCTTTACAGCAGATTTAGCTCAGAAGTAACTGACAGTCATCATGACCTAAATATCATTTTCATTTGCAACAATCATTACTAAAATTCAACATTAGTAAGTTTTCACATGTGAAATCTCCATGGGCTCAGGGGCATTTTCACATACTTTTTCACTCAAGTTGTTGTTGTTTTTTTTTGTTTTATTTTTTGTTAGTTTTTTTTCTACATTCTGGTTTTGACTATTTTGACTATAAGTCCTTATGTGGTTTGAGCATTAAAAATAATTACACACCACCCTTTAGTGATTTTAGTAATTTTGCTTGGAATTTCCCAAGAGCATGTTGTGATTATTCATTGTGAAATTTTTGCAATTGGTTTAACCACTCTTTTGGCCTTTGATGTGACTTTAAAGCGTGGAGAAATATTTGTTTTGCATTAAAATGAGCAGTAGGCCCAGTCCTTTTCAGTGTTTTCTTAAGCTAATAATACATCCAATATCTCATATATCTATATCTATATCTAATATCCGCCTCTCCCTCTGTTTGCCCTGGATCACAAGACTCCAGAGCTGTTGTGCTTTACTTTCATCACATGATGTTTCAACTCTAAGACTGAACGTTTCTGTTTAGCCTCAGTCCATGCGGGTAGCCATGGTGATGCGCATGGGGGCCCAGCTGGCCCTCATGCGATTTATCCACCCACAGCTGCCATGAACATAAGCACAACATCAAGATACATCTTCTCTGAGAGATGCGGACATCTCTGTTTTTCAGCTTCTACATATAGACTATTCAGGAAAACATATAATGCCTTTCCTCATAGGTAACATCACAAATAATAAACAAATAACTATGTACCACATTCAAGTGTAGATCAGAAAATTTGCATTAGTTTGAAACTAAATCTGTATATTTTCCAGCAATATTTAAAGGTTACAAAGAACACATTTAAGTCAAGATTGATTCTCTGAAAGTATTCTTTTTGAATTAAGTTTTTTTTTTTTCTGATGATCTTAGGGAAAGAAAGAAAAAAAAGGCTGATTGAGAAAATGTTATTAAACTTTTTATTGAATTGCAACACTGACGACAGATGAATCGGTCTACTTCCTGTTTGATTTGACCATCTGCCCCATGTTTGCCTGACTCTATTTGGCAGTCTCTGATCTTCCTGGCCTGTGTGTCTGCGGTGGGTCTGGGTTTGAGTCTGCTGGTGCTGTCCGTATATCTGACCTGCCTGTGCTGCTGTCGAAAGGAAGAGGATGAGGAAGTCAAAAGGCCTGACACCTGCTGTGTCACATGGGCTGCTGTTATCACCGGTTTGGTCATATGGTGAGTACATGCTCTTTGTTTCACACCCACCAGGAAACAGGGACTGATTTTATTTATAGTTTAGATCTTGTTTTAAATGCATCATGTGCATATCACTAAATGCTGATGCAGATGCAATGGAAATTAATACTTATATTTAGCAAGGATGCATTAAATTAAGCAAAAGTGACAGTATAGACGTTTATAATACTGCAAATAATTTCTGTTTTAAATGAATGCTGTTTTTTTTTTTTTTTACTTTCTATTCATCAAAGAATCCTGAAAATTCAGCTTTGCCATAAAAGGAATAAATTACATATTAAAATACTAAAATATTACATATTGATCAAATAAATGCAGCCTTGGTAAACATTTGTATTTTTTATATTTCAACTTTTATTATTATTTCTTAGGGGATTTTTTTTTTTTTTTTTTTAATTGCTTGATGGTGTATTAATATTCAAAAACATTTGTCGCCAAATCTAAGGCTGTGTTCACACTGCAAATGCTAGTTCTCAACAGTGTTGGGTAGGTTATTTAAAAAAAGTAATCTACTAGAATTACTAAAACTGCAATTTGATTACATTAACTATTACTGCATTTAAAAACTAATCAGATTACTAACTACTGTGTTTTCAAGTTACTCTTAAGTTTACTTTACTTTTCAAGTTATCAAACCTAAAAAATACGCTACAAAGTGATACTCGTTCTTTCAGTAATTTAATACTGACTGAAAAATGTCATAGGTATCAAAACAGCAACTTAAGTGATCACATTGCATTTTTTCCTGATAACAGCAAAAAGAACTTAAAAATATAAATTTTAATGCATAATTTTTGAATGTATGGAATAGATAAGAGTAGGGCTGGGCGATATCACGGTATATATTAAACAGTAATTCTTATCAGTAACAATTCTTAACAGACTCTCAGTAACAGACTCTTAAAAGAATAAGAACAAGTTATTTGAGTGAACAAATCTTTTATTACAACAAACTTGAAACCATTTTAATGAAAGTATTGAAGTCTCCCTTAGGAAAAAAAAAACATTTAAAAAAACAATTAAAAAATTAAGCTATACACCTTATTTATACTTATATCACACTTTAACATTAATTAAAATGTTTTAAAATGTTATCAAATGAAAATTTAACAACTTTTATTTTTGGCAAAGTTCTACACAACATGGACAAACATGATAAAGTCGTTATTATAAAGGATAGTATTATTGTTGTTGTTATAACTTTGAAGTACATTGTACAATGCTAATATTTCTGTCATAATTTTAAGTTAAATTAAACTTTTATTTTGACGGGTTGTAGCAGACCTTTGAGGTTCAGAGTGTATTTGACAATGGGTTTCTCAAATAAAACTAGGAAATGTTTATTTAAGTTTTCTCTCAGAGCAGCTCTGCTGATGTTCATGTTTATGTAGATGCTGAAAACACCATTGCTGCGTCCGGTAACACTTTAGAATACGGTTCCATCATTAATGAATAACTACACAAGAACACATGAGTAATGCAATATTAGCATTCTAGTAACTGCTAGTAACTAACAAGCAACTCTGATTAATTAATTAGTAAGTAATAATGCTTAATCGAATGTGGTAGTTCACTATTAGCTGATCAGTAACAATTATATACCTCCCCAAGAGCTACTAAGAACTACTGTATACAGGTTGATAATTAATATGAATAATTTGTAATGTATAATTCATTCTAAAGTAAAAGTCATGGTAACCCACTAGTAATGAATCAAGTATTACCAAATTCTTCAGAAGGAATTACTAATTATTTGGATCAGTATTCTAAAGTGAAGATCATGATAACTACCTAATAATTACTGAAGTAATTGTAAGTAGTTCTTAGGAGTTCTCAGGATATATGAAAAAAATAGTAGTTATTGGTTAGCTAATAGTGAACTACCAGTTTCAACTTAGCGCTATTACTTAATAAATCGTTAATCAGAGTTTCTTGTTAGTTAATAGTAGTTACTACAATGTTAATAGTGCATCAGTCATTTGTTCCTGTGTAGTTATTCATTAACGACGGAACAGTATTCTAAAGTGTTACCCTGCATCTCAATGTGCCTACTTATACTACGCCCTTAAAGTATGTACTCTTTTGGTGAACTCTTTTCAACATACTATGCTTTGGGACACACTTATTGGCCGTTTCTCAAATGGAAGGCTGCATCCTCCAGAGGTTGCATTTGTAGGCTGCATACGTCATCAAGCCTGGTTTATATCTGTTAACTGAGCATTACTTTTGCGAGTCAAAAGCATATTACAACAATTTACACTTAACTAAGAATAATGGTCAAATTTATAACTGTTAATATTCTAAAATAAGATCTTCCTTATGATGTCTGCAGCCTACAAATGCGACCTCCGGAGAATGCATTTGTGTCATGCGTACTTCAATGTGTAGTAGATAAAACGGCATCACTCAGAGACATGCAGAAACAAGCAGATTACTTATATAGCAGGGGCGTGTCCAGGATTTTATACTTGGGGTGGCAAAGGGGGGGCAAGAGCAGAATGAGGGGTGGCAACCAGGCTTCTGGTTAGTAACAGCAAGTAATCAAACGAATCACTGTTTCCCCACGTTACAACACCGATACCATTACCATTACTATAATTTATTATAACATTATTAGAATTTTATTTTTTAGTTCATCTGAATGGATGCGCAGTGTAGGCTACCTGTATTTGACATACCTTAAACTCTAGTGTGAAGGCGCACGGCTCTCCATCACTTTGGCTCACACGCGCAAAGAAAGATACAGAGCAAGAGAGTCTTTCATAACATGCAGAATTGATGCGCCACATATAAACTATATTCTTTGTTGTATTTTCCTGTCAAAATAACGGAGTTCCTTTGGAATTCTTCAGCTTTTAAGGTTATCTGGTTGTGGGCGGAACTAATGCGCAAACGACAATCTCATTGGCTGGCGCTCACCGAATCATCCCTGTTTTGATTTCAGCAAATCAATTCCAGCAAACGCAGACAACGTGATTAATATTCATGAACCCAGCAGCTCATTAATCCTTAGTTTATTTTATATTGTTATTAGTTGTAGAATTCATTGTAGTTCTGTTATTTTATCTTTTTTTTCCCTTTTTTTATAGAAACACTAAATGACAAACAATATCTTAAGCACCACCACCAGTCCTAAATTCAATCAACATGACAAATATGCATTCGTACTTGGTTATTCTAATTACTAAAGTTCTATCATCATATAATGCTAAATTATCATTAAATCATATTATAATAATTGACTGACTGATACTAAGTGTCAGTAGATAAATAGTGTAGATTAATGTACAATGTTTTATAATAAAAATTTATTCTATTTAGTGTCCATTTCATTCATTTAACATTTAATATTGGGGGCATCCAAGTTATTTGACATATTTGAGCATTTAAAAAAAAAGTAACACAATAGTTACTTTCTCTGGTAATTAGTTACTTTTATAATGATGTAACTCATTTACTAACTCAGTTACTATTTGTGAGAAGTAACTAGTAACTACAACTAATTACTTTTTTAAAGTAACGTGCCCAATTATACATTTGCTGAGGGGTATGCAAGATCAGTGTTGTCACCTTCATGTACTCTATTCCCTAACACCATCACAGCAAACTTTCTGCAAGTCAATCAAGGGTGAAAAAAGTAAGAAGGATGCGACACTCCCCTTTCACTCCTGATGGATGGATTATTTTTCATATGATTTACCTTTATTCCACACCGCTCTGTCCCTTCTCTGACAAATGCCTCAATTACTTCCTGTTTTTATGAAGCCCCTCCCTCAGAAATACGTGATGGACTCTGATTGGTTAGCTGGCTCAGTGTGTTGTGATTCACTAAACCGCCGAGCGTGCGTCTAAATGTCCCGCCCCTCAGTTCAGCGGCATGTGCTCCAGTTGTATTGTAAACAATGATTTATAACAATATAGAAACGTCGGTCCCACTTTATATTAGGTGGCCTTAACTACTATGTACTTACATTTAAATTAATCATTTGATACAATGCACTTATTGTGTACATACATGTTTTTACATTGTACTTATATTTAAAAAAATACCTATATGTAATTACATCTGTAATTAATTTCTGTAATTACAGTTATAATTACACTGTCAACCCATCCCTTACACCTTAACCCACCCTTAAACCTACCCAGACCACCAAACCTGTGCCTAACCTTACCCGTATCCCACCTCAATAGCAGCAAAAGTGTTTTTCAATACAATATGACCACAATAAATACATTGTACTTATTTTTATGATGTAACTACATAGTAGTTAAGGCCACCTAATATAAAGTGTAACCGAAACGTCTATATTGCTTATCAATTTGAGCCCAATTGAGACGCAGAGGATATTAGTGAAGAGGATCGCGCAGAACCTGTGCAAGCACGGCTCTTAATGGTATGTTTGTTTGTTTGTTTGTTTGTTGTCTCATATATGCTGTTATTATGCTACTGCTTATGTTAGCTTTTAATATACGGTTTTATTCTGATTAAAGCTTTAATACAGTACGGCAACCGCACACGCGTCCATGTATAACGCTTCTCATTGCTATGTGAAAATGTATAGTTGGAACAGTTTGTTGGAGCTGATCTGAATGAGAGAGAGAGAGAGAGAGAGAGATGCAGAGCAGGGCGACTGGAGGAACAGTATTAAGAACGGCTGTTTTAGAACATTGATTTTGAAACTTGTGAATCCAATAGAATTGTTAGAAGACAGACTCGCGATTCATATATGAATAGATTTTTACGTGCACCCCTAGTTTTCTCTTCTTCTTCTCTAAAGCAGCACAGCATGGCCTCGCGCCCTTCCTTACATGTTCCCGAGGGCGGGGTTTATCTGGGTCCGTGATGTATCAGACCCGGGAAGTAGTTCGTTGTAGTCCCTTACCAGACGTTTTTGTAAGCATTACACTTCCAGAATTTTAAAAGACGATATCTCTGTTTGCATTGAACTTTCAGCGCTGCAACTTTGCAGATGTTGTTTATGCTCAAACAGCAACATTACACACTAACTAACGTTAAAAAAGTGAAATTGCAATAAACCACCCCTTTAAATAAAAACTGCACTGTACTTGAATGTAAAGTTAAAAAGTGTACAGTAGCCTACTTGATAAAAAATAAAAATAACACAGGCATCATTTAGCCACATTGTGAACTTTTTAAAAGTGTTCAGAGCTGGTATAAATCAAAAATGGGGGGATTCCGTTTTATTCCGTTTTAATTTTTCTGGACTCCTTTTTAATGGTTAAATTAAATTGTATTAATCAAAAAGCATGTCTAGCTAATTAAAAATATTAAACTTGAACAATTTAACATCAATTTATTAAAAGTTTAACAAAAATTACATGTTTAGGGCCCTATGCAATGTTTTATTTTTTTCCAGCCTTATGTTTCATTGTTACCAAATTCTGTGTTTTGCATCTCTAATTATTTGAAAGCATAAAAACAAGTTTCATTTATTCTTACAATAGCCCTATGATTTTTTTTCCCCTCAGAAATTAAACAAATTTTATTTTTTGAAAAATAAAGGGGATTTAGTATTACAATTAAAAACATTGAAGAAATATTGTATGAATATCCCTTAAAAATAAGGTTTTAATAATTTTAGTAGTAGCCTATTACATGCATTCTACTGAACAATAGTAATGTTGGCTATTTCTACAGCAATGACTTCAAGGTAAACCAAAATTTTATTTTGATGGGTTGCCGTGAATACCTTTACATTTCTTTGTATATGATATGATGAGGATAGTTTTACTCAAATGAAACGGTCAAATGCTCATGAAGTGACTCTCAAAGCAGTTCTGGAGATGATGTTCATGTATTTACGTCCTCATTAGTGAGATGGCAGCATGGCCGCGGGAACTAGGGGTGCTGAGGGAGCTGCAGCACCCCCCGCCACAGGGCCGGGTCTGAGATTTTCCTTTTGCCCCTCAATCATCCACAAGATACTTAATTTTTGTGATTAATTATTGAACTGACCAGAAATAAATAGCCTAGTGAGGTTTTATTTTTCTTGCACACCTTGCGAGCATCCTTACATCTCCCCCTCACACTGACAGAGTTTCGTGTGAATGTTCACACGATATTACCGTAATTTTACATTCCGACTTGTAAAAACCATTCACGTCCTCATCCTTTTTATGAGCTGTTTTCCGAAGCTTTCTCGCTTCTCAAGACGGCCACCGTCAATAAGCACTGATCTTTAATTGCGCTGTAGTCTCTGGTCAAACGCGCTCAAACCACTGTAGTCTAATCTGTAGCCTAATGTAATCTATTAACTACGCACATCATAACGTTTTAGGCAAGTAGGCTATCCATATTATGACAAAATATTTTAATAAGACTGAATTTAACCTTAACCTTTCCCCAGACTGGAAAGACATTGGTTTCATGCGGATTACTTTATCCGTGTGAGAATGTTTGTTTTTGATAAGACTTACTTCATTTAAAAGTAGACACGTCAGGCTTTCTTTAGATATATTTCCCTTTAATTGTCTGTGTGTCAAGTATTCACTGAGTTTTCGTACATTTTTTGGCATGTTTTAGAAAGAAGTTCAAGGAGACTGAGATGGCAGAAAGCGCACCCTGTGTGTTTTCTTTATTTTACAAAAGTACAACATTTTGTTGATGTTGCAAGTATTTACAAATAAAAGTACACCTTTTACGGTTTCAAATTATGTATTACTCTTATCTAGTGCTGGCAGAGAGGCAAACAAATCTAATAATAAATAATAAATGTACATTTTGCATTTTCAGAAGTGAGCTGCCCTGTCCTGCAAAAAAACGTAAACAGGTTTATGTAAGTAAATTGCTCAGTGCAAAGAAAGATGGTTTTAATTTCTGGTTTTAATTTCTTTTTTCATGTGTCTAATAGACATGAATAAGTTCTTTGAAAAACATCTATGACCTTTGAAACATGTCTACTCTTCATGCTCTTTGTTGACTATGGCTTCAATAAATAAACATACATTTGCATAAAGCATCCATATTGGTGATGGTTGTGGATGAATGGCACAACAATGGGCCTCAGGATCTCAGCACGGTATCTCTGTGCATTCAAAATGGCATCAATAAAATGCACATGTGTTCGTTATCCATAACGTACGCCTGCCCATACCATAACCCCACCGCCACCATGGGCCACTCGATCCACAACGTTGACACCAGCTGTCTGCCATCTACCCTGTACTGTGAAAACCGGGATTCATCCGTGAAGAGAACACCTCTCCAAAGTGCCAGACGCCATCGAATGTGAGCATTTGCCCACTCAAGTCGGTTACGACGATGAACTGCAGTCAGGTTGAGACCCCGATGAGGATGACGAGCATGCAGATGAGCTTCCCTGAGACGGTTTCTGACAGTTTGTGCAGAAATTCTTTGGTTATGCAAACCGATTGTTGCAGCAGTTGTCCGGGTGGCTGGTCTCAGACGATCTTGGAGGTGAAGATGCTGGATGTGGAGGTCCTGGGCTGGTGTGGTTACACGTGGTCTGCAGTTGTGAGGCCGGTTGGATGTACTGCCAAATTCTCTGAAACGCCTTTGAAGACGGCGTATGGTAGAGAAATGAACATTCAATTCACGGGCAACAGCTCTGGTGGAAATTCCTGCAGTCAGCATGCCAATTGCACGCTCCCTCAAAACTTGCGATATATATATATATATATATATATATATATATATATATATATATATATATATATATATATATATATTATATACACATACAGTGGGAGAAAAAATTATTTGATCCCCTGCTGATTTTGTACATTTGCCCACTGACAAAGAAATTAGCAGTCTATATTTTTAATGGTAGGTTTATTTTAACATTGAGAGACAGAATAACAACAAAAAAATCCAGAAAAACGCATTTCCAAAAAGTTATAAATTGATTTGCATTTTAATGATCTCTCATCTCTCCTCAACCACCACCAGTGTGCACCTGGATGATGCGACGGCAGCCACAGTACAACGGCACCAGTGCGCTCACCACACACCAGCTACAGGTGGAGAGGAGAGAGAGACAGAGCCAATCAAGTGGATGGGGATTATTAGGAGGCCATGATTGATAAGAGCCATTATAGGGAATCAGTCCCAGCCCCAGGACACTGGGGTTACACCCCTACTCTTTACGAGAAGTGCCATGGGATTTTTAGTGACCACAGAGAGTCAAGACCTCGGTTTAACATCTCATCTGAAAGACAGTGCTTTTTTCTTTTTTTTTCCTTCTCTTTTTACAGTATAGTGTCCCCGTCACTATACTGGGGCATTAGGACCCACACAGACCATAGGGTGAGCACCCCCTGCTGGCCTCACTAACACCTCTTCCAGCAGCAACCTAGTCTTCCCAGGAGGTCTCCCATCCAGGTACTGACCAGACCCAGCTGTGTGTGTGTGCTGGTTTTTGTGGTTTACGGGGACAAAATTTGTATTATGACAGAGGTATTACAATTTGAAGGTGGTTTATGAAGACACTGCCTATGTCCCCGTAAATCAAAAGGCTTAAGTAAACATACTAAATGGTGTTGTTGTTGTTTTTGTTTTTTTATCTAAAAATGCAGACAGTTTCCTGTAAGGGGTAGGGTTAGGTGTAGGGCAATAGCACTTACAGTTTGTACAGTATAAAAACCATTACGCCTATGGAGAGTCCCCGTAAACCACTAAAACAAACGTGTGTGTGTGTATACACACAGTCATGGCCAAAAATATCTGCACCCTTGGTAAATATGATCAAAGAAGGCTGTGAAAATTAATTTGCATTGTTAATCATTGTTAATCCTTTTGACCTTTCATTGGATAATAAGAATTTAAAATGGGGGTGAATTGGTGGGGTTTTGTTAATTGTGAGCCAAAAGCATCACAATTAAAAGAACCAAAGACTTCAGTCTGTGTGCATTGAATTTATTTAATACACGAGTTTCACAATTTGAGTTGAATTACTGAAATAAATGAACTTTTCCACGACATTCTAATTTATTGAGATGCACCTGTGTGTGTGTGTGTGTGTGTGTGTGTGTGTGTGTGTGTGTGTGTATGTACAGTATGTATTATATTGTTTAATTAGTGACACTTAGCCTGCATTTTAAAATCTTTATTTGAATGTCAATTAACATTTTTATTTTAAAACCTTTATTTGAATATGGCAACATAATATTGTGCTCTACAGTACTTCTATGAATGAATCTCTCCCATCAGCCTTTCACTGTGTGCGTAGTAAGCAAGCATGCTGACATCATCCATAGCAACGAGGTCAACCCCACCCTTACTCTTAGCTTAAGATTTCTCTCTATTCCTTAGTAAAAGTTTGTCTCAGCAACTTTGTGAATAGGTTTTAAAAGACAACTCTTGGCTAAAAACTTTTACTGCAATTTAGGTGAACTCTTAGAGGTAAGAGAAAATATGGGCCCAGGTCTGTTTTTGTTGTTGTTGTTGTGTGTGTGTGTGTGTGTGTGTGTGTGTGTGTGTGTGTGTGCGTGTGTGTGCGTGTGCGAATTCATGAGCATTTGATAAGGAGGATGAATATGAGGTAAAAGAGACCAAAGTTTTTAAATATTTATGCTACGACCTCATAAATTTAGCTTGTATAGAGCTGTTGCTGTAATACTTTTGAGTTCAACACCTCTCTGTCTCTCCACTATCTCCAAAACAAAAATTTCAGGATTATGGGAAGATTTTTGCTTTTCTTAATCATGGACATGCATAGTTCACACAGAATGTGTTTTTGAATTTAAATTTGAGTTTAGTTTTTTCAAAGTACTGCGAAAGACACGAGATGAGAGTGCAGCGGTTAAACGTGACCATCAAATGCATGTTCCCATAGAAAAACAATGGAAAAGCAACACAGTGGAATGCAAAAATGTAGCTTGCAGGGGAAAAGTGGAGAAAAATAAGATGAGTCATGCAAGATGTGCACATTTCATTCAGAACCACTGAATAGGAAAAGTTCAGAGGGCATATAGAGTTAGAATTAAATTTTCTTTAACCTGTGACATTTCATTTAGGATGTCAGTGGTATTTTGCCAGGGATAATGGTGCATTTGGATTGGATTTGTTATGCGACGGGTTCATGGGTGGGATGTGAGCTGTGGAAGAGATATTTTTAGTATTTAAGCCAGATACGCTGTGACCTCGCACACAGTTCCTTGATCTCCCAAACGGCGGAACAAATCAGAGCGTGAACCGCTGCTTTCAGCACTGATTGGCAGGAAATAAGAAGGAAACTCAATTCTAATTTTGTGAGAATTAATCCTCCTTCACTTCTGCTCTCTCCGAGCCGGATATGTTGCATAAATTTATTCCCTGCTAACCAGCACACACCTGTCACAGAATTCATTATGTCCAGTGAATGAACACACAAGAAAACACGTGAGGAACTCTTACACACAAAGTCTGTTGGTGGATCATGTTTACTGTGAGATAACCAGTTTCAGGATCCATCTATTGTAGTCTGGACAATAAGTGTGTGTGTGTGTGTGTGTGTGTGTGAGAGAGAGAGAGTGTGTGAGAACAATGTCATTACTTTAGGTGTCCTGAGCTTAAGCTCGCTTCTTACCCTCTGGAGAACCTCTAAATCAATTTCAAACCTCCAGAGCATTGTGAGTTAGCACATTGCTAACACTGTTTGCTTTTCATTATGTCAATAAAAGAGAACAAATGTTTTTGCTAATGTGCTCAATTGAATTGGTAGAGTGTTCAGCTTAAACTTGTGACAGTCATGAAAGTTTGAGCCCTTATTGAGTTAACATTCCAGATCTAGACACAGGGCTGGTTGTCCTGCTAAGTGCTGCTATGTGATGCAGCTAAAGTCCTGTTTAACCCTTTACTTGTGTACGTGCATCCAACACACTCTAAATGGGCTTTTTAAAGACCTATATGAAACCCAAACTGAAGTTGTGTTGCTTTTAGCCCATGCCTGTTAGCTTTACAGTCATTAGAGTTCTCTTAGAGAGCCCCTGACAATTGTAAATGACTGTAAAATCTTTGTCCAGGATTAATTGTGTACAATATAGTCTAGTTTTTCACTGAAGAAGCAGTACTGGTGCTTAAATTAAAAATTTTTTTTAAAAAACGTTTTAAAACTCTATGTTCTTCCTCTAATTCAGTATTGTCCTTCTTACATAATATAAATAGAGTCTGAATAAGAGTTTAGTAATGGAATCAAGTTGCAGGCTCGGTTTTCTCATTTCCTCCACTTACATGCCATCATGATCTTCTGCCTACAGTTTCCTCTCTTTTGCTGAGAAACATCACTGATGCTTGGGTTACTTCTTTGGTTAACTAATGACATCATTATCATCTTTTACACTTGACACCAAACTTGTAAACACATACATACGTAAAGGGATCTTTGACTGAGTTGTCATTATTTTTAAATACAAAATCTCTACCACAGAACAATAGACAAAAATATGACAACATGAGTGCTGTGGTCAAAGATGTCTGTCTATAGTGTTTACATAGAAAACAATGGACAAATAGTGCAGTGGAATGCAACAAGGTGTGAAATGTGTAAATGAGAGAAAGATATACACAACATATGAATAACCAGCCATTTTGTCTCTCCTTCACACCAAAATTGCTGTATGGCTTCAGAAAGCGACTTTTACATTTTTGGATGAGACATTCCTTAAAAAATATAAATCATTGAAAAAACACAATTAAGTTGTATGTAGTGTAGTGCATACTGCATAGATGAATATAGGAATGCACCGATAAATGAATAACCTGAATTCACGTCTGTTCTTTACACTATGCTTGCTGTATCAGTGTATTGGCTTCAGAAGGTGATTTTTTGTTGTTGTTGTTGTTGTTCTTTTTTTTTTGGTTGCGGTATGTCTTATAGGACATAAAAAACAGATGATGCATCGCAGCACATGCTCTTAAGCAAAGATGCTCTTATAATGAGACCTTAACTCAATAATGTGGCTGTTTATCTCATTTATGTTTTTGTCGGGTGGCCCGTGGTCCTTATTGGTTTATCCTATCAGCTCAAGTCGCTTTTTAATTTCATTATGTCCATTTTTAATCTAATAAAACAGGACCAGAATAGTTTTCATCCAGTCACACTGGTTCACTTCCCTATAAAACACTTAACACTGGAGTTCTCTACCTACAGTACATCCTTGTAGATTAGAAGCCAGTTTTCTCATTTACAGAATAAAATTAGCCTTTTCCACCCCATCCTCCACAGTTTTCCACTTTATCTAAATTTTTGCTAATCATAAATGAGCGTTCGTTTCAGTTAGCCATACTCTGAGCTGTAATGACAGCGCTGACCCCATTAAAGCCCTGCAGAGATGGCTGATGGTTGAAGATTCAGCCGCACTGGGTCGTTTCAGCAGGAACTGACTCTGTAATTCATATCCAGCTTCACAACAGCATCTGACGGTATGGCTTAGGGAGATAGTGTGTCTGTCATTTGCACATTTGAGCATATTAGGCTTTTAAATGACACTTTTATCCTGCGTCGCTCTGTCAGTGCTCAGTGGGAGCACACAAGTGTTTACTGAAGCATTGGATCAGTCCTTCAGTGGCTTAGAGAAGGATCACCAGTCTCTAGCAGTGATATGAGTCCTCACTGTTATTTTTCATCTGTGGAAGACAAATGGAGAAGATTTCAAGAATCTGTATGCAGATCTTTCCATACAATGGCATTTTGTAGTGACCGAGGTTGTAAAATTTTACTGTAAATGAGAGAGAAGAATGCCCATGATAAAGAAAAGGATTAATATTTAAAAATCTCATATGTGACAAGTTCTTAGACATGTACACTTTGTATTCATTGTGGTTTCATATGGTTTTGAAAAACTTTTATAACATTTCAAACAAAAACTGTTGTTTATTGCTGTAAAAATGTCAATTGGTGTGACCATTAAAGAAAAAGTTCACCCAAAAATTAAAATTCGCTCACTCTCAGCTCATGCAAGATGTAGATGAGTTTGTTTCTTCGTTGAGACAGATGTGGAGAAATTTAGCATTACGTCACTTGCTCACAGTGGCTCCTCTGCGGTGAATGGGTGCCGTTAGAATGAGAGTCCAAACAGCTGATAAAACATCACAATAATCCACATGTAATCCACACAACTCCAGGCAATCAATTAACGCCTTGTGGAGCAAAAAGCTGCATGTTTGTAAGAAAAAAACAACAACAACAACAACAACAAAAAACATTTTAACTTTAACTTTAAATGCCTTTAATAGTATTCCTTTTAAGTAAAAAGCAAAAAAGGAAACATATTTCCCAGAATATGAGCGTGCACATCTTAATCATTTTAATTTAGAATGTTTTTGAATATTTTTTTCAAGACGTTTTTTTGGCAGTTGCACCACTTACAGTTTGAACTAATTTTGCCTAGTCATAAAAATGTCAAATTATTTGGTGGTTTTGTAGATTTTAAAGTTTTTGTTTTTGTTTTTTCTCCTTCCAAATTTTAATAAGCTGTCAAGCAGTTTGTCATAACAGAAGTCATTAACATTTAAAATTTAGAAGCTACAGCAGCAAAAACAGGCTGTTGTTAATTTAAAAATGTGTAAATTGGTTTTATTTGCTAATGTTCAAATATGAACATGTTAAAAACACCATAGGCAGTGATCCTATGATCCACCCTGAAGGGGTCTTTAAGAACTATTTAAATATTTGCACTTTTTTTCAGGTTTAATCATTCTGGGTTTGAGATCTGGCTGATTTACTCATCTCACAGACACTGTGCCCAATCATCTCCTTCAAATTTACACCTTATCTGCTTTTGGCACTTCAATAAATGGAGAGGTGCAGGTTGTAAGTGAGATGTAACCAGATGAGAAGTGATTTCAGCAGTGTGCTGGAAGCAAAGGGCAAGAGCTGGGCTCGCACACTCACCGGCTAATGGGAGCAGAAATGCTGCTAGCCTGAGGGAGTTCTAGTAATGATATAAGGAAAGAGCCTGGAATCCATCATGCTTAGGGGAAATCAGAGACAGGATTCTCACTCAGACCACCTGCCCCCACACCAACACACACACACACACACACACATCCACATCCTGTTGAGGAGTTATTATAGCAGGACAATGTATGCCATCTGCTCACTCCCCACTGTTCTTCAGTGGGTTTCGTATATTTGCATCGAAGGCATTTTTAGATTGTTTTTGTTCACAACTCTGTGATATCTGACAACAAATAGTGCAGTCTGAGAATAGTGCAGTGGGTGTTTGTGGTTGAACAAAGTATGCATTGGTTAGAAGAGGGTGTGAAAGAGGAGTCCAATCTGGAGGATGAGATGCTTTGAGAAAAAATTGTTAAATATGCTAATAAAATTGATGTCATTTACTACATACAAGTATCATACTCATAGAGCCTGTAGAGCATTTATTTTAATTATATAACATTCAAATTCATGCATTTCAGCTGAAACCAGGCTAGCAGTGTCCTTTGGTGACCCAGTTTGTTTTGTCCCACTTTTAGATTTGAGTCACTCAGTAATGGCAATAATGACATGGACAGGTACAAGGGAAAAATGCTAGAGAAATAAATCATCACATGAATACCAAATTAGTGCTGGCATAGACATTCAATTTTTTTCCTTGAAATAAGCACAGAACGTGGAAAAAGAGTCATTCTAGGTCTAGTTGATGAATATAAAATAGTTCATTTAATATAAGGTTAATTTAATTTTTCAGGGGAGCGGCATGCGTTCACTCTGAATGAGTATGCCAAGATAAAAAAAAAAAAAGAAGAAAGTGAAGAAAAGAATATATAAATAAATAAATCGTCTGCTTGGTGTTTTGTTTAATTTAGCCCTCATCCAATAATGACTTTGATATCCCTGGGTTTTGTGAGTGTTTAAACTGGCCTTGAGTTTTTTCTAATACTCCTCCCCCTCTTCAGTGTGGGTTTTTATTTATTTTATTTATTTCTCTTTTTTTATTAATTAACTAGAAAAGGAAAGTTGAGAAATCAAAACTGTTTCAAGGTTATATGCCTTATGTGGTTGAACGTCCTATGTTGTTGCTAGAGCTGGTTGTTAAGGTAATGACGCACGTTTCTGAGGTTTTCTGGGTGATAGAAGGATAGATGGACAAATGGATGAATATAGAGGTGGATGGATGGATAATGGATAGATAGATAGACAGACAGACAGATGGCTTTATCATATTAAATATTTATAATAACAGTCTGAATATATTAATGTAACAGTCTGAAAAATAGCCTTTCTGCTGAAGCCATCAAAGAAAATAAGTTACACAAGTCATGCACATGGATGTCAGGTTAAGAAAAATAAGTAAAACACAGCATATATTTCTGTGTTGTGCAAGTGTGAAGCTCTGATTTAGTGAATGCACCTCTTAAAGGCATAGTTCACCCAAAAATGAAAATTGCATATACACCAACTCAACTACCACGTTCAAGTCCCAGAAAGGTTGTAAGGACATCGTTAAAACAGTCCATGTGAAATCAGTGGCTCAACCGTAATGTGATGAAGCTACAAGAATCATTTTTTATTCATACTCTCTTGAATGGAGAAGAAATTGTTGAATAAAGTCAATATTTTAGTTTCTTTGCACACAAAAAGTATTGCTGTAGCTTCATAAAATTATGGTTGAACCACTGATGTCACTTGGACTGTTTTATCGATGTCCTTACTAATTATCAGCCTGGCCAATTATCGTCGCCGATATTAAGTATTTGTATGGGTATCAGTCATTTTCAAAACCGATTTGCCGATAAAACATATCTATATGGGTTGTTGATGTGACATGACATTTTTTCTCTGTCCCACAAGATAATTAATATTGTAGTTATTTAAAATGCAGTAAATGTTAGACATTTTTTTGTCCTACATGGACCTCTTGTCATAAAATCTGCAGTGTTATTTGGTTGTTGTTGTTTTTTTAACCAAATCTCAAAATTGTCCTATGCTGTGACTGTCCCAAGCATGGTTCAATAAATTACAACTTTTATAAATGAAAAAGAAAAGCATAAAAATAATAATTTGTTAATAAATACCTCCGGCATAATTGCACAAGTGTCTATTTTAGTAAATGGCAATCGTTTTTTTTTCATCCATATTTTTCTGAAAGCGTAGGAACTTGATACATTTTGTCTCTGAAAACCATGTGCTCTGGTGTGACCCCATTCATGGTCGTGTTACTGAAGCCCACTGTCAAGCCCATGACATGTGCAGATGGTCAATTTTTGTCTCAGAATTGTTCAAATATTTAACTTTTTTGGAACCACTACAAAAGTGTTACGTTTTTTTTTTTTTTTTTTTGTCCTTTGGTGTGATACACATATATTATATATTTTTTTTTAATTAAAAACTGCATTTTAAACTACATAATCATGGAAAATTATGCAAATGTGTCTTGCGAACCGCTAATGACAGGTTAGCTTGGTATAGCAAGGTCATTAATTGACAAAAAAAGGCTGAAACATCCTATGGTGAGACAGAAAATGTCCTCCGGTGTGACGCCTGTACTGTCACACCACAGGACAAAGATGTCACTCCAGAGGACAAGGTCTCTTTAAAAAACATTTTAAATAATTAAATAAGATTTGTTTAACTCCTTTTTTTTTCTTTTTTGATCATTTTCAGTGTTCTTAAATGCAATATTTACATTAATTAAACTATTTTATGACGTTTTTATAGAAAACTTTTACTGTTATAAAGTGTCATGAAAATAAGCATGAAATGTGATGCTTTGTTTTCGAAACAGAAAGAATTGAGGGAAAGAAATTAGTGGAAGAGAGGGGACATGGAAATATGTAGAGAAAATTCACAGGGATCCACCAGAAGGGAGGATATCCTAAGAGAACAATGCAGAAAGTAAATACAATAAAAATTATACCTTAAAAAGAGTGTGCCACACATGCAGCGGGGGGCTAGAAGAGTTTCAGTAACATACCGATTGACTAAGAGACTGAATTTAGATTTAAAATTATTTTTTGTTTTAAAATACATGTTGATATTGTTTGTATCAAAATTAAACTTCCATTCTCCTTTGACATGTACAAAATTAAATATAAATAATTTAATAACTACCATTTCTGTCCTTTAGTTTGACATAAATGTCCTATGGTGTGATGTATTGTCCTATGGTGTGACACATAAAAGAACCACAGATTTGTTTTTATCTCAAAACATCTTAAAAAACAGTTGAGTATTGAAATAGGGGAGATACAAGTATCACTAAACTTAAAATGGTATAATTTTTTTAGCAGTTTTAAACGAATGACAGCAAAGTTTGTCTTGTAATTGTGCAACAAGTCATGGGGAAAAAAACGATGTTAATTATAATTTCATATTAAATATAGAGCAATATATGAAAATAATTGTCTAACAATGAAGATAAACCTCTATCTTGCTATTTATGCATTTTTAAGAGGTTTTTTGTTTCTTGATTTTTGCTATGTTACACCATAGGACAAATTTATTGTACAGTCCAGTAAAAAATGTAAAAAAAATGAAAAAAAAAACAGTGAAAGATTTGACGAAGTTAGTGACAATTTATATTTTCCTAAACTATCCCTTTAATATCTGAAAATTATTTATGTTATTATATATATTATATTATGTTATTATTATGTTTGTCCGTGGGCCAGGTGAAAATTTTTGTAGCCTATATGTTATATTCTATTTAGAGGTCGACCGATAGTGGATTTTACCGATACCGATAGCTAGGTTGGACCACACTGGCCGATACCGATTAATCAACCGATAGTTTTCAAAATGGATACTGAAAGAGAGCTAGTGCTTTACTATTTTAAAAAAAGCAGCAACAGTACTGAACCATACTTTGTAAATGAATACAAATATTAATATTATTTACTATATTGATCATTAAAGTTATTTCATAGTTTGCTAATGTTAAAAGAAGAAACTTTAAAATTTAAAAATGTAGCCTATTAGTAGCTAATAGTGAATGTTGAAATGAACACACTCTAACAAGGAACAATACTTCTACAGTTTTCATTAATGCTACGAATGGACTCTTATTGTTAAGTGTTACCATTTAATTTCAACAGTCATGCTTAAAGATGACCATTTTTAAATACCTACAGAAGGCCATAGCATTAAAATTACATACAAATGGATATTGTATGTGTACTCACACACTTTATTTTTTAACACTTGACAATTATCTAATCAAGAAAAAAAAAAAAAAAAAAAAGTTAGTCGCACACTAAAGCGCAGCGCTGCGTCTAGGAGAACTCAGAGGTATCACATACACACACACACGCGCGCACACACACACACACACACACACCGGACGCTTTGCGTTCAAATCAAGTGGCGGTCTAAAACAATTTATTTAATAACCAAACGGACATAAGTGTGGCATAAATTAGTTTGAAGTTCAGTGTTTAAAAAAAAACAAAAAAAACAGAGCAAGCGGAAAGAGAACACGCGATCTGTATTACAGCTCTCTATGAAGCATACAGACTTTATTAGAGCCACAGAAAGAGAAACGTTTTGCTGAAAAATGCACAATACATCATTTATAGCCTAGGGTGAAGTCATTATGTACATTAACAACGATTTGGGACAAATATAATGTAATTTAATAGAAAACTATGTGAATGGCGCTCTGTTCCGCGGCAGGATTTTCTGTCGGCTGTATTTAAATGCGCGTCTGGAGTTTCCCGCTCTGTGCAGCGCGCAGTGTCACGTGTCAAAATAAACAATGTGATGTCAGTGATTTCCGCCTCTAGAGGCCGCTCTTGTACTGTATAATTCCAGTCCTGTATAATTTCTTGTACTGGACCCTTCTCAGCCACTCCAGCAACGGTTGCAAACCGGAAAACTATCGGCATGGATCTTTGCCGATAACCGATAGTTGTGGCAATCAACTATCGGTGCCGATTAATCGGTCGACCTCTAATTCTATTCATTAATTTCAGTAACCCTGGCACTTTTCCATTCTGTATTAAATGCTGTTCTTGTTTTCAAATTCAGTAGTATGTGACAGGTCTGTAGTCAATACATTAATATATCGAAAACAGAAGAGGTTTTCCAAAAGTAGGGGAAATATCACACCTGGACTGTGTCTCATATAGTGGCTCTAGCATAAGGCGTGGGGGTTGGATCCCTTGCTGACTGAGATGGACTGAGAGGCCCTAATGCTTGACAGTCTGCACACATGGTTCTGATGAGGTTGCTTAATGAAGCTGATCTGATGCTGTCTGGAGAAGAGAGCAAGCAGACTGGTTGCTGGGCTGTTATGACACAACACAGCAGTCTAATTTGGTAGTCTACAATTCTGGAGGCTGCTTTGAAACATTTATTCAGATTTCACATTAGAAGCTACCATGAGACCAATTGAGTCAAAATGATGAATTTTATAGCCAAGCTGGTACGGGTGAGCACACTTTTCATGTTTATTGCAGTAACAGCTGGAGTCAGGTGTGTTTTAGATGACTTTACTCTTTGTTTTATGCCAAAATGAGACCTTTGATTTGTGAAACAAATACATTTCAATACACAAGGTAACAAGAATACTTTCGGGGAATCTCACAAAACCTGTCAACAATTTCCAGGACACAATTTATCTCTAACACAATATAAGTATATATTTATTTATAAACACTACAAACTGAGGTCTTTTTTTTTTTTTTTTTTTTTTTTTTCAAAGGATTCATTCACCAAGGATTCATTAAATAAATCAAAAGTGACAGTAAGCACATTTATGTTACAAACAATTTTTATTCAATTTTTTCAAATGAATGCTGTTTTTTGAACTTCCTAATAATCAAAGAATCCTGAAAAAATGTAACATGGTTTCCATAAAAATATAATCAGCACACCTGTTTTTAACTTTGATTAGTAAGAAATGTTACAGCAAATCAGCATATCAGAATGATTTCTGAAGGATCATGTGACACCGAAGACTGGAGCAATGATGCTGAAAATTCAGCTTTGCCAAAACAGCAATAAATGACGATTTAAAATATATTGAAATAGAAAATTAAAATAACATTGTAACAATATTACACAATAATACCGTTTACTGTATTTCTGATCCAGTCTAGATGAGCATTCTTTTGTCAGAAACGTCTTTCAAAAACATAAAAAAAAGATTTTAGTATATATTTCTCTTGAAGGAAAATTAATTACTTGTAAATTAATTAATTAATTATATTTAAAAATGTTGGTTGCATTGCTGTAATGGGGAAACAGTTTATTATTATTATTATTATTATTTTATGTTATAATACAGTATTTTACTATAAAATTTAGAAAATTTTAAATTATACAATCACTATTGAGACTAGTGGGAATGATAATTTGGGGATAAATGTTCTTAATGGTCATAAAAATATACTAATATCCCCACAACTTTAAATCTTAAATCATTTCATCACATTTTACTCTTATTGTTAATTCTTCTGGTCAAGACCAAAGCTTCACTGGCGTGTGAATGTTTTCCATGTGACGCTAGCAGGCTGTTTTTGTTGTTTAATGGCCTTTTTTGAACTGAGGAGGATCATTTGATGAAGCGGCAACAAAATCCTTTATCTCATAAGATGATTTTTATTTGAAGTGGTCAAAAATACACACTTCACCTTTAAATGTTTCAAATCTTCAACAAGCAGTTTGAAGCAACATGAGATGAAACTCTATTTGTAACATAAACTGTTGTTCTGCCTTGATTTGTTTTTCTCACAGTTCAGCGGTGGGCGTGGGTTTCTATGGAAACAGCGAAACCAACGATGGCGTTTACCAGTTGACTTACTCCATTTATAATGCCAATCACACACTGGGTGGCATTGGCAGTCTGGTAAGAGTTGCACTTCCTTCACCTATCACTCATCATGTTGTCCCATTTCATTTGAATAGCCTGAGGAACACTGTGATTAAAATGAAATCTGAATTCTGCCTGTTACATTCTGCATGCTGAAAAAACTAAGAGCCAGAGCCTCAGGGGCTTTTCACTGCTGCTGGAGTATGAGTGCATCATGTGATGAGTGACACCTACACACACACACACACACACACACAAATGCATAGATGCAGCACTGCTGCAGGCTTCATATCTGCATGTTGAGAGCTGTAGTCATATTGTGCCTATCCCCATTTTAACATCCTCCAATTTGAGTTGTAGAAACCTCTCCTGATGCAAACACATCCAGCTGGTGTGTGTATTCATGTGTGTAGGCAAAGGAATACAGTCAGTGCAAAGAGAAGACTAGGATTATCTGTTTATCTGCATTAAAGGGGATTAAAAATCTAAATATGCATCCACGTTCACTGGTCTGCTTTAAATATCTGTGAGTGTCCTGCTGATTTATTGAGAATTTATTTAATTTGATATTCATGATTTTAATTTTAATTAATTTTAATTTAAAATTGAATGTAATTTAACATTTAATTTTAAAATTCTAATTAATTATGTAATATAAAATGTAATTTAACTATTTTATTTTATTTGATTTGATTAAATGCAGTTAAATCAAAGTTTTCTGACAAGGAGAAACAACACAAAGTTAAATGGGCTATGTTCAAGACTCATAATGCTTTACTCATAAAGTAGTTTGTAGTCCTGGGCCTTGTATTGATTGTTTACAATTTACAGTGAAATCGTGGAAATTAAAAATTAAGCGCCACTGTGATATCACTGTGATTTTAATGCACTTTTTATTTGACCATTATGTTTTCCGAAAAGCATACCAGTTAGATTAGTTTCACAGTTGTGTCGTTTCACAACAGTAAGTTCACTTTTAATAAATCCAATTCAAAATCTGTCATTTAACAATTTGTTTGAATCATCATTTACAAATGTTCATGGAAGCCTCTGCATGGAATTTTGCGTGGGTCTTTAAAAATGCTGAAATTTAGTTTTTTCAAATTTAAGGTGATTAAAAAGTCTTTAATAAATAGTCTTAATTATTATTTGAAGAGGTCCTAAATTTGGGGACAGAAAACCAGGAATCACGATATGGCTTAATGTGAGGGATAAACGTCAAAAGACTATGATTTTAAAAAATAAATATGAGTGCAGTGTTTCAATGTTAACAACATGGTGCTTATGCACGTTTTGGGTCAAAAAAGCAAATGTGCATTCAAAAATGTAAACAATTAGAATAATAAGGTCATTATTCATATTCAGAATCATATATCATATTCATAATTTTGACTCATGGCTGAAATGTTAGGTTTTTATCAAACTTGTTTTTGCCAAAACTTGTATTATTTAAACTGTAAAATAGTCTAAAATTACATTTTGCAGTTCAGAATTATACTGTAAACTATTTTTAACTTAAAATCGTAAAAGTCTTAAAGATACACTGATTACTATACAGTGTATTGTTTTATTGTTGCATATTGCTAAAAAAATGATTAAATGTTTTGAAGGAAACAATGATGTACTGAAGGTAACAAAGATTTGTATTATATTTTACTTCTTAGTTTTAAACATTTTGGGTTTTCTATTGGCTGCCATTGCTATTTGGTTGAAATGATAGTTCCTTGAATTAAAAACATACACCTTTTACTCATTTTAAAGCAAGTACATAAATATTCCAATATTTATTGATTATTGACAACTGTATGCTGTGCTGTTTTCAGTAAATAGTCAGCAAGTACTTTATTTCATTCTGAACATAGGGTTTGAAGCATTTATCAGTGCATATTTCCACAGTTTCAAGTCATTGGTTCAAGCATACTAAGCAGTAAAGAGTATGTTATGTAGAAGTATGCTAGCCCTGGACAGACTTCACATTTTTATTAACAAAAAAGCAGTGATATATATATATATAATTTTTTTTTTTTTTTTTTCAATCTCAGTCTTTGTTATAATTGATGTGGATTAAGTGACAGGTTTACAAGATCTTTCCTTTCCCGTTCAAACGTCTGAACATCACCATCTATGCACTGAGCACTGTTATATTTAAAACAACCCACAAACAGTGTTTCCAGCAGTTTGTCTTGGATTTTAGGGGGCAGTGTAATTCAGCATATGGCAGGTTGAGTGTGACAAACGGAGCATTTGGCTGGCTGGCTGGCAGAACATTACTCCTCATACAGCCCTGATGTTCATTACCTGCTGGCAATGTGGTGACAACCTCTGTTCTTCTAATACACTGCCTCTGAGAGCTTCCTGCTGTCACTCTCACTCTCTGCCAGTGTATCTTTGGCTCACTGGCCCATAATGCATTGCTTCACAGTCGAATGAACATATCTGAATATGCTGTCTAGAACAGCCTTTTCACTGTTTGCTGTTACTAAAACAACATTCAGAATGTGAGAACAACAAACAGCCATTGGCTTCCCTATAACTGCATAAATCCAATTTCAGCTTTAGTGGAAGTTCCCTCTTAAAATTGAATGGCAAAGAGGACTGCGTCTGAAGCCCAAGCTTGATTGCATAACTGAATTCATGAATGTTGAAGCGATTGGGAGAGTGTGGTGGACGTTTTTGAGCTTCCAGGCATTTTAAATGCCTCCTGCCTGTAGTTGCGTGCCAGAAAATAGCTGTTGCAACTGTGAGTAAATGGGTGTAGCAATGCCATTTCACATGCTTCTAACTCTATTTCATGCAGTATCCACACCTTCCATAAGGGACGTGAATCTAATGTATGAATGTTAGTCCTTTTTAATCTTAATCTTTATGAATCTTAATTATGCTTCCACTATCTCGAAATTATGAGTTATAGAGCTATTATTCAAAAGAGCCACATATTGCAATTCACTGTAACGAAAGCAGAATGAACAGTTATTGCCAAGAATGAGAGCGTTTTACCAGAAATGTCGCATGATGGCCTTTAAAAAGAGGGAAATAAGAGGTCAGATGGCTGGATTCAACTAAATATTTCTTTGTTTTGTTTTTTCTCAGTTGATGTACTGTGCTGATTAATTATATAAATGATTTCATGTCTCATAACAAATTTAAAACGGATACAGACTATGTGCCATTAATCCAGTCTAGTGTAGCTTACTCTGGCTGGATAAGATTATATAAAATTGGTAGCTAATTATAATAAAATCAAAAACATTGTCACATGAAGGTTGTACGCAAAAGCTTTTAATGCAAAAGCTTTTTTTCACAATTACAGGCTTTACGTACAGGTCGATACGTGGATAGATCTCTGACATCGACTCAAGCCTGCAACAGAGGCTCTAGTGTTTTAAGAAATAAGCACAGAATATTTCATAGTCATAACTCTGCACGTAGGCAGGCAGATAGCAGTAATATTTAGTGGTGACCTAACAAAATCCTCCCGAAAGCATTATTGATTCTCTGCCAGCTTCAGTGAATCTGTCAAAAACAGATTGGGGGCTAATGAAGCTCACTGAAAACTGATTTATTACTTTCTGAGCAAGTCTTAAGCCTAGAAGTCTACCTTAACATTAACAATGGATGGTCTGCCAAAACAAATCAGCTTCCTTACTGCAATTATATCAAAGTTTATAACAAGTTTATAATTACATTTTATTTTGAGAAAATTGTTTAGCTAGTACCCTCCTTTAATCATAACATAACATAACATATAACATATAACATAACATAACATAACATAAAAAAATACACGGTCACATTTTCCGTTAAGCAAATTCTGGCTGGTGAAATCCAAGAAATTTCAAGTGAGGACAAAAATTTTCCCCACGCAGATTTTGCAACTGGTTTAAGTTGCTCACACGAATTTCACCACATTGAAAAAAAGTAGAGTACCTGAAGTAGAGCTGCATGATTAATCAGTAAAAGATCGCAATCTCAATTCAAACACCCAGTCATTTCTCAATGACAACGATTGGTCTATGTTTATTAAATCTTTGAAAAAATCTTACTGGAAGATTCAAATCTGCATTCGCACTGCTGCTGACACAGAGAGAGCATTTGCCATGTTTAGGTACTACACAGTATTATTTCTTAATACTTAAATTCTTAATTCTTAAATTCTTAATTCTTAATTTCTTAATACTTAATACTTTGATTTGTTTGATTTGTCTTAAAATCAGAAATACTGGGATGAAGGTTTATAGTTCAGATATAAACATGGAAGTCTATGGTTGTGATCAAAATATAGCAAATCACCTTTTAAAAGTAATTGGCGCTTCAAATAACATTTGTGTCCATTACATTGTTTCACCACTAGGTGTCGACAAGTGACTTAAAAATGTATTTGTCATTGAATCATTCATTCAAGAGATTCACTCATAAAAAGTCAATGAAACAAGTGAAGTATTTATGAGTGAGCCACTGAATCATTTATTCAAACCAATTTTTCATAATTTTAATATTAAAAATTGGTTTATTAAATAAATTGTATTTTAAATATATATTTTATATATTTAAATTTTTAACAATAAAAAAATAATCAATTAAACACTTTTAAACTGACTGCAGAAATTAATCTTTTGTCACAGACTTTTGTAAATTATGCATTAATTTGTTCAGAATCGTGGGAGAATCGCAATCTCTATTTGAGACAAAAAAAAAATTGTGATTTTCAATTTGTCCAGAATCGTGCAGCTCTATCTTGAAGTGATTTCTGTTTAAGATATACTTTATACATTACAAAATTATTGACAATGTACCCTTATTGTCTTTGAAACCGCACCAAAATTTCACTGTTACCACATTTTAAGTCACAAAATTTCATATACTCATAATTTTCTCACCTTTATATACATTCCAAACCTGTGTGACTTTGTTTTTTTTTCTGTGGAGGACAACAGAAGATATCTTGAGAAATGTTTTCTTTCAATATAATGAAAGTCATTTGGGTCCAATATTGTTTGGACCCCCAAATTCTTCAAAATATCTGTAATAATTAAAAGAAATCAAAAGCCTTAAATTATTATTTTTTTCCTTAAAGAATTTCTCTGCTTTCTGAGACTCTCGACACTTACTTTACTCCTCTGGCAATCCCGTGATCCCCTGTGCATGCCTCCTGCTCCCATAGAGAATTAATTGGAACCAGCTACTCGTCTCCGTGCCAGTGGGACCGATCGCCATTATTAGCCTTCTAATGGTGATCAGCATTTTTCTTGTCTCTATTCTCAGGTTGGAAACTCATTGGGTAGTATGCAGGTCGGGCTGAAAGAACACCTGGAGCGGTTGGATGAGATATTTTCTCCACGGGGAGACTACACCCAAACCTTGCGCTTCATGCAGCAGATGGCCAACAACATTATCCAACAGCTGACAGCCATGCCAGACACAAGGAAGGTGCAAGTGGATTTGGCAGCCATCGCAGATAAAACTTCATTCACAGAGTACTACAGGTAAGCTGCCTTTAGGCAGGTGGGGTAATGATGGCTTATTTACTGCACTCTGTGCTCTTAAAATTTTTTGCAAGAAAATGTCCTCAGAGGTCAGAGACTGGACGGTTATATGTACTCTAGAAACTGCTGATGTAGAATTTGGTCAGAAATGTGTCAGAATTGTTTCAGAAGCCTCGTTCCTCAATCATGTGACCCTATTTTTTAGACTTCTGACTCTACTTTTCAAACTTGTGACCCAATTATCTAAACATCTAGCTCTACTCCTCAAATACGTGACCTTATATTCCAAACTGCTCTCCCTACACCTCAAACATGTGACCTTATTTTCCAAACCTCTAACTCTACTCCTCAGACATATGGTCCTTTTTTCCAAATTTCAGACCCTTCTCCTCAAACATGTCACCCTATTTTTTCAAATTTTTGACCCTACTTCTCAAATATGCCACCCTATTTTCCAAATTTCTGTCCCTATTCCTCAAACATTTGACCCTATTTTCCAAACTTTTAACTGTACTCCTCAAACATGTCACCCTATTTTCCAAATGTCTAACCTTACTTTTCCACAATTTGATATAATTCTTTAGGGTCTTAATGAAAAGTCTATAACATACTTTGGTTAAAATTTCTCAATTGTAGTGTAAAAAACACCTTTTTTACCCTGTTAAAATCTGGGAATGGCCTCTCAAGTCGTATTTACTACTGGGAAATTCGGAAATAATTTTGATACCCGAGTTTCCGAGTTGGGCAGGTCATAAACTTTAAACTTGGTGGAGGGAACAACCATTGCTGCTGTCAATGCTGTTCTCACAACAACTACATCCCTTTGTCTTGTCGCTAAAGTAGTGTATTAGCAAGTGAAGGCAGCATAAGGTAAGAAGGCCTCGTCAGTCAACTATCGTGGAAGCGGCCTGTGCACAACTAAGTCATTCTGACAGGAATCTCAGAACAGCCTGATTTGAGAAAGAGGATTTAAAAAAAAAAAAAAAAAAAAACACTGGGTGGATTTTTATCATTATAGGATGGATTTGTACACACACTTCCAACAGACATTTATGTTCAAACAACCTTTAAAGTGAATTTTTCATCTGATGACCCCTTTAAACGTGACTGTATTTTCCAAACTTCTGCCCCTACTCCTCAAACATGTGACCCTGTTGCCCCCTCTACATCTCAAACATTGATCCTGTTTTCCAAATTTCTGACCCATCTCCTCAAATCTTCTCTATATTTTTCAAACTCCTGGCCCTACCCCTGAAATATGCGAGCCTAGTTCTTTTGCCCTACTCTTTAAACATGTAACCCTTTTTTTCTAAACTTCTAAACTCCTCAAATATATGTCCCCATTTTTTAAACTCTTGCTCTACATCTCATAAGTATGGCCCTACTTCTCAAATGACCCCCTCCCCCCACCCCACTACCCCTACCACAATCAAGTTGTTTTTAATGGGAAACTGCCTTAAAGGTGCCAGCTTTGGCCTACTTGTTTATCTTTACTGACACTACTACTGGATCTCATGTGGACTAGGTTACTTGTGCCCTTTTGGAGCTGTTAGTCTTGTTAAATTGATTTGTATGCCCTCCAAGAAGATTAAATTTCCATTTGTAGACCTGCACGTTATGAACTTGCAGTGCATGTATTGACGAGTAGCTAGTGTTTCAAGCAGCTAAAGGACTGTGCTATTGAGCAGCAACGGTCAAACGTCTCTTCCTCCATTACTCATGGGCAAATCTAATCCCCAAGCTCTGGACTCTCTCCCTTGATTTATCGTACACCTTTGTGTCCATATATTTCTCTCCCTCCCTCTCTCTCTCTATCTCAAGATGTGTGGGCATTTTTAAGTCCTCATGGTGTAGGATTACTGATCGGATTGTGGCTTGCCAGGCATTCCAGTAGCCCACCAAACCATGTAGACCTTGAATCAATACAGTACAGAAAATACAGTAAAACACCTGTTTTTACACATGGTTTCAATGATCTAATATTATACTCAGGTCGTTTTGTGAATCTTTTATTGAAATTTTATGCGTTCATACTACATCAATTTTTTTATGGGATCAAACGGTATGCTTGATTACCAGAAATAACACCTTCTCAGAGTGAACTGTTTGGCCGATTGTCTGTTCTCACATACTAGGCAGAAGCTCATGAAATTCTTATGTGTAGTTGGTCTGTTCAATTATTAATCGTATGTATGGGAAACATACAATGGAAGACGGAAGAATAATTTGAGTGCTATAAACACCCACTTTTAAAGTACTTAGAGACCTACTGACAGTGTGCTACCACACATCTAAACCACACAGCAGTACATGAATATTCAAATCAGCACTGTCAACTGATTTAAAAAAAATAAATCGAAAGAGGTGACAGTTTAATTAATCAAATTATATGAAAATAATAGCATAACATTATTTGCTTAAAAAAGTAGACCCAGTTTGTTTGTTTTTTATATTATTGAAAATAACGTGCCTACAGTTGACATGAACCTATTTTGATTAAGATGCATGGTTAAGAGCATTTTTTTTATTTTATTTTTTTTATCATAGTCCTTACATTAGATTAGTTTTTTTGTAACTAAGTTGCTGGGTTATTTTTTTTCTACCCAACTGGGTTGAGCTTGTCTACAATGAAACAACCCAGCTGCTGAGTTACAGTTAGTGCACTGGCTTTTTGAGTCCACTACAGGAGAGAGCGGTTATCTCAGCGACGCCGATTTGGTGCACTTCTTCAGTGAAATAAAAGTTTTATTTCATTTTATTTCATTTATACTGTTTACTGTTCAATAAATTGTATTATTTTGTGCAACGCAACATAAGGACGAGATGTCAGTCAGCAGCACTCACTTTGCATGATGGAAACGCCTTTTGCCTTGCATAACATAAATGGATTTTATTCGTTATAATACGGAGTTTAATATAATTGAATGCTAAAATATGTTCTCTAATCTCACTACTGTTTGTTTATGGGCCGGTTTTGGAGTAAGTCACGGCATCTTTCAGCTACGAGTGAAACGCGAGGCCGTAGCCTGAAGTTCGCAGTTCACCCCGTAAGCAGCAGCCCATCACCGGCTCAGATTTTGGTGACACACCGTCACGAGAATTAGCACTATTTTGGTGAAAAGTGATTACAGAGAATGGTTGAATACAGTTAAATTAAAATGCTACATTTAAATTGTTGTTACAATTGTTATGTCTAAAATGCTTGTTAAACGAGTTTAAATGTATGTAATGTTGTAAATGATGCTGTATTTACCCAAATAAATTCAGATTGTCTTGTATTTTGTCCATGTGTTCTTGCTTAATAATAAATGTTCATCTTTTGATTATTGCTGTTGCCTCTAGTAGTGTGTGTGTGTGTGTGTGTGTTTATTTCCAGTCCATTTTAAGCCAGCAATATAATCATTTTTAAACAATAGTTGACTTAAATAAAACAACCCAGCATGTTGGTTCAAAACAACCCAGCACGTGTTCTGTCCAATATTTACCCAGCGCCGGGTTGCCAAATAACCCAAGTTGGGGTTTTTTAACCCTGCATTTTTTTAGAGTGTAGCTAATAAATAAGAATACTATAGTACAAATAAAAAAATCAAATATATATATATATATATATATATATATATATATATGGCTTTTTTTATATTTTCTGATTCTGAACACTTATTTCTGCTTTCATCTTTCTTCATCTTTCGTTTGCTTTTTTTCAGATGGTTAACATACCTGCTGCTTCTGATTTTGGACCTGGTCATCTGTCTCATAGCATGTCTGGGATTGGCAAAGCAGTCTCGGTGGATGCTTGCAGTGTAAGTGTGCTCTAAATATCTATGGTTAGACCTCTGGCTTTGGGTATTCCCTTCACAGAAGGGAAGTATGACCCATTTGTGTAATCAAAAAGATGTAAACATGGAGGAAGGATGCAACTTGTCATATTTCCTGTATTTCTGTTTGCATATAATCCTTTACCATTGTTAATTGTTTGTATAGTGTTGTGAACTTGTTTATTCCTGCCAGCTTAAATGCACTGTAAAATAATGCAGCATCTGACATAAACAGACCTCTGTGGAATGACTCTGAGTGCATCGAGTGCTGTGGTTAGCTAGTCGCCAGCAAACCCTGCATTTCCTCTCATCTCAATCCTCTTTCTCTCTCCCCTTTAGCCTTCTTGGAAGCTCCTTTAGATCCATCCCCACTTACCCCACTAATGCTTATTGATCTCTCTGCCTGTGCGAGCGTATGCTCGCCCTTAACTAATTATTATGTGCTTCCAATCTGCTTTATTGGTGCTTTTAAGACCATCCTCAGACAAGAAAGGCTGTTTGAGGAAACCTCGGCTCCATTTTCCATGGCCACCAGGGAGCCGTTTACCCCATTCATCTCTGTCTCCTTTTGACTTCCTATTTGCTCATGTGATCGCTCACATGCTCATGTCTTTGATCACTTTCTCACTGGTTTACATCCTCATTCATCTGCTTCCTACTAATGTGTAAAGAGGATGGTTAATTTCCCCAACAAATTATACTTATAAGAAACTTATTTTAATGAATCGGTCAAAAGAGTTGTTTTGAATCATTCAGTAAGTAATGATTTACTAAATTAATTACCTACTAAATCTGTCAGAGGACAGTTTGGAAAATACAGTCACGTTTAAAGGGGTCATCAGATGAAAAATTCACTTTACAGGTTGTTTGAACATAAATGTGTGTTGGAAGTGTGTGTACAAATCCATCCTATAATGATAAAAATGGAAGTTTAGTTGATATTCATTTACACATTTACAAATGTTTTTATATACACATATATATATGTTGTTTTAATAGAAATATAATCATATAATTTTAATCATTTTAATCATAGGTTGGTAGTAGTATAGTAGAATTCTGCTGGGAACACTAGATGTACACTTTTTTTAAAGATGTATATCATAAATGTACTCATATTTAAAACAGAAATCTATCACAAACCTATTGGCAATGTATGTGTGTGTTGTTTTTTTTATTTATAAGTATTTTTATTAGTTTTACACAATAAACACCAAACAAAACAACAACAACGATAAAAGAACAAAATACATAAAATAATAATAAAAATAATAGTAATAAAAGAAAAAAAAGATATTTAAGGGCAATATATAAGGGTATATAAGCAGTTCCAGTAGGAAAACAAAGGAGGAGTCCATAGGGGGTAGACATGTATGTGTTTTTATGGGGTATAATCATGAAAATATGAGTCAAACTACATATACCGTCAAACTACATTTTATGTATGTATGTATATATATATATATATGTATGTAGTTTGACTCATATTATATAGATAGAGATACAGTAGATAGATAGATAGATAGATAGATAGATAGATAGATAGATAGATAGATAGATAGATAGATAGATAGATAGATAGATAGATAGATAGATAGATAGATAGATAGATAGATAGATAGATAGATAGATAAATTGATCAAAAGTAACAGTAAAGGCAGAAAAAGATTTATATTTCAAATAAATTCTGTTCTTTTGAACTTTCTATTCATCTAAGAATCGTGAAACAAAATTTATCACACATCTGTTTGCACAAAAATGTATGAAGCAGCACACCTGATTTCAATATTGCAAATAATAAGAAATATTTCTTGAACGGCAAATTATCATATTAGAATGATTTCTGAAGGATCATGTGACACTGAAGACTGGAGTAATGATGCTGATGCTGAAAATTCAGCTTCACCATCACAGAAGTAAATGACTTTTTAATATATATTCAAATAGATTATTTTAAAATATAATAGTATTTCACACGTTTAATACAAAGTTCAGGCATGAAACTCTAGATGGTGCAGTCCGATAGATCGAACTCAGTATGACATAATGAGATCATCATCGGTAGCCAATGAGCTCGCTGCTCAGCATTCAAATATTTGGCTAATGTTTGTGGTAGCAGTTTGCAGCTCACTCCAGAAACCCTTCTCCTTCCCCAGCTCCACCTGTATAGATGTGCTACGAGGTGATTCATATGTGTTATATGTTTAGCAGCAGTATTTCCTACATGCTCACTGCTGCATGTTGTGGATGTATTGGCAGTTGCAAATCTCGGTACTTGCCCAGCCACAGCAGCAGCAGCAGCAGCATAGCAGATCTATTCCGCCAAGACCAAATACATTAACATTGTCATGTACATTACCATGCAAATCACTCCGAGAGTTGTCATGACAGAACTGTTTTTACTGTATTTTTGACCTTGGTGAACATTAGAGGCTTCTTTCAAAAAGGTTTTTCTGACCCAAACTTTTGCAAGGTAGTGATTAATTTCATGTTTAACCTTGCATCTCACTGTTATCTCCTCTCTTTCTCTCATTTCAGTATTATGGTATGTGGTGTACTGACCCTGATCATGAGTTGGGCATCATTAGGAGCGGGCACAGCCACAGCTGTGGTAAGTTACTGTGTTTTCACATGACTGCCTACTTTAAACCCCTTTTTGATCAGTGTGCAGTGACTATGAGTCACTTCATTCACTAACACGGTCCTGTATTGTTTAATTTATTTTTTTTAAAGTGAATGTTTGTAAGGGTAGAGGGGCATGAACTGTACCAAACTCTTAGGAGATTATCAGGGTTCAGTGACTGCGTTTATGTGTCTCGTGGTACATGCCAGTTTGAAAAGCTGATTACAAAGCCCTGGTCATTTAAATTAGACAGCCCGCTGGCTTAACGGATGTAAACAGCCATTCTCTCTGTGTCACTAAACAGGCCAATTTACTCTCTCTCATGTCAAGCCTCGGTTTTCAGCTCTGCATTTCTCAGGCTGCATGCATGATAAAGATAGCAAACTGTATTTAACATTCTGAAGATGCCTTATATTTAGTCTTGACTTCTAATACAGTAATTGGGTGTGCAGTACGTACACCTAGGAGCCAGTGCCTTGTTCATGATGTCACTGAGGTATTGAAGGGGGATCTCAGGTACTTTACACTTCCTGTGACGCACTTACCTGACATCAAACATGCCACTTTTTATTGGTAGTCCAAATCCTCAACTATGAATCCCCAACCTTGCATCAACGTGTTTATAACTAACAAATTATGTGAAAGAAATAGTAAATGCTATTTGCATTTTGTCAAGAAACACATGTTGTTATAAAATACAATGTAATATGATAAATATATATATATAGTGAACAGTGATGGGAATAACGGCGTTATAAATAAACGGCGTTACTAACGGCGTTATTTTTTTCAGTAACGAGTAATCAAACGAATTACTGTTTCCCCCGTTACAACGCCGTTACCGTTACTGACAATAAAATGCGGCGTTACTATATTATTAGAATTAAATTTTTCGGTTCATCTGAATGGATGCGCAGTGTAGGTGTATTTGACATAAACTCTAGTGTGAAGCACACGCCTCGCCGTCGCTTTCTCTCACATACATGCACACAAAGAAAGATAAAGAGCAAGAGAGTCTTTCATAACATGCAGAATTGGCGAGCTACATGTAAACAATATTCTTTGTTGTATTTTCCAGTCAAAATAACGGAGTTCCTTTGGAATTCTTCAGCTTTTAAGAACTGCCGCTTTCTCTGGTAGTGGGCGGAGCTAATACGCAAACGACAATCTCATTGGTTGGCGCTCACCTATTATCGTCCCTGTTTTGATTTCAGCAAATCAATTCGAGCGAACGCAGACAGCGTGATTAATATTCATGAACACAGCAGCTCATTAATCCTTAGTGCGTTTTATATTGATGACAAATATGCATTCATACTTGGTTATTCTAATTACTAAAGTTCTATCATCATATAATATAAAATTATCATAATATTATATTATAATGCTTGACTGACTGATACTAAATGTCAGTAGATAAATAGTGTAGATTAATGTACAATGTTTTATAATAATAATTTATTCTTATTTAATTTAACATATTTAATATTGGGGGCATCCAAAGTTATTTGACATTTGAACAATTTTTTAAAAGTAACGCAATAGTTACTTTCTCTGGTAATTAGTTACTTTTATAATGATGTAACTCAGTTACTAATTCAGTTACTATTTGTGAGAAGTAACTAGTAACTATAACTAATTACTTTTGTAAAGTAACATGCCCAACACTGATAGTGAATGAAATATATTTACTATAGTAATTCTATATTTAGGCATAATCAAATCAGAAATGCTGTTTTTATTTGTTTTTATCCATAAGCTTCAGTAATACAGTTCAATAAACAGTTCGATAAACATTTTAGATTCAACATCGACCAACAAAAAGCTACAAAATGACTGATAATCCTGAACAATGAGTGATGACGGATGTGACCTGAATCAATCTGTCCATCTATTAATTAGACTAGTTTTTCCATGCATCCAGTCAAACTCTATATTGTATATTGTCTTTTGTTGTCAACCACAAAATACCTGGAATGATTTTTATCCTTCCTTTTTTTGTCATTCTAACTAGAGTTAGAATCTTTACTCTCTAAATAATATCTCTAATTTCAATTAAGAAATCAGTTAAAGTATCAGT
Organism: Acrossocheilus fasciatus; assembly: GCA_036784905.1. Taxonomy (NCBI): domain Eukaryota; kingdom Metazoa; phylum Chordata; class Actinopteri; order Cypriniformes; family Cyprinidae; genus Acrossocheilus; species Acrossocheilus fasciatus. Next base: position 26,901,705 of record CM071940.1, on the reverse strand, counting down.
GAATTTGCTTACTTATTTTAGCTCTACTCTTTGAGGAGCTACACATTAAGAGGCAAACGGTGAGCATGACAGTGATTAGAGTAAGAGCCGACGCTTCAGTCAGGATGTCTGTAGGGAACAGAACTTAAGACTGCTGAATGAGGGGTCAGAGCAGAGGTCGGGCCCAGCAGTAAAGTGGATTACTCCAGCAGTGCCTGAGTACACTGATTCCCTCCTGTTACTGATAGTAAGAGAGAGTGGAAACAAATCTTGAAGGAACATGTGTGTAATAATGTAGCTTAAATCAAGGGCATCCTTAGACCTAGTGTTGAAATTAAAATCTGGTTGGTTTTGCCTTCCAGTTTGTCACTTTTGAATCTGAGTGCATTCAGATAAATGCATGAATGAGATTTTCAGAGCTTTGTCAGAGAGAAGATTATCAGTGCAGAAAAAGCACTTTCTCTCAAGAAAGTTTCAGGTTTCTTTGAGCCTTTTTCAGTATCTGAGTCTGTTCTTGCTGCTGATGCCCACTAATTTAAACCAGGTCATCCACAGATCTCTGCAATAAGATTAGCCCCTATTTGATCACCTCGTATGGTCCTGCCTTCCAGCAAAGGTCTTAGAAACCCTGTCACCTTTTGATACAAACAGCACAATCCAATATGTGTGAACACTGCAACAGCATCCACCAAATGCTATGTGGCCTTTTGATTTCTTCCTCTTGTTTAAACCAGTTTTACAGAATTGTACTTGTGAGCTTGTTGTTTGGTCTGTTCTAGGGCACCAGTGACTTTTGTGTCTCTCCTGACAAGTTTATTGTCAATCAAACCAAAGACTCCTTAAGTGCAGGTAAGTAATATTGCTCCAGTCCTTTGCATGAACCAGATGTTTTTAACTCAGCTGTTCAAAGGCATATCCTATATGTTAGTCAATGTTTATTGCACCAAAAACAGTCATGATGTAGTTTCACACAATCACTTTCCACACTCTCTGACATTTAGAATGAAACCGTTTTTGCTACGTTACCTTTAAATGATCTCTATTATGATTGGTGGCTTAATACTCAATAGCTGATATGTGGGCGGTCATATGTTAAGGGAATAGTTCACCCAAAAATGAAAACTTGAACTCACTCTCAGGTCGTCAAAGATGTAGACGAGTTTGTTTCTTCATCGGAACAGATTCAGCAAAATGTAGCATTATATCACCAATGGATGAAGTGAATGGGTGCCGTCAGAATGAGACTCCAAACAGCTGATAAAAACATCACAATAATCCATAAGTAATCCACATGACTCCAGTCCATCAATTATCTTGTGAATTGAAAAGCTGTGTGTGATAAACAAATCCATTATTAAGGCATTTTAACTTTAAACAATGTGGATTATTGTGATGTTTTTATCAGCTATTTGGACTCTCATTCTGATGGCACCCATTCACTACACAGGATCCATAGTTGAAACTGAGGCCTAAGGGTGAGTAAATTTTCAGAAAATTATAATTTTAGGCTGAACTACTCCTTTAATGTGCTCATGATAAATGGTGGTTTCCAAATGACCCATTTTGCTCGTTCAGTTTCATTTAATGGCACAGACTGTAAGCGTTTGAATCTTCACTGTGTTTCTATGTCCCCTGCAGATATAGTACACTATTACCTATACTGCAGCCAGAGTCTTCCCAATCCGTTCCAGCAGGTAAACGATTCCCCGGCACGTCAGGATTCAATTCCTCCCTGAACTCCTGACACAAGCAATTAACGGAGCTTACAGATTCATTTGACTTCTAATTGAGGCAAATACCCATGTTAAAGCCATTATAATGTTTCTGTAAAAAAATCTGCGTGGCTAATTAAATTATGAATAGGCGATATGAAAATAAACTTTGATCAAAGGGGGTCTCTTTTGTCTGTAGTTTTGGGATAATTAGATTTGTCTGGCTTTCTCGCATTGCCTGTGGGAATCCTGTGAAAGCTTTTCCACTGATTTAGACAGTATTCTCTGCTGGTTAAGCTGCTGTTTTGGAGGATCTATTAAAGTAAATGTTCTGGGGCAATGTCATAAAGCAGATGTATAAGACAGATGTAACCATTAACCAAATTTAAAACCTTAATAACCATTAATCCAGATGTAAATACAAATCCTTAGCATGGATTAATGACCTTTTACTAGTCATTGCATTAACAGAAGGCAGAACCTATAGCATGTCTATGTAGAAATCGTTTAGGTCAGTGGATCGACTGCTTTAGGTCACATGTTTGTCTGATTTGCTGTTGTTTCTGTATTTTAGTCTGTGACCATCTTCCAGAGGTCTCTGACCACCATGCAGATACAGGTGCAAGGTTTGCTGCAGTTTTCTGTCGCTGTGTTTCCCACCGCAGAGGTGAGAGTGCTGTTAAATAGGGTTCTGCTTCACATTCTTTACGTCCCTTTTTCTAAACATCCATTTTCCAATTTGAATCATTTTAGAAAGATCTTCTAGGAATTCAGCGGATCTTGAACTCTTCAGAGTTCAATTTGCACCAGCTTACCGCCTTATTGGACTGCCGTAGTCTGCATAAAGTGAGTCACCTTTGTACTTCAAAGTATATTTCAACAGTTTGTCATTTCAAATAGTCAGACTTCTATCGCCAGTTTTGTTCACTGTTTTTTTTTTTACTTTTTATTATTTTAACCCAAAACCACCCACGAGAATTGTTCTTAAAAATTTGGTTTTAACTTTTTTTTTTTTTTTTTACTTTTATGCCATTTTCAAAATTTCTATATTTTAATGTCTCTAAAATTGTCATTTAGTGTGACCATCAAAAAAATAAATAAATAAAATGTTCCTTACACCTTCAATGCATGTAAGTGTACAAAAAATTATTATTTTTGAAAACATTTCAATATATATTTTTTTTAAATAGTTTTTTGTTCATTTATTTATTTAATTTACAAATATCATATTCCTAATTCATACATACATAATATTTTGGGGGGAGTTGTACCACATGACATTTTATAACCTGAATTAACCTTGATTTTTCATAAAAAGGTCAAATTATCTATTGAAGAAATTTATGATGACCTTGGCATTAGGGGATTTATTTATGCTTTTATGTTGCTTGCACCACTTGACTTAGATTTTGCGGACAAAAGTTTTTCAAATATTTTTACCGTTTAAATTTATGTTGATTACATGTGGTTTTGATTTATTTTATTTTTTTTACCATTTCCAACTAAATATTAAATTGAATGTCTCTAAAAATGTCATGTGGTGTAACCATGGAGTATAAAGTAATAACATTTTCCTTACACCTTGAATGCATGTAATAGTAATTATTATTTTCAAAAAGGTAAACCATATTATTATTTTTCTTAAGCTGACCTTGGTATAGAGGTCTAATTTTTTTTTTTTATGTCGGTTGCACCACTTAACTTCTATTTTGCAAACAAGAGTTTTTCAAATTTTAAAAATCAGTGACGCAGTTTTTTCTCTAATAAATAATAATAAATTATTATTTCAAATTACTTAAAAACAATTAAGAAACGTGGTTAGGTCCTGTGTTGATATAACAGCACTCTGGTCCTGCAGGACTATCTGGAGGCTCTGCTGGGCGTTTGCTATGACGGCGTGGAGGGACTCCTGTATCTGTGCCTGTTCTCTCTGCTGGCAGCCTGTGCCTTCTGTGCCCTGCTGTGTGCTGTCCCACGTGCCTGGACCCTCATCGCCATAAGGTACCATCCACCTTCTTGCCGTGTAATTGTAATGCATGGCACCTGAGACCATCGGTGTGGCTGACTTGTGATTGGTTGTTCTTAGGGACAGGGATTATGATGATATCGATGAAGAGGACCCCTTTAACCCATCGAGACGCATCACGCCGTATAACCCCAGCCGAGCTCAAGTTCACAGTTTCTGCAGCTACAGCAGCAGCATGGGCAGCCAGACGAGTCTGCATCCTCCACTGCAGGCCACATCCAGCACACCAGAGTACATGTGAGTGTGTGTGTGTGTGAGAGAGAGAGAGATCTGTTGTTTTCTCTCATGCTGACCCACTTATCTTTCTTCCTCTCCTGCAGGAACCAGTCCATGCTATTTGAAAGAAATCCTCGCTATGAAAACGTCCCGTTGATTGGGAGCGGTTCACCGCCACCATCGGTATTTTGATTTCAATCTTCCATTTACTGACAGTTTTATTCCATTTTTATATAATTGATGGTTTCTATATCACCAACCATTGGTCTGTTAATGTGTTGCAAAAATTAAAATAACTGTATACCCAACCCTCATGCCATTCCACAATAGGGCTCTGCTAAAAAAATTTATAAATCATTATATATAATATTAATACTATATTTGTTTAATTTATTTTGTATGTAAATTCTCTTAAAATTTCTGAAGAGGTACGTCATCTAATTGAGTGTAAACTGGTTCAAACTGGTAAAAATTCTCAACTCCATACCGTGTCTTACTGGACAAAAATAAAGTTAAAATTGCAGTCCAATACTGGTTATGTAATACATTATGATGTGTATCATATCTTGAGGTAGTTGCGGATTTATAGCACTATTACGAACCAGTATGTCTTGCTTTCTTCTGCAGACCATAGAGATATTACATTTTTTGTCAGTTATTTTTTTAATTATCACTTTACTCAACTATTCAAAGGTTTTGGGTCAGTAAGATTAAAAAGAAAAATAAACTAATATTTTTGTTCAGCATCTATTAAATTGAACAGAAAAAAATATGTATTTGAAATAAATGCTGTTCTTTTGAATTTTTTATTCATAAAAACATATCGAAAGAAAATGTGTAGTTTTCCACAAAACTGATAAGTACCATGACTGTTTTCTATATTGATAATAGTAAAAAATGTTTCTTGAGCAGCATATTAGAATGGTTTCTGAAGGATCGTGTGACACTGAAGACTGGAGTAATGATGCTGAAAATGCAGTTTTCATCACAGGAATAAATTACATTACAAAATATATTCAACTGGAAAACTGATTTTTAAAAGTGTAATAATATTTCAGAATTTTCTGTTTATATGGTATTTTTGATAAAAAAAATGCAGATTAAAACATTTTGAAAGGTATAGTGTATATTCATCATAATTCTTAATTATGGTGAATGTTATATTAGATCCAGTTAGATTTCATTAATGTAATCTGTGTCTAAGGTTGCTTTGTGTGATTGTGGTGTTGGAGATCATGAGAACCGAAGCTGAAAGCAGACATGGAGCATTACTGCCCCCTGATGTTTCCTTTTTTTTTTTTTTTTGAATATCCTTGCAGTTATAAAGGGAATAAGGGGAAATTACTATTAATTATTAATACTAAATTATTAATGAAAATTAATTAAAAACAGTCCTGTCTTGATTTAATTCAAAGCCAAATTGTCCATCAGACTTGTGCAGATTGTGAGCTGTAAGATGAATCATAAGTGAAAGGGTGTAATTGAAAGGATCATCTAGTGAGTCAGTGTTGTTTGAAGCATTGCAGAAGGCGTAAAAAACTCATCACAGGACAGTCTTCTGTCTAATGAACCGATTCCCAACTTCATTTTTAACTGTCAAGAGTCTGTATTCACACAATGGTATTTCACAGCTAATTGAGTTCTTTTCCTGTCTTTTATCACATGTGAAGTTATATCCTCAGACATTTAGAAACAGTAAGTGCGCCCCTGTCCCCCCCTCAACATGCCTTTTCTCTCTTTGTCCTCGTTTCCTTCCTCTGAGGATCACCCGCTCCATAAACATTCTGTACATCCCTTTAAAATGTAAGAGCACTGAGCAGTTTTGCAGCTGTTGTCTTTTGCCAACAAATCATCAGTGTTTTTCCAACTCACCTTTTACTTTACCGGAAGTCCTGTTCACACGTACAGTGATTTCATTTCTGGAGGTTTCCACATATTATATATATATTTTTTTATTATTATTTATGTATTTTATTTTTCCTAGTACATGAGCAGAAAGTAATCACATGCTCTCAGTAACTCCTCCATCTTGCTGACACCCACAGTACTTGCGAGTCCTCCTGGCAAGTTAGTATTTTCATGTTCAAGTCACTTTGCATATATAGAAAGGTGTGTATATATCCACATACATTTTTTAAATATGCATATTTAGTAATCAATATACAATGCAGTTCAAAAGTTTGGGGTCAGTTATTTTTTTCTTTCTTTTTTGAAAGAAATTAATACTTTTATCCAGCAAGGATGCTAAATTAATAATAAAATGTAATAGTAAAGACTTTTATTGTTAGAAAAGATTTCTATTTTAAATAAATGCTGTTCTTTTAAACTTTTATTCATCACAAAATCCTGAAAAAAGTACAAGAGATTCCAAAAAAATCTTCATCAGCACAACTGTTTCCAACATTGATAATAAATCAGCATATTAGAATGATTTCTGAAGGATCATGTTACACTGAAGACTGGAGGAAAGATGAGGACCATCACAGGAATAAATTATACTTTAAAGTATATTAAAATAGAAAATCATTATTTTAAATTGTAAAAATATTTCACAATATTGCTTTTTTTTCTTCTTCTTTTGCTGTATTTTTGATCAAATAAATGCAGCCTTGATAAGCATAAGACACTTTAAAAAAAAAAAAAAAACATTAAAAACTTTACTTTTGGTAGTGTGTATATATGTATAGCTAAGTAACATAAAGTATCTGACAGGAAGTTTGTGAGAATGTCATCACTTCTAATGGTAGTGACTGCATTGCTCCTCATTTGCATAATGGCACTGGCCACGCCCACATCACATTAAAAAGGATTCCTTTACCTTATTTCACATCAAAACATCAACTCTCGTTGAAAATGAGTGGTTTTTCTCAGTACAGATCTCTGTATGTGTTTGTGAATGGGGCTTGAGGGTCTTCTGACTGTTTTTCACACATGCCAGTATCTAATGTCAAACACCTTTAACATCTGTTTCTTTATTCTTTCTTCAACAACCGCAGTATTCACCCAGCATGAGGACCACCTACCTGTCTATGACTGATGCCCAAATAAGACACTTTGGGACAGACTTCCAGATTTAGTTTTCCTGGTTCCTCGTCCTCAAGAGGTCTACAGCGGCATGAGATGCGTTCCTTTAACAGGCGATCTCTCATCTCATCTCAAAGGAGGACACCTGTGGATGTTAAAGCATAAATATTTAGTGCATCAAAGGGAGTTCTCAAAGACTGCATGCCATCCAAGTCTCATCTAGAAAGGCAAAGGATACCTCAGAGGTTTATGGGTGAGCTCTGACTATGTAAATATTCACTTATTCTCCTCAGGGGCGAGGAGAATAAATTGTTTTCTGTGATAGCAACTAACTGGATCAGCCTGGTGTTCGAGATTCAGGTTTTGATTAGCACTTCAGCTTAGGGCATGCAAATTGTGATTAATAGCTAAAGCAAATGATAATGAAAAAATAATGGTTGCTTTTTACCACACAAAGGCCTTGAGCTCGATTATGAGCTTTTAATTAATATACTCTGACTTTTGTACTGAATGAGAGAAATGATCAATTGGACGAGCTTCTGAGAGGGTCTGCTGTGATTAAACATGCTTTGCAAGAGGAACAAGGTGTTTTGTTGGTGCCGCTCTTTAAATATAGATGTCTGTAATTTAGTAGACGTATGTCTGCTATTCATTTCAGACTATATTTATGAGCCTCATGGCACAGAACAAAGATAAATATTAATCATATTCTGCAATGGTAGATACGGGGATGAACAATTTGGAAATCACAGACAGACTAGTTGTTTGTTTGGTTCAAGCTTCTTAAAGTATCTTTGTCTGTATGCCTGTGTATTCAAACTAGATCAAAGCTGACAAAGCCTATTTTTCTAGTTTAAGCACTTTTGTGTGTTTCCACTGTCGTACTGTATAGACCTGGCCATTTCTGAAGAAATTATTCTTGAGGTTCACAATACCGCTGTTCGGACAGGCAGCTGTTTATTATCCCAGTGAATGAAAAAGAATCAAATTAGATTAGATTATACATGTTGAATTTTACCGCTATTATTGTCTTTATTTGTCATAACATTTCAAAAGTGCTGTTTTTTTTTAATTATTGTTAATGTAATACGTTTTTGTGACATTTGATTCAATAAATAATTTTTACTGAAAGTTACTTTTTTATTATTCTTAATTTGTGCTGTAATGGAAGGCTGCTTCTATCGTGGAATTAAAAGGGGGGATAATTGTGACTTTCATCTCACAGCTCTCACAGTTACGAGTTTACATGTCGCAATTCTGACTTTTTTCTTTAAATTGTGAGTTTATATATCGCAATTCTGATTTTTTTCTTTAAATTGTGAGTTTATATATCGCAATTCTGATTTTTTTTTGCTCTGAATTGCGAGTTATTTTTAAGTAACAACTGTAATTGCAACTTTTTATCTTGCAAATCAGACTTTTTTTTTCTCAGAATTATACATTCATATCTCACAATTTTGCGTTTATACCTTTCAGCTCTCAGAATTCATAAGTCAAAATTTAAAAAAAATAAATTAAATTAAATTAAAATTAGCTTTTTTTTTTTATCCAATGGCTAAAACAATCTTCCATAACATTCATTTCTAATTTCAGTTCATGCTGTGTGAACATGTGGAACATCATTGTTTTAACCAAATCACGTGTTAACATTCTTTGTCAGGGTTGTCTTGTTTGTTCTTGTGTTTATGTTGTCTTGTATTAACACATGGCTTTGTTTTCGTCAGCCATGTGCTTCTCTAGCCCCTCCCCCATTCTCACCCCTTCTGTTGCTGTCTGTGGATGTATCGCTGTCTCCTTGCCTGGTTTGTCTTGCCTAGTCCTTTGTAGTTCCATGTTCTTGTCTTGCTCCTTGTTTTTGCATTATGTCTCTTCTTGCCTTTTGCTTTTATTTTAATATTTATTTAGTTCTTCTAGTCCTGATTAGGGTGACCACCTGCTAATAAGCCCAAGGGGGGACAAGGGGTATGTTTCTGAGGGACAATGTGGGACACTGCCTGGCGCGGCGGTGCCCCCACCCCACGGGCAGACTCACTGATAGTGGTTTACCCATTTCTAGCACATACCACCTTACATGGTATATTAATAATGCACTATTCCCCTAAACATGTGTAATTGCTGATGTATGCTCATGAATAGGCCAACCAATGTGTATTTTTTTCTAAATAAAGATTCATAATATTTTGAACATTCAATGAATTGACAGATTGCGATAGAGGCTATTTACACTAAGTGAAAATAGCAGTATTCTTTAGTGGTATGCTATTTACACAGTGCAAATAGCTTTAGATTCTATTTATTCTATGTTAAAATAGCAGGATTCTGCTAATTATTGCAAATATTGAATAAAAGGGTATGATTAATTGTGGCGAAAAACATTACTTATTGCAAATAGTGGCACTTATCTGCACCTCTGCATTGTAATACATTATAAAATAGTATGCAATAACTTATTGAGTGTAATTTTTAAATTTTATTTCAAATTATTAAATGGATGCCACCTTATTGGGACAAAAGCTCTCCCTACACCTACCCTATCCCTACCCGATACTTTATGTTCAACTTTTTGATTATTTCCTTCATTTTTATTAAAAAATAAATGCTTTTCTGATGTGATTTGAAATTTAAAAAGGGAGAAAAAAAGTTCGCCAAAAGGCAGATTCGAACCCCAGTCGATCGCGTCAAAAGAACGATAACACGCGCTTTACCAGCTGCGCCACTTAATCAGACAATTGAAGGTTGTCTTTTGCAAATTTGACTATCCCAATCATAAGTTTATGGGTGAAGTTTGTTAAATAGCTTCTGCCAACAACATGGCTATTTGCACTTAAATAGATACTCCGATTTTTTTATTTATTTTTTTATTCCCAACAATTAAACAGTTGCCCACAGAAAAAAAACAGGGGGTGCTGCAGCACCCTCAGCACCCCCACTTCCCGCGCCCCTGCCTTTCAGCCACAAATATTCATTTTTCCAGTCTTTCTTGTACCCACACCTTCTCTTTTTAATTGATGATGGCGGTGCCTCAGACTCAGTCTCTTTCTCCATTTTTCGAATTGGAAAGCGCGCATCTAAAAGTTCCTTCCTAGTGTGTCTGGTATGCACGTGCGTGCGCTGTCATGACAACAACGAAAAAGTTGACAACGACCTAGTCAGCAGTTCAACTGAGGGGTGGTGGGTGTGGCAACAGTAGCGTGCTGAACTATCAAGTAATGTTCGTTTGGCTGCCTGGGGCTCGAGGATATAGAGTGACCAACTTTTTTTTTTGGGCAAGCATTGATTATGCGTGACACGGTCTCAATTTGCGGGACGCATGAATTAGGCTTCAAACGCTGTGCGCGCACGCGCTACGCGGGACGGGTGGTCACCCTAGTCCTGATCTTCTGTTTTGCATTTGTTTGCTATTCAGTTAGTTGTGTTGGTTAAATTGGTTATTTTGTTACACTCCTTTTTATTAGTTTGTTTTATTTTTCCCCTGCCTGCACTGGAGTATTTTTATGTTCCTGTGGAGCCTTGTCCAGTCTTGTCTCTTTGTGTTGTTAGAGTTCCTGTCCTGTTCCTGTGGGCCCTGCCACTGGTCCTCCATGTCTGGGACTTGGTCAGCTTCAGAGTCGGCAGTCAACAAGTATCTGCGAGCTCCGCTCTATGGTGCCTTGTTCAGTCCTCTCTGTCTGGCTGGTGTTGCCGCTCCTTTAGCTGCTATTGTAATCTGCCAGTTGCTGTCCGAGACCGTTCCAGTGGTCTTCCCCAGCTGTCTCCTTTGTTTACTGTGTTCTTGATGTTGTATCACATGTGCACCTCTTGTATCAGTCTGTTTTGTCAAACCTTTGTCACTCACTCTGCAACTGGGTCCTCCTTCCACATCCCTGACATTCTTTTAACCAAATTATATCTTATGGAGGTCAAATGTATTAAAGATACATTATTGAAATGGATAAATCGATAATTAGTGTTGTCCTCCAAAGCGTGCAGCGCTATTGCACGTACTATACGTATGAACAAATAATAATTTAAGACAAATATGAAGAAAAATTAAACTGACAACTGTCATGATACCTCAAATCATCCAGCTTGTCAAAGAGAGATGTAGCCTACTATTCAATTTTAAGCTATTGGAATTGCTAAAACTAAATATTCAATATATTTACACTGAAGGTACTTGAGCCATATATAACATACCTTGATAGCATCTCGGAGACGTCTATTTGACGTCTGCATTTACATCTGCAAGATGCTTTTTTTTTTTTTTCTTTTTTTTTTAAGTGTTTGCTCATCTCCAATGTTTATTAGATGTCTTTAAGATGTTTATGATTTAGACTGTATGTAAGATGTCTGTCAGATGTTTGTATCTTGTGTGATCATATTGCCTGTATTTTGTCACTGAAGGTGTCAGTACTTTTGGAAACAGGTAATGTTTCTTAAACTGGTGTATAAAAAGTACGCCAGGGGGCGGCAAATGGTGACATTATTAGCCTGCTGTGCTCTCGCTGTATCACCAGAGGGCGCAGCTGCATCTACAGCCGCTAAATGCGCTTAGCGAGCCACAGCTGAATAAAACACGCCATACTCCACTCTACACTTGACATATCGGAGCACATCTTTCTGTGTGTTATAAAGTAAAGAGCAGCTGGTGTTTCATATGAGATGTGACATTATCAGTAAGGCGGGAATGTGGTTTATTCGCAATGGGAAATGTTTTCGGCAGACAGGGACGAGTTACCAGTCGAGTGACAGATCAGGACAGGGCGATATTGGTAAGAAGAGTCAATCAATCAATCAATCAATCAATCAATGAGCATCACTCACGCGCGCGTGTGTGTTGGGTTTGTGTCATTACATACACGTGTAGATATATAGAGCAACATGGAGCCTACTGTAGTGCGTCTGAAATCAATTCAGCCATACTGACGAACGGATTAGATCAGCTGTCCTACTTTACACAACACACAGAAACTACCTGTGTAGAGCACAACAGAACTGAGTAGAATCGATCTGCGGCTGCTATAGAATAGAATATGGTAAAACGGAACACAATAGAGCAGATATAGAATCAAGTACAATGAAAAAGTGTTCGAGAACAGACTGCTGTATGTTATGGAGAGCAGTTTATCAATACAACATAACAGTCTGTTCTAGGATTTTACTGTATAGAATAAAATAGCATTATATAAGCCATAATGTATTAGAATAAAGTGTGACGGAACAGTAGCTATTGAGTAGAATGGAATAGAACTGCATCTACTGTAGAATAAAACATATCAGTATTGTATAGCATTAAAAAAAACCTGAACAATAAAAGCATGATACAATTTATATTTAATATACAATTTACATTCTGTTTTATAATAGTATACAATATAATCTATTATTCTATAATGGTTCTCAAACAAGGGGCCTCAACAAATTTACAAGGGGGCCAAACTAAAAGTATTTAAATTAATTAAATTATTAATTAAATGTCTGTTTAGATATTGTATATAATATCATATCTAATGAAAGTAATTGAACTCTGTATTAAAATGCAAAAAAAATGAAAATGAAATATTTCAGTTAATTTTCTTACAGCATGTCTAATAAATTCTCTAAATTAAAATGCTAAAAAATCAAGATGAAACAGAAAATGCAAAGAAAATATTGCATATAAAAAGCTTTACATTAAATAAATTATTTTCAGTAATAGTAATTTAACTAATATAAAATGCTAAAAAACGAAATGAAATAAAATAATGAAAAAAGTATTTCAATAAATTTGTACAGTGTATGTCATATCTAATAAATTATCTCAATTAAAATGCTAAAAAAAAATCAAGATGAAACAGGAAATACAAAAAAAAATTAATATATAAAGCTTTACATTAAATTAATTATTTGTGGTAATAGTAATTTAACTAAATTAAATTAACATGCTAAAAAACTAAATGAAATATAAAATAATGAAAATAAAAGTATTAATTGTTTACAGTAATTTTATACATATCATGTCTAATAAATTAAATTATTTAAATTAAAATGCTAAAAACAAAATCAAGATGAAACACAAAATACAAAAATATTTCATATAAAAACCCTTTACATTAACTAATTTACAGTAATAGTAAGTTAATTAAATTAAAATGCTAAAAAATTCTAAATCAAGATGAAACAAAATACAACACAATTCATATAAAAAAAAAACTTTACATTAAATAATTTACAGTAATAGTAAGTTAACTAAATGAAATTAAAATGCAAATATAAAACACAAAATCAAGATGAAATCCCCAGTTCGATAACTATTGTTTTCATTGAAGAACAGTTCTGGAATCACAAAATGAGCTGTGGTTGATTTAATATATCTATATTCAGTTTCTGTTAATAATAAAAGGTAACATTGTCAAAATTACAGAAGAAACAGTAGAAATATCTTATCCTATATGGGGGGTCTTTGCATATTGTTTTGCACAATGGGGGTCTGTCTCTTTGAGCGGAGTCTGCTGTCTTATTTATCAGAACGCAGGAACAGGGTTTCAGGTGATCCATGTCTGGAATGATAACATGTTTTGACAGCTGTTTGTTCATCTTAGTCAAGAACTGACGCTTCTATGAATAAGAAGTGTTGCTATAAGTGAACTGTCATGTTTCTGCATTACATCCTGTCACTGGATCACAGCAACTGAAACAGCAGAGAGATAAACTGAAACAATATCAGAAGAAAATCACATTACAGCTGGAGAAAGAGAGACGTCTGGCCAAACAGCTCCTGAAGGATGGCAAGAAGGAGTAAGACATTTCAGATTACACCGACACAAGTGCACGTGTTATGCAATGCTAACATTCATGATAGCCGTCACCCAGAGTCAGCCATCATGCCTTGCACAGTGCGTTTATTGTGCTGACGTGGTGCCATCTGCATTGTACATGGCAAAATTGATTTCGGTTTAACAGATTCATTAACACGTGTGATTCATGCATTTCACAGACGAGCTCTTCTGCTGCTCAAAAAGAAACGCTACCAAGATCAGCTGCTGGACAAGACCGGCATCCAGATAGCCAACCTGGAGCGCATGGTGGGTTTAGATGATATTATTTGGTTTTATTTAAAGGTATTAAATGTGATACACACTGCTATATAGTTTGCAATAATTATATATATATATATATATATATATATATATATGTTTTATGTTATTTTTTTATTTTTTTTAAATAAGTCTCTTATGCTCACCTATGCTCTTAAACTGCATTTATTTGAGCAAACATACAGTAAAAAAAGTAATATTGTGAAATATTATTACAATTTCTATTTGAAAAATATTTAAAAATGTAATTTCTGTGATGCAGAGCTGAATTTTCAGCATTATTCCTCCAGTCTTCAGTGTCACATGATCCTTCAGAAATCATTCTAATATGCTGCTCATTTCTTCTTATTAGTAATGATAAAGGTTTTTGCTGCTTAATATTTTTATGGAACGTGTGATTCAGTTGTGTTGGGGTAAGAAATAATTAAAATAATAATAATACCAATATTTTTGTCAAGCAAGGATGCTTTAAATTGTTCAGAAGTGACTATAAACACATTTATAATGTTGCTAAAAAGATTTTTACTTCAAAAAATGCTGTTCTTTTGTACTTTTTATTCATCAAAGAATCTGATGAGTTTGAAAAAAATGTATCACGATGTCCACAAAAATATTAAACAACATAAACAACATTATTAATAAATGTCACCAAATTGTCATATTAGAAAAATATGAAGTATCATGTGACTCTAAAGAAACCGGCTATTTGTTTAATCATATTACAAAAAGCATGAGCAATATAAATTGTATTTTGATTATGTCTCATTCAGGTTCAAGATATTGAATTTGCTCAGATTGAAATAAAGGTCATTGAGGGTTTAAAAGCTGGGAATGACTGTCTCAAGCAAATGCACGAGGTAAGTCTATATAGACCGAACTAGTTCAAATCACAGATTTGCTGTATTGTAACAAGTGTATGCACCTGCAACAGCTTAGTAATCAATTATCGGTGGTGTTAAATGCTTTTAGGAGCCAAGATGATTCATTGGTCTGTTTGGTGTTGTGCGGTGGGCGGTTTAGTTAGTTGCAGCATGTTTTGGGAACTGTTGGACATTGTTGTAGGATTAAAGGCTTAAGCATTAAAACTCTTAGATTACAGCAGACTCGTCTTTGTCTTGGAATCTCCAGAACCCCTCGAAATCCCCTGCCCCTTCTCTAAGTCCCGCCTTTAAATTGTAACTACTTTAGTACCTGTTTCTGTCCATTATATTATCAGACAAGATTTTGCTGCTTTTTTAATATAAGTCTTTAGAAGATCCGTACATTTGATTCCCAAATATAGAGAAAGAACATCAACATTCACAGTATCATGTGTTGTAGGAACATTATAAACAATTCCAGCCCATATAGGAACAAAATCTTTTCCATTTCCACTGCTTTATATGAGCACGTTTTACTGAAATCTGTTGACTGATTCATTTCTGTGGGATGTTCTGTTGGGCTTGTCTCAGTGAACAACAGTAACAAAATGGGGGTGGAGGTTAGCGAAGGGTCAACAATGTTATGAATATATAAAAAGTGATTTATTGGGCTGTTGTGAGAATTTGACTGAAGTCATTTTTTTGCCTCGTATTGATCTTTTTTCTTCATCAGGTTATGTCTATTGAGGAGGTGGAGAGAATACTGGAGGAGACGCAGGAGGCCATCGAGTATCAGAAGGTTATGAGAGTCAAACTCGGTTCACTTAACATTCAGAGAAATGCTAACTTTATGTATAAAAGTCATAGCATTACATAACACAATGAAACAATACCAAGTGGCATTTACACCGAAGAAAGAGCACGAGCATGCACCTGTGTAACAGGTCTATAGTTAATGTGATATACAACGTTTGAGGTCATTTATTTTTTCTTTTCGTGAAAGAAATTAATACTTTTATTCTTTTATAACTATTTTAACATTAATAATAACAAGAAATGGTTCTTAAGCAGCAAATCAGCATATCAGAATGATTTCTGAAGTATCATGTGACACTGAAGACAGGAATAATGATGCTGAAAATATATGCATCTACTTAGGCTTACGGGAAACACAGACCTGGACATTGGCCATATTGCTCTTTCCTGGTTTTTATTGCTTCGAATGTCTAACTGCTTCTTGAAACATCTTCCCTTAAAGCAAATTGATGAACTGCTGGCAGGTTTTTGGACAGCGGAGGATGAGGATGCTGTGTTAGCAGAGCTGGAGGCCATCACTCAGGTGTGGAGACCTTTACCTGTCATCCGTGCTGCCAGATATCCTGTCTTTATCATCGTTCACTGGTTGTGCATAGCTTGTGTCTGATCTAACGGTGCTCTCTTCTTCCTGGGCAGGGAGAAGGCATAACCCTTCCAGAATTACCCACGGATCCATTGCCAGTGGTGCCCACGGGGGAGACAGGTGTTGTTTTACTGCTGTCAAACACAGCACTGTGTGAAAGAATGACATGGCTCTCCTATTTGGCTTTTGATTGCTTTCTGTCACTCGCTTTGTGCTCTGTCTTTGCAGAAAGAAAAGAGGCACAAATCAAGCCGGAGCGAGAGATGCTGGCAGCGTAGTGTTTGATCCTGCAGCCTGGCTCATCACTTTGTTTTGAATGAAAGGAAGAGCTAGGGGAATGTAATTGGCAGAAAAGAAGGCTTTCTTAGGATATTTAATAGGCACGCATCAGAATCAGTGTTCCCATGGTCATGGAAAACTTGGAAATATCAGGGAATTTTACTTTTTTTTAATTTTTCAGACTTATAGTCATGGAAAGCAATGAAATATCAACAAAACGTTATGAGAATTTCTTCTTATTCTAATTTATTTATTGTAATTGGCTATAATATGTTATTGCAATTATGTATTTTTAAAATATTTAAAATTACATTTAAAACAATTTCTTTTTAAAAGTAATTACGAACGACTTGAAGTGTCGTGAACAATAAAAGTTGGGCAAACCATGTAGATAGAAATACTGTTGTTACAGAGTTTACTGTATTTTTTTTTATTTATTTTTTTTTTACAAAAATCGACCTTTGTCATTTTGGGTAAGTTTGCTTGAAGCATACATGGCAGTTCAGAATCAATTCATATTTGGCTTTGTTAAAATAAAGCTATGAACTGTGAGCTCTGTTATGTGGAACTAGTAAGCGAGACTGTTTTTATTTTCATTTGCAAATGCAAAAAGTGAACCTAATGGCTACAACACTTTTGCATTGTAGCTTTTTCATTGCTATCTATCACAGCTATAAATTAGCCTGTAGCATTGTTTTTTAAGCAGTGTTAGCTGTTTTGCTACCTTCTGCCAGACTAGCTAGTCATGATGAACTATTCATTCATTTTGAATGAATCTTATTGGGAGTAACAATTACTCCCCCCCAAAAAGTTTATAGCACTTTTACAGATGTGTTTTAAACAATGTGCTTTTTAAGCCTGTTCATGTATGCAAACCCTAAAAGAGTTTGGGTTATAATCTGTGCATCTGATTTTAGTAAGATTACGTTTATTTCGTAGTCGTGGCTCTTGCAGATGTGTGTTAGCATGTCATGACCAGCAGGGGGCTCTTAATATCACTAATTGAGAGGAAATGAATCTGTGCTGACAGATGTACAACTGCCAATCCTCTTCCGATGGCTCATTTTATGATTAATGTAAACATTCTGTTCATGTATAGATGCATTTATATCCATATATGTATCTACATTTATCTTTAATGCTGTAATTATAAAGGTTTTTCTCTGGCTCTCACAGCCATGAAAAACCTTGAATGGATTTTAATATACATTTATACACGTTTGTGTGTGTGTGTGTGTGTGTGTGTGTGTGTGTGTGTGTGTGTGTAATACTTTTATTCAGCAAGAATGCATTACATTGATCAACATTGACAGTCCACTTTCTGAAAGTGTAAGGGTATTTTGTTACAAAGAAGGATAATGTGACACTGAAGACTGGAGTTATGATGCTGAAAGTTCAGCTTTACCATCACAACAATAAATTACATTTCAAAATACACTCAAATAGAAAATTTTAAATTGAGATAAATGGGTATTAGACATCTTACATCCGGGAAGAGGCGGGCGCAGGTGAAGATTAGCCACGCCTCCAGGGCGCGAGTTAGAACACGGGGCGGTGCTGCTCTTGTAAGCCCCTCCTCCATTCCATTGCCTCCGCACGGTACTGTTGAGCAGAGATCAGACTCCTGTGGATCGAAGCGCGGATCCGCAGCTGACCCTCATCACACAGACACACTGTTCGGATAACACATCACGTTCAGCAAAACACCGTTTATGGTTTTAACTGAAGATTTCACAATGTCTCGTACCGACGAGGTCCACCGCATCACGGAAAATGTTTATAAGGTAAAGTGCATTGATCCAACTGATGGAACAACTTACTGATCACAGGTGGTGATCTAATAAGACTTGTGCAACGGAAGTGCATGCTTTTTAGATATGAGTTATCGTCGTTGTTTACTGTATTGCATAAGATGATTCTCTTAAGTGGCTTTACGTTTAGATTTATCATCGTTAATGAACTTGATGGGAGATCAAGTTTGTTGTTCGTGTTGCTCATGTCATTTTAAATGAATTGCCGTGAGAACAGAAGTGATTTGCATTGTTTTTTTTACTTATCTGACACGAAAAGAACATAACCCTTCCCAGTCTCTCTCTCTCGCACACACCCACCCACACACACATCTATCTATCTATCTATCTATCTATCTATCTATCTATCTATCTATCTATCTATCTATCTATCTATCTATCTATCTATCTATCTATCTATCTATCTATCTATCTATCTATCTATCTACAATATTACTTTTAACGACTCATATAGCCTAATACAGATTTAGTTGGTTTCAATTAGTTTTGTTTCTCCTTTTTACCAAGAAATACAAAATAATTTAACTGAAACAAAAGCATATTTAATATGAATTATTTTTGAGTATTTGGTATTTCACTTGCAATGCAGTTATATTTAAGGCAAGTTTGTTAACTAATTGGTCACAAATGTATATACCTATGACAGTTTGCAGGTATGTCTGGCTTCAAATATTATATAAGTGCACTAATTAGTTTGCACAAAACAGTGCAATACCTGTAATGCACTACTCTAAGAGATTGCCAATGTTACTTTTCATGACTGATATGATATATTGATTGTGTGTAAATGTCTGGTAACCGATATGCATATTTTAATTAGTTTTAATTATGCATTTTGTCTAAGAAAATAAATCCATATTTTATGTAATACATACATATTATTTACATATAATTAAATGCATCTTATTTATTTAGAATACATGCAACAATAAAAACATATTATGAATATTTGAATTTATTTAATTGACTTTATTATTTAATCATATAATTTACTTATTTAATTTATGTAATTATATTTATCTTTTTTTCTTTCTTTTTTTTTCTTCTTTTTTTTTTTTTGTATAACCGCCATTATATTTTGTGGCTTGTTTCCCATGAACCTGTATGCGTTGCTATGTTTATTGGCATGTGCTCCGTCGGACATTCCAGCATAGGTGGTTTAGGGAGGAGGGGACATGCTGGTGTGTGTTGCAACAGGTTCAGTCAACGTGTGTCTCGTCAATGTTTCAATAGACTTCCAACGGGTTCCTGCTGCAGTTTTTGGTCTGTAGCTTTAAAAAAAAAAAAAGTTAGTACTTACCACACCATAGGATTACGACTCTCATCAGATACTTAAGCCCGTTAAATAGGCCACCTGAAGTCCAACACCTAAAACGAGGACAAAGAAACTATTCTGGTTGATCAAGGGCAAGCGGATGTCTCCAGTATCTGGGGTGTTACTCTTAAAGCAATGGAAAACTGACTATGAGGGCTAGCATACAGCACGATTCGCATTATATTTTCAACCGTTCTGGCAGATATTTAAATTCTAGTTTACTGTGTCAATCTGTAGATTTACATTCCATAAACCTAAAGTGGGTTAGACCTCACGGGAGGGGTTTGAATTAGTCCACTAGCTGTCTTTTGGTGATCTACCGGTCGTTTAACAGAGAATCGTTGTGTGCCAATTCTTCGAGGTCTGGATCATTCGTCCAAATCCACCCGCTATTCAGATAGCTTGTTAAATCAACCAGCTAAAGAACGTTGATTGAGTTCAAAAGGAGAGCGGTATTGATGAGTGTTCTGTGTGAGAGAGAAAGAGTGGGAAAAGATAAGAGGGGTAAACATCAGTGGTGGGATGTTAAACATCTGCTGAAGTGTCACAGGAAAGCCAGAACATGCTCTGTGACTCAACACATGGGTGTACCAGGGCGTATGTGTGTGTGTGTGATCGGTTGTTACTCAACTGTGCACACAAAACACTCCCTACCTGCGAGCGATGACTGTGATCCCGCTGGAGTTGCCATGGTTTTAAAACAAGCCTCACCTGTGAGTCACAGCCGGCCCTCAATCACTCAGCCTCCTGTTGTCAGACTCTCAGTGCCGGGGCCCAGTCATCCAGACAGTGCTGGGCTCAGCCGGATCTCTCTAATCCCATCAGACTCCAGGCGAGCACCGGCAGCAGGCCTGACGGGACCTTTGCCAGCTGGAGGGTGACATAACTGCTGTCCGCTCACCTGCGTGTGTGGGCGAGCTGAGGTCAAGCCACTTAGGTGCAGTGTGAGGCCAGACTCTTAAGGCCCGTTCACACTAAGGACGATAACTATAAAGATAACGATATTAGAGTCCACACCCGTGAACGATATCATCTGTTTATTCTAAACGCATGTGCATCTGCTGCTTTAAATTCTCGAGCTCCTTATAGCAGGATGGATTCTGATTGGATGTCAATGTTTGTATCGTTGATCAGCTGGAAAAAATCGTTCTGAAAGTGATTCCAACGATATCGTTTCTCTGTGCCTTTATCGTTATAGTTGTGGCGTGGACTCTGCTATTCTTTAATATTGAGAACGATTTTTAGAATGATATCTTCATCATTATCTTTATAGTTATTGTGCTTAGTGTGAACGGGCCTTTACTGTGTGATAATGCACCTGCTAGTGCATTGTTAGCATGTGGTTTCGTTGGACTTGTGTGTGTTCTTGCGTCACTGTGGTGGTAGCAAACCTCAGTGCTCAGGGATTTAGCTCAGGAGTTAACTTTAAATATGTAGCACAAAGTTGTGGCTTTGATTCCCAGGCAAAACATGAATCTGGTACTTACTAACACCTCTTGAATTAAAGTGTCTGTTGAATACAGTGTACTTGTACAAAATGTTCGTGTCTGTATTGGTTGCTAGCGGGATCACAGACATTGCTGTGGCTGTGCCGTTTTAGGTGCTGGAAGTGCCATTTTGAAAACTTTAATCACACACCCTCTTTCCAAAACTCCACCCTCTAAAGACATACCAACATGATGTCAGCAATCCCAAATGGTATTTCTGTATCTATCTATCATTCTGTTATTCTGTTGTTCTATAGACTGTTTCATCGGTTGCACGCACCTGGCCCGACGTTAACTTCCGGTCTGTGATTGTCTGGTTAGTGGCTTATAACATGGGGTCGATTACAAACGCAGTTAAAGTTAAGGAGATGAGTAAATTGAAGTTGGGCTCAGGTTGTTGTGCTGAGGGATGCAACCTAGTGTTTCCCATGCATTGATTTATTTGTGATTGCCCATAAATAAACATGAGCACTGCACATTTCAAAATCAAAACGCGGTGCGGGTGTTTTTATATCACTGTATCTCTGAAGGAAACCGACTGTCTTCAGAAAATTTTTGATGTCATTTTTATTTCATCCTGCATGTAATGCCTGATAAAGCAGAGTTTGTGAGCTCAGTGCTGTTTTGTGTACAGCTGTTGCTGGGGAAACCTCCATTTCTGCCTCTCGAGAAGCGCCTCCTGCTGTCAGAGAATGTAGTTTACTTGTTATTTATTTTACTTGTTATCAGAAATAATCTACTGTATAGAAGGACTCTGTTGTTATTGATTCTTTGCAGAAGTCTACCGGAAATTAGGTTTGCTGCCATAAAAGCACGCAAATGTCAAATGATGTAACGTTAATGTTGTTGCTGTTGAACCGTCTATCAGTCTGCATCTATCGATCTGTCTGTCTGTCTATCTATATATGTTCCTATAGTGCCCCTTGTGGCAACATTCAGAAATTCAGTGCATACTTATAGTTATAAATTGTATTTTAGAGTATTCTGGAACATAGCCACTCTTGGTGATATTGCGACTTCTTGACAAAGCATTGTTGTTCACAAATTGCTGTAGGCTAAAGTTTACTATTACTTATGCATAGTAATTGATTGGAATCTCCTCCAGCGGCGGTGATCAGGGTGTAGTGAGAGAAATGTGATGCAACAGGACATGTTTCATCTCGTCTACAGGTGAAACAATGCCGTAGGAGTGTCTGTAACACCTCTCCCAAATAGTCAACTTAGAGTGAAGTAAACATGGTTACCATGTTAACACTATCCCAGGGGAAACTTATAAGTGCTTATTGTTTTTTGTTTTTGTTTTTTGTTTTTTTTTATCTTCCCTACATGCCATGACTGATATTGGAGAACGGAAATAACAAGCAAAGGTTTCGGTTACAATGTGCATATTACCTTCCCATAAATCTGTTTGATGAAAGCATTATCATACCCAACAGGCATGAAATATCACTTGTCCAGGGACTCATTTCATCAGAGATCACCAGAAGCAAACTATAATTTCTTCTTTTTCTTTCTTTTCTTTTTTCTTTTTTTCCCCCTCCATTTCAAAGAAGTGAGAGGACATTTTTCATGTAGAAAATCTGGACAGGTGGTTTCTTAGCAACAACATGCAACAAAATGTTTCTGTCATGTCACTCTGTGAGAGACACAGACTGCAGATAGAAACAGACATTGAGGGCATGTATTTGGTTATATTCAGCAATAACACACAAAGTTCTTGTTATGGGGTTAATGTGCTAATAGGCAAGCCAAAGGGATAGTTCACCAAAAATGAAAAGTCTATCATCGTTTACTCCCCCTCATATAATTTTAAACCAATATGACATTCTTCTGTCTTCAGAACACAAAACGAGAGATGTTAGGCAGCATATTCAAGCTGCTTCATAGCTCAAAAAGGCAAAAATGTATCATAAAAGTAGTCCATTAGCTATATTAGCACTTCTGAAGTTTTCAAAAGATTTTTTTTGAGGAGCAGTACATTATTTATGACTAGAAAGCATGGGTGTTATAGGTCTAAGTTTCTATAATTTTCATAATATCTCTCTCAAAGCTATTTTTACAATATATCAAATATGGTTAAATTATTTTGGCTATATTATGGTACTTTCTTGTCATTTGTGGAGCTTGACAGTTAGAATAAGATAATTTTGAAGAATCTTTAAGCTGTTCTTTTATGTTCCATGGACAAATAACAGCTTATGAGTTTGGAACAACATGCGGGTGAGTAAATAATGACAAAAAGTTTACATTTGTTTTATTTGTGTCATGACATTCCCCTCTTTACAGTACTGTAACCAAATATAAACCTCTAAGAAAGAGAGTGAGAGAGATATTTTTTATTTTTTATTTTTTTTTTTCCTTGTAAGGAAGTAAACGAGATGTGCTTTTGTAGTGTAAAATATGGGAGCTGTTTACTCCCTGCGAGGCTTTTAAGGAATACAAGTATACACTCAAGTCCTATGAAATTCCCATGGCCCTTTGACACTTAAACAATCGATACGTTTGCAGTTACTTCTCTGACAAGTTAATGGATCTCTCGACCTTACAATCACTCGCAATATATTTAATAAGTGTAAAACAACTTTCACAGATCGCCTTTGTGATCTCGACAAAGATATAGCTTTTGTCGCTGTGTCAGAAGTCCCTTGGCCTCAAGAGATTGCATTTATCATAGGTTTCCCGACAGTCATTTGAAAGGGAATGGGTTTTATAAGAGATGGATTCACTCCGCACACCCACTCTCCTCTCGGTCCGGGGGTGGATGGCTCTGAGCCGTTGCCACATCTTATTGTCTGAGCTCTCTCTTCAAAGAGCTCTCTATCTCTAATACTCAGAGCTCACAAGTAATGTTGCAGAGCGCTCACGAAATGCACACCTTTTTTTACCATTAGCAACAACGCGCATTGGATTTATTGCATAATGAGTCAACACATTAACTCTGATGAGGTTAGCTAAGGCGAATGCTTCATGCATATGGAACGTGGGATAGCTTGGTTTAGCATATTCATTAATTGAGTGTTTCTGTAACTTTTGGCCCTTTTGGATTTTTTTTTAAATTACATCCTTTAACAAGCCCTTTCCAAATTATATAGTTTATTTAATTGGTCTGCTAATAATGTCCAACAGGGTATATATCTCCAGCACAGATGAATTCTGTCATTTTTGCTATTTTCCCACCTGAACTGTCAAGAACGAATGTCATTTAATAAACAATGAAACTGTCGTATTGAAATCCAGGATCTGTACAATAAAATATGTAAATTATAAAATACACTACCATCTTAAAAATTTGTTCAAATGAATACTTTAAATACTTTAAATACAATACGACCTAAAGTGACATTAGATATGTACCGTAGTTTAAAAAAAAAAAAAATCAAATATATAAATAAAAGATTTAAAATAAATGCTGTTCTTTTGAGCTTTCTGTTAATCAAAGAATTGTGGAAGAAATGTATCACAGTTGACACTAAAATATTAAGCAGCACAACTGATTTCTACATTTATAATAATTTAAAAAATGTTTATTGAAGGATCATGCAATACTGAAGACTGAAGCTAATGATGCTGAAACGATGCTGAAAATGTAGCAAAATTCACCACAGGATTAAATTATTCATATCGAAAACAACTGCAATGTATTACTGGTTTTACTGAATTTGTTGATAATAAATGCAGCCCTTCTAAGAGACTTCTTTCAAAGCAAACAAACAAATAAAAAAAATTAAAAAAAAAAATTCTGACCCTAAGCTTTTAAATAATACTGTACTGTACATTTCAAAAGTATGAAAATTAAGTGATTGAGACAAGGCAAAAAAAAAAAAAAAAGAAAAGAAGAAAAAGTCAAACCCCCAGGTCATAAAAGTTCGTATAGTAGTAGAAACTTCTATAAAAATGATTTTTGGAAAGGTCAGAATGGCTTGGTGTCTATAGTATCTATCAAAATTGAGAAGAGAATGAGATCTCAAAACTGGCCTTTGAAAGAACAGATGAATGTGGGAGCAAGATTTGCGAGGAGGAGTGTGGGTGAGAGAAAGAGAGCTTCCCGATCCTTTTGGAAATGGTCTGTAATTGCTGTGTGGAGATGTGGGCCTGTAATGATTCAGGAGGAGGTGCGGGCGGCAGGTCACGGAGTCGGCCGAAAGGAACATCCTCTGCTTTTGATTCCACCACTAATTTACCAGCGGATGGTTAGATGCACGTAGGCATACTAAATGGGATTAGCACGGAGTAATGCTACATTTATTTCTAACCTTTTTATTGCTTGACCATAATGGAGCGAATGGCCCTCAAATGACTCTTTTCCTATAGGAACACGTTTTCATTATGTCTGGGTCACAGGGGTCAGTCCTGCTGTGACAAATGGGGCAAACTGTATTAGATCTCTCTGAAGAGGTCAACTTTAACCTCGGGAACTCGAGGAGGACTCTCTTGTGAACAATCCGCTCTTGTTTTGTGCAGATGAAAGTGGAGGTTGTCTTCCTGTTTCTGAAGGTTGCGCAGGGGAAGAGGACACTGTTGGTCACTTATAGTGTGAAGTGTGTAAATGCAATTATACCTCCATGTTCACATTTTGAATAGCAGATTGTTCACAAGAGAGTCCTCCTTGAGTTCCCGAGGTTAAAGTTGACCTCGATGTGCATTGCCATTCAAATGTTTAGGGTCTCTTACGCATTTGTTTAGTTGACAATACAGTAAAAACAGGAATACTGTGAAATATTATTCCAATTTAAAATAGCTTTTTTTCTATTGAAATTAGGCTTGGGCGGTAATACGGTAATATGGTATACCGTGGGATCTAAAAATAGCAACGGTATCAGTTTCAATATCGTTATACCATCATAAAAAGCAATGCACTTATATAGGAGACGAGGATTAAATATTAAATATAATTTATTTAATGCCTAAAAATGCGTATGCTTGGTTGTCATCACGTGACAGCGTGGAGGAGAAAGAGAGAGAGGGGGAAAGATGGAGAGTCGCGCACCAAGTGACCAGGGTAGGGTTGCACCAGCCATTCGTAAGTTCTTACTTAAATTAGAATGTTAAGTTCACACTAGAGGCTAGTAACTACTTGCTAGTTTGTAACTACATTTGTACTTACTTCGGTTGCACCAGCTGTTCGTTAAGCAGGACGTAGCTAGTAGTTCTTAAGCTCTCCGTAAAGTAATGCGTAGTCGCATAAAATGACGTTTACCCTAAATCATCCAATAGAAACCTTCAAATACACGAGCAGAACTTGTTTAAATGTTATTGATTTGAATTAATCCTTCAGTCGAACTTCTTTAGCCTCACGTATACTAACGGTAAAAACAAGTTTCCATTAAAAACAATACATTAATAACATTAGTCTATATGTAAGATATTTTTATATGTAAATAACATTCAGAAACTGTAATTGAAATAAATAAGGATCAATAAATACTGAAAGAAAAAAAAAACATAAGAAATGCCATTTATTTATTATTTCATCTGACATGCGCAAACACGGACCGAAGTGCACAGAGGCACGCTGTAGATGGGGTATTGAAGACGGGCTAAAAAATAAACAAAGTACTTTTATTCACATATTGTTCTCTCTCTTAATATGTACGTGAGTGTAAATGTCAGCAGCATCATATATGCCAAAAGGATTGGAGGTTGTCAGGTAAAAGAAGAGCATATTGATGCAATTCACTCAGTCTGCTATTTTATTCCAACCGTTACTCCTGACCAGACGCGTCCGTAAATATTTAGTTTATACGTAGAGTTACACTTCAACTAAGTGTAATGGTGCAACGAAAAAATATTTAGTAGTGCGTAAGTTGTAATTTAGTGCCAATTTACGTCAAAACTAGGCTAGGTTGTAACTTGCGTTCAGCTCGTGCAACCGGCCCCCGGGTCTCGAAAAAGAACACAACTTCTGCAGTTTGGCAGTATTTCGGGTTTCGACCGAACGAGAAGGGAGAGGCGGTAAATACGGACGAGGCAATTTGCAAATTGTGCAACAAAAAGGTGACCGCGAGAGATGGAAATACCTCGAACCTAAGGTGACACTGTCTGAGCCTTATGTCATAATTTTTTTATTATTCACGGTAATACCGTATACCGAGGTAAAATAGGGAGGAGGTTTGACGGTATCAAAATTTGGATACCGCCCAAGCCTAATTGAAATGTATTTTTTTAATGTTTTATTCCTGTGATGTAAAGCTACATTTTCAGCATCATAACTCTAGTCTTCAGTGCATGATATTTCAGAAATCGCTTTTCTGCTAAAGAAACATTTCTGATTATCAATTTTGAAAACGTTTGTGCTGCTTAATATTTTTGTGAAATCAGTTTCCATTTTTCTCCAGGATTCTTAGATGAATAGATGAAGGCCCAAAAGAACAGCATTTATTTGAAATTGAAATGCTTTATAAAATCAGGAATGTTTTGGTTACTTTTGGTCAATCTAATTTGTCCTTACTGAAGAACAGTATTAGAAAATGCTAGTAATAAATTTCGCACTCCACAAAAATGTAATTAATCCCAAACTTTAAAACTATGGTGTTTTTGCTTTGAAATGGTTTAGCGGGGCATTTTTTCGGTTTAGAAGGGATTCGTAATGTTTAAAGAAAAGTAACAGTCAAGGCATGTTTGATGTTTTCCTTTGAATTAACACAAAAAGACAGCAATTCATAAAAGTAAATAGCAATTTACATTTATATACTTCTACAAAGACCTTGAGACAAAAATCAGATTTTTTGCATATCCAGATATTATCCAGACGAGTTTTTAAAAGTCTGAACAGCAAAAAAAAAAAAAAAAAAAACTTGAAGCTGTGTTTATTTATTTTTCATACATTTGTCATCCAGTACTAAAAAACTTTATTAAAATAAAGAAATAATAATAATAATCATCAATTTCTGTAACCCCTCATGTTTTCCAATCCAATGATGTTTAATGGGATTTTTTTTTCCTCCCATAGAACACAAAAGGAGTTTATGTGGTAGAGTCTCCAGACTGTTTTGCTGAAGGGTGTGCTGCTTATTGAATGGAGTAGTTTAATGATCAGGGGACACCGAGTCCGCTCCTAATTAAGTTCTCAAAAATAAATCAATCAGCGTGTAACCTGCAGAGGAAGAGACACTCGCAGATGTTTCCATGGAAACCATCAGTGAGCTGCAGGAATATGAAGTGTTGTCACAGGGTCAGGAGGTTATGTGGTGAAAGCGCTGTCTAACAGCATCACCTACGTTCTGAAGCAAAGACACATCTGTCCAGCTCAGATGCCTCTGCCTCTCTCAGACCTGCTTCATTTAATTGGGCTAACTGAATCTAGATACACAGTTATCTCAGCCAATGGCACAGTATCGATCGCCCAAGCTGTTTTGTTGTAGTCTGCCATAACAGGCTTTCTTTCTCTCTTCTTACATAATGTTGCATTCACTGTATTAGTCATGCAGGATTTGTCTCATTCCGACTCTAAATTCTGATTGGATGAGCCTGTTTGAAGGGGTTATAATTTAGGTACACAAGCATTAGTGCTGTGACCACTGAGCAAAAGAAAACATTCACCTCGACCACTCACGGTCTGAAATGCCACCAACAAACAAGGAAAAGTCTCAGTGGACCAAGTGTAAATCGGTATAGGGCTAAATATCATCGCTATTGAAGCACTGCTGGACCAGTCAAATTAGAGCACAAGAACTAATCGTTCAGTGTTTATTGTGATAACCACACATTCAGTATTAGTCAAGCTTCTATGTTCTTTTCATCCTTAAACAGCTTTTAATTTTGAGTTTAGGTGTTTCTTCAATTATGGACACTTTGGGATCTTTGAGCTTTTAGAAAATAAACTCCCTGAAAACACATTTTACACACACTAACTTAATTTGATTATTAACAATATCTGAAAGTGTAAATGCCAGCTTATGCATCTCACACTCATTTGTTTTGTTTTGTTTTGTTTTGTTTCCTTTATCCCCCCTTTTTTTAATAGAAAAGCCAAACTCTTTTTTTTAAAAAAAAAAAACAACAAATGCCATTTCCACACATTTTCATTAAGTTTTCTTATCTCATATATATATATATATATATATAATATTATTATGTAATCTAATATTAATATTTTTCAAAATAAAATATAAATTTCAAATCTTAAATGAAAATTAGAAATGTTACCTTGGCAACCAACTTAAACTTATTTGTTAAAGTACAAACATTACTTGAAATGAAAATGAAATGCATTCAATAAATTAAAACTGATAAATATAGATTAAAAAAATGACTAAAATGTGAAAGAAAACTGAAAATATAAAAATGAAAGCGAATTCAAAACAGTAACAAATGCTATATATTGTATATAAATAATACAGAAAGAACACAAAATGAACACATCAAACTAAATGCATAACTTGAGATGTGGTAGTATTTGAAAAGGAGCCGTTTTAATGTACAGTCACTCACAAAAAATTGAAGAAATCCAAAGTATTTGATGCCATCTTCTATCATCATTCTGTGCAAATTGTTTAAATCGTGAAGCCACTCAAGCTTGTCTTTTATGTTTTTATCACGCGCTTTGCATCATGCCTAACAGCTCTTACCCATGGTAAAAGGAAGGCCACTGTGGTTTGATAGTCCCTATTAATCTGTTGTGAAAAAAACGTTTAATATCTATTCCAATTGTTCAGATAGTCAGATGTTTGTTATGCATTGAATATAATGCAGAATTAAAGTTTCTTCTTGTCTCATGTGTGACACTGGCCTTGGCTTGACTCCAGCAGCTCTGTAGTGTGGTCAGACCAGTGGTGCTTCTCATGAAGTGCATTCTGGGAATTCCTAAACATAATGGGAGGTTCTTTAAGGATCCTTCATTCACTCAAGGCTTTAGCATAATAGTGTGTTTCACAAGAAAGTTCAAGCATAGTTTGAGCAGAAAACGGCGAGAGAAGCTTGCATGGATTTTCTGTGGTTGTTCTTTAACTAGTGATGATGAGTGAGTGATTAGTGCTTTGCTTGCACTCTCATTTGGTGTCGTCTTCACTCATTAAATAGGCTGATGTGCATTTTTTAACTAGTCAAATAGATCTCCATTGGGTCTTTTTAAAGGAGAACTTGCAGATAAACTTGCAGTGCTTGTATTATCACAGTTGCCTCAACTGGTGGGTCATGACCCAAAATGGGTCACAGGTCTGTTTTGATGCAGTGTTTTGTCACAAAAAGCTAATGAGTATTTGGCCCAGTGTTTGTTCCATGTTACACCCGTAAGTCACACTTTTGTTGTTTATGCATTTACAAAATTATCATTGTTAGTGTTTTGTAACTGAATTTTGAGGCTATCTGTATGCTAGTGTCTAACCTGAAAACCATATATACACATATAACCATATATACACACATTTATTCAATCAAATGCTCTTTAGCATGCATCCCTCTCCTTAGCACCACATACAAATGGCTAGCAAGCAAGTGTAGTATCAATGCTGTGTACCTTTTTAGGCTGTGGCTCTTCAGAATGCCCTTCCCAAACTGCCTATATCATAGGTCCCATATGTATGGACTCTGTGACGCAGTAAACTTGCTCGGTAGCCCACCACAGAATTTGCAGTGTGGAGTTCTTGGGTTTGATAAAAGAGCTCAAAAGCTAAAATGACATGGTTGTTTGAGTCAGTGGTGTATCAGAATTTCCAATATGGTTATGTTTTCATTATGAGTTATTCTTTTATGGTTTTATTACATTATATTCACATTACTGCATTGTTACTCATATACTCAGTTACTCAAGTATTATGCATTTATATTCATAATTCTTGTTAATTCCAATTGTACTCATATTCCATTGATGTGGTACATTTCCTTCATTTGACACAAAAAGTACATTTTGTTATGCTTAAGTGATCTTAAGTCTCTATTTTTATCTTACTTCTACCTACTGCATTTCATAGGTCAAGTCAGATTTTTAACCTGTTCTCTTAGATTTTTAGCAGAATATATTCAGTTCAGCTATTGTATCCAATTGTAATCTTTTCTATTAATTTTCATATTTTACATTTAATCATCTAAAATCATTATCTCTTATGCATATGATAAATGATTTTAATAAAATATAATTTTTTTGGAAAGACTTCATCTGCCTGGATCTCTTCTCAGTGCATCAGTGAACAAATGCATTTTTCTCATGTTTGATTTTGTTAGCAGTATTAGTTATTTATAGTGTAGGTATTATTTTAAAACTTAGAGCATTAACCTTTTTGCACAACTCGCCAGACATTTCATTTCCAAACTGCTGTGCTACATACAACAACCAATGTAAAAAAAAAAAATGCACTTGTTAAGTGATTGTCTTGGTTATTAATAATTTAACACATTGTTGGGCCTGTGCAGTTAATGGGGAATGTTAATGTTTGTTTTTTAGAATGTATGTTTGGTCGCCGCTTGATGTCCAATGTACAAACTTGGTTGTGAAGTAAATCCAGTTGGGAACCACATTGGCAGGCTTGTGTTTAGGAGGATTCATCATTGTTGAGCCTGAATTAGGGATCGAAACTGAGATGAGATTTGTATTGCATATTGAAAAATAAGCCTGCATGCAGCCTGCCCAGAAACACAGAGGGAGAGAGAAAGAGATGATCCTGCTCTTTTTGGCCCCTTGATGTGATTAAGACAGGGGTCTGATGGAGGGGGGAGGAACAGGACGCTAGTCATTAGACTGATACAGTCGCTATACTCCACACATTCCTCTCTGATTGCACACAACATGTGCTCCGTCTGCCGAGGACCCATGCACAGACCTCTGCCGCATTAGATTAGCACTGCCAGCATGTTGTCAAGTGCAAGGCCAGCTGTTGTTGGGTTCGGAACATTTGTAGTGTCAATCATTTATTAAGCCTCAAAAAAAAACAGAAACACATCGATGGTGTTTAAAGAGTTGCATACCAACAAGTTTTGATGTTCGAAAAATTATCCTTCATGTAAAGCACAATTTAGTAAGTTTACCATTTTAAATTGCACAGAAGGAAGGCGGGAACATTTCCTGTGTGATCTGCCCCTTAGTGAACTCAAACTCATCTTCAATCTGTTTTCAATAACTTTTTGATACCAAAACTTGTTTTGCTTCAAACTAAGGAGATTTATGTAAGGGATAATGCATAATTAGGTGGTCATAACCATAAAATACACCTAGACAGCATGATCCGGGCCCCAAGAAGAGGATAATTCACATCTGCAATAATGTCTTGTCACTCTTCCCGGCCCTGTTTCCTCTTAAACGCTTCTCGGAGTGTGTTTAGGTAACATTTTCCCTTAGCCTTTTATTGCTAACACTTTATTTCTTTTGTTTCTGGCTTGTCAGTGCTAATGTCAGTATTAAAGTCAACATTGGGTTCCCCACAGCACCATAAATGCTGGGTGGCTGAGCAATGGTTGCCTTGGTCGGTAATCAAAAGGTTGTAGGATTGAATCTGGAAGTAGTGTATGATGTGGCTTTGTTTAGAAATAAATGGACGCATTGGGTGTATCTTCATATTTTTCCATTTACTAATGATGACAGGAAAGTTCTTTGGGAATATTGCAACAAAATGATGGGCCAAGTATTCACAGTAAATGATGTTTCATCAATGGATTTTATCCATTTTATGAGCCAAAAAGTGGTTACTCATAAATTTCTTGAAGTAGCATCATTGCTATTCTTTGATTGATTGTGCATATTTTTTGTACCAATCAAAGTTTAATTACCAAAAATGCAGTTACAATTTCCTTAAGGCTACTTTAATCCCCTTTAGAAAGATAAGGCTCAAAGGCAGCTCAAACAGCCAACTGCTGTAAATGTTTTGACTCAACCTAAACCTAAATTGAACAACCTAGGCTCACTGGAAGAACGTGAAGATAGTGAAGATAAAAGTGAATGTGGCAACGTTTTATGTTTCTTGTTGTATCTAACAGCCAATTTGGAAATTAAATGTGGCACTAAAAGTCATTTCAAAATAACATACAAATAAACCTAAATGATAGTGTTAACAAAAGAGATAAACATGAGATAAAATGTTTTTTTTTTGATGCAACCATCCCATTTTAGTTTGTTTCTACAACTTTTTGATCTCTTTAATCAAGTTATTTGACACAAATTTCATAGAAAGCTCACATAGCAAGTGCAATGCTGTACCAGGTGAGCTACTGAGCAAGTTTACTAAGGCAGAAATGGAGCTGGATATGTGATGCAAATTCGTTTATAAATCATGCACTATAATAAAAGTGGTTTGAGCTCATGACATTTTATTGTGCAACGAACTGCACAAAATAATTTGTGTAGAAAGGAACAAAAGTTTTCAGTGTTTTACTGAAAACTGCAGTAAATTGTTAAATAAGGACATTTTCATAGTTTAACAAAACTGTAGGCAGAGGCATTCTTTTTTTTAATGAGCCTGTGTTGCAAATAAAAACTGTAGTCATGGTCTCTAGATTATTTATTAACTGTGCAGGCTTCAGTTTTTAAAGAAGTGGTTGCACTGCTAACATCGTGGGAAAATGAAATATCTGTATGTTTACTTGCTTGGTTGAACTTGTTAACACCTTATACACAATATAAACCTTTAACATCAACTGTAATTGTCTTCATTTGCAACCATATTTATCCAGTATTCACTCACTTTTTTTACTGTCGCTTTCTTGCCCTGTCACTAAAGTGAAGGTGTTGCACACGTCCCCCTTACAGAGAGTCAGGAATAACCAAGCTCTCAGACAAAGTGTATGCTGGCCTCATATTCCAATTAGCTCTTGCAATTAGGCTGGCAGATGTAGCACACGAGGACTGGGATGATAAAATTAGCAACACTGAGAGAATTTAGAAAAGAAACCACCTAAGCCCCACCCACTCCCTCTGACCTCACTTGTGATTCATGAGTTCAAGGTGTTAGCATTACACCAAGCTAATTACACCTAGCTTACCTGACACTAACATTAGCAGAAAATTGCAAATTTTCAGTGTTGAATGGTGTTTGTGTTAGAGTTACACTGTTTAAATTTTGTAGGCACTGGAGTGCTGACTACAGCTCTGCTCCTGTGAGCTGTTTTGCCGTCTGCTGCTTACATAGACAGATGTCTTCATAGGCAGCATTTTACCTGAAATGGCACCTTATAAGTGGCTGAAGTGGAATGCGGTACATTGACACAAAGCAGACGAGAAGAACACTACTGATTTGAATAGTATTTGACGGTATTGTTGCTAAATGTAAATGTATTTTTCGCTAAACTTAAACGGATACATGCAATAATTTTGATCAGTCTGAATATGTCCAGTCTGATTTTAGGTTTATATGAACCCTAAATTTTGCAATCTGATTTACATATGCGTTTACATGGGTAGTAGCTTTTGTGTATTTCGAACAAAACTTCAGTGCATCTGCAAGCTCGGGTGTTTACATGAAAGTTTATTAGTTCAATTGAGCATGGAAGCGATTGTTCGGGTGCATGTTAATGTAGGTATAGTGCATTCTGGGATTACCTGCTCTGAGAAAGATACATGCAATGCGTCCAGTTTTGGCTAAAACGAGGCACCTTTGAAGCCAGTAGAAGATTGTTTCCTGTGTTTTGGGACAGCTTTTGCATCGAGAACTCATACGTGATGCCTTAAAATGCTGCCTGGGTAGGCGGCTTGCTAGGTTTTGGAACAGAGCCCACGTCATTACTGTTTTATCATTCCCACGTCAGCGTCACCCAATTTTGCTCTTGATTGCTGGAGTGCCATATGAGTCCAGACCTGGTCTCGCCTAACCGTTATGTAAACCACCCACTGTAGCACCAAGCATGTACTGTAGCACCAAGCTTTTCACATCTCTACCTCTCTTCATTGTACCTTATCTCTCTCTTCCTCTCTTTCTTGCCCTCACATGTTATGAGGATGTTGTTGACAGGGTCTTTTTAATGAGGTATGCTGACAGGGCATTATAAAGGACTCGCTGGGGTATAGGGAAGGAGAGGGAAACAGTCAGAGGCTAGGTAAAGAAAGATTTTCTGAAAAATCCCTTGAAATGGAGAGAGGTCTTTCATCCTTCAGAGAAGAGAGAGGTACTCTTCAGTGTCAATGTGTGCTCTCCACATATCATCTCGTGCCTGAACATTTCATACCTTGTCTTGCTGTTGTGCCAAAGCCTGCAGACTGGCATTGAGACACATGAAGCCCAAACAAAAAACCCTTGCTAATATTTTGATCAATGAATATGTTGTTTTTTTCCTTCACTTGCTGTGCATCGCTTTTTTTCATTCCAACTAATGGAGCTGGGGTGACTGATTTTGCTGAGGCACTGCTGCCTACTCTCCATCTTACTCTCCGTCAGGTGCAGACCCACTTTTAGAGCTACCCAGAGAGCGTGGCAGGAGCGGGAAGGTGACCTGTGACGTCAAGCCTGTGAAGCCTAGGGAACAGGTCTTGTCTCTCTACTAGAGATTCCCTAACTAACAGCGCTTGTTTTGCTCCCAGACTTCATTTATTGTGGAAAACATTGACGTTTTTGAAGGATTGATGAAATATTGAGTGAAACATTTGTCAAACTAGTCCTTAAGTAGTTTGATGGCTATTAATACCTGACCCAAATCTGCTACATAAAGTCTGCCCAAAAATGCCTTCCAGTCCAGGCAACTGAGAGCGTTTTGACCTGGTATTTCTCAGTCTGTTGGCATGTTCCAGCCTGTATTTGGCTCCTCTATGTATCTTGATTGATTGAACAGCATCTACCCTGCCTAAAACTCTTAAAAATGCTCAATCCTGGGTAGCACCAGCTGTTCTGGAGGTCTTTTTTAAATTGGGAGAAAGCTAGCTACCGCTTGTTTTGTAAGTACTTGAGTGCCGCTTTGTTCCTATCACTTAAATCACCTAATGCTTAGCCACTTACTATGTCATCTACCTTTATGGATCCATTAAGTTGCAAATTTGTGAACTTAAAGTAGTATTTAAGGATTTGCCGTTGCCTTTATTTAAATAGAAGAAGGTAGTTAGATTAGACAGGCAGTGAAATGGGAGCGAGAGTGTGGGAAAGGATCGGAAAGGACCACAAGCCAAGAATTGAACTTGGTTGTTCAGGGTGCAATTTGTATTGGAATTGGTAGTACACACTGAATAAAAGTGCCTTCTGTACCTTCTGAATAAAAGAGCCATTTGGCAGTTAGTGAAGTCATTGCATCACTGCAGATACTGTTAGATGGTCCAGTTTTCCAGTTCTAAGTCTTTTGATTAGTACTGCACACCATATGTGACCTTGGACTGCAAAACCAATTATGAGAGTTAATTTTTCTGAAATTGAGATTTATACATTACCTGAAAGCTGAATAATTAAGCTTTTCATTGATGTTTTCCATTGATTTGTTATGATAGGACAATATTTGGCTGAGATACAAATATTTTAAAATCTGGAATCTGAGGGTGCAAAAAAAAATATATATATATATATATATATATATATTGAGAAAATCGCCTTTAAAGTTGTCCAAATGAAGTTCTTAGAAATGCATATTACTAATCAAAAATTAAGTTTTGATATATTTACAGTAGGAAATTGACAAAATATCTTCATTGAACATAATCTATACTTAATATCCTATTATATTAATTTTGACCCATACAGTGTTTTGTTGGCTATTGCTACAAATATACCCGTGCTACTTATGACTGGTTTTGTGCTCCAGGGTCACATATTGTCTGGACCAACTCTAATGTAAATTATAATATAAATTACTTTAATGCTATTTGAGTATAAGAAAACGCATTCAAGCAGCTTTTTGAGATTTCGGTATTTCCCCATTCAAACAGATAAGAGTCTTGTGCCCAAAAATAGCTGCCCAGAGGCATTGCTAACACTTGACTATCCTTGAAGGGGTCTTTGGTTGTATAAGAAATCACATAGTTCCCTACTATATTGTAAGAGGGAAAAACAGTGCACGTACAGTACACTAACAGTGCACATACGATAAACACTTTGAAACAATGCAACTGACATCACATGACAATGACAAGACAATTGCAGTTGCTTACATCTGGATTATGTTCATACTACACACATTCACACTATATAGAATGTACTTTTTATCTGTTGCAAAGTAAGTACTCGGAGAATATGCTTTTTTTTTTTTGGTTGAAGAAAATAGCGAGGAATGCGCAAGCGTAGCTGCCATTGCCATTTTTAAAAGTATGAGACTAAAAGTTAATTGATGCTTTAATGTCATGGATTTAGCTAGATGCTAATGCTAAAAAACAAACTGACACGCTAAATGATAACAGGGTTTATGGTATCAATTCTATGACATGGTATTATGTGCGAGTAAAGGGATTGAGATTGAGGGTTAGAGATTGGCCAGTAGTGATGTTTACTGTGGAAAACTGGCTTGATTTAGACTGTTTTTGAGTTGTTTGTGGAGGGATGGTCGAAAGGTTCCTGTGAGGTGTTAAAGGCTGCTGTATGGGATGTAGTTATTCATGGTGAATTTTGGAGGAAGAAAGCAGGGTTCGGTGGTGTTGTGCTGTCAGCTTCAGGCCTTTGTTAACCCTAAGGCCCTGGCAGACTGTGGCTGCTCTAATTGGAGGAAGCCCTGAAGGGGAAGTGGATGGTGCTCAGGGTGCTATGACAGATGCCCGCTCGAGTGAGCATCACTGAAGGATTACAGCATGGCAAGGCGGTAAAGTGTTTATTTTGGTTGCACTAGGAACGGAGCTTCGAGACAATTTGCCCTCCCTGCATATGTGCCCTCTCAGAAACACCAGACATTCCAGCCCTTCCTTAAAACGCACTGTATACACATCCTGGCAGTTTAACAAGCCCACAAACTAGCACTTCGGAGCAAAATATGTTCATTAACTCCTAACATATGCTCACTTTCTATCTCTTCTACTTCATCGCATCCTCAAAGACACAGCCTCAAAGCCCTGAACAAAATGTCAAAGCTCTTTGCTCACCCCCAGAATGAGTGTCTGCTTCCCTCCCACAA
Organism: Acrossocheilus fasciatus; assembly: GCA_036784905.1. Classification (NCBI taxonomy): domain Eukaryota; kingdom Metazoa; phylum Chordata; class Actinopteri; order Cypriniformes; family Cyprinidae; genus Acrossocheilus; species Acrossocheilus fasciatus. The sequence continues at coordinate 26,863,607 of CM071940.1, read as the reverse complement.
GAATAATCACACTCTGTTTAACACAACATGGAATGATGGGTGGTGTGAACGAGGGATGATGCTGTGGACAGTTTTTGCATTAGGGGAAATGGAAGCATCTCTGGTATCTTTGGGTGTACAGATCATAGATATGTATAGATCCTCCAGATACGTTGACACATCCGCCATTTTGGAACGGTCAACTTGACGTCATTCACCATAATAATCAATGAATATTCAGAGATATACATGCGTATAACTTACTGTTACAGACGCACACAGTCAACTTGCGCTGGGTTCGCAGACCTTTCCAAAAATGGTGGATGACTTGCGTGTTGCGGCCCATAGAAACAGTCGCTAATGAGGCATCTACGTGTATATTTCTATGGTACAGATGCACAGCCCCTGCTGCCTCATATTTTAGATGTTTTGTGCTGGAGCTCCTTGGTCAACTAACTAGAAGGCACTAACCAGGCTAAACCTTCATGGAAATTCATGCATAATCTAGTCTTTTTAGCAGGCAATAAATGCTATCAGTTGCCTTTTAACCAGTCATCTGCTGACGTTGTTTGTAATTTTTTTTTTTTTTTTTTTTTTGGTAAACAAAGCTAGATAATACTATAATCTAATTTGTATCTGACAGCATTATTAAATTAACCAAGTATTTAGTTAACAAGCAATGGATTGGACAGGTTGATTTAATGAATTTACTTATGTATTTATGTATACATATTTGCCCAATAATTATTATTTGAATGGTTATTTAAATGTTTTGTTTTTGAATATCTGTCCTTGTTTCAATTTCTGCATTTTCGTAGTTTCACTCTGTGCTGTTTTTGAAATAGTTAGTCTATGTTTACAGTGACACTTTTATAATTATATTTATTGTATTTAGTATTATTATTTATTTATTTATTGTGTGTATGTGTGTGTGTATGTGTATATATATATATATATATATATATATATATATATAATATTTGTTTATACATTTATTTATTAGATCAGCGTATTAGAATGATTTCTAAAGGATCAAGTGACACTGTAGGCAGGAATAAATGCTGCTGAAAATTCAGCTTTACATCACATGAATCAATATAGCAATGAGTTTTTTTTGTTGTTGTTGATTTAATTGTAATATTACAATATTAGTGTTTTTACTGTATTTTTGAGCACATCAATGCTGCCTTAGAGAGCACATAAGACACTCAAATAAAGACATTTAAAAAGCTTAATATTTCCAAACATATCTGAATATTTCTCAGAAATTAAATTTTCCTTGATCTTTTGACATACTAAATTTCCTTGCAGCATTTAAAAATTATATTTTTATTTTTTAGTGTTTTATTTTATTTTACTTTTATTTAGACAAAATAGTATGTAATTTTAATATTAGCTTATTGGCCAAAGGTGAAAATTTTCAGTTGATTGGTATTAATTAGCCTTTTAAAGTTGGTGCATCCTTAGTGTGAGGATTTTATATGGGCCTGCCGATAACCCATGCACACTTAACATGTTGCAATTCCACCTTTTATAAACAACTTTCCCTCTCTTGCAGAGCATCATGGAACAGTTCAATCCCTGTTTGCGGAATTTCATCGCCATGGGAAAGAACTACGAGAAGGCTCTCTCCAGTAAGTACCCTCACAACACATCTCCAGACATCCGCCGTTTCATCCGCGCTCAGGCAGCTGTCCAAACCTTCCACGCCTTCCCATCCGCCTTTAATGCCACTTCATTTGAAGATGATGACAATATTTGTCATCCTGTCATTCAGATGGCCACACAGCCTTATCAACTCTCACACAGACCGAGACACCTCCTGAGCTCAGATGGGCCGAACACAAGTGCTCTGCTGATGAGGGCATTCACAGAGGAGATAATGTGCCCAGCCTCACTGATGATTTGATATTTAGCCATTAGACAGTGGAACAATCAGACGACTTTGAAGGCTTTGTGCGGTAGGTGACTGATGAAACCCAGACAATTGCCCATTGATGTCTGCGTTCACATTGGCAAATGTAATCTTGCTCTGGCAGCCTCGGCCCAACAGTGGCCATAAAACCTTTAGGGTGATGTGCAGGAATACATCTTAAAGGAATATCCCAGGTTTTGTCATAGCTCAATCGACAGCATCGATTTTGGGAAAAAAAAAAGTATATATTTTTCTTTAAAATCTGGGTTACAGTGAGGTGCTTACAATAGGATAGTGAATAGGGACAATCTATAAATGTTAAAATCAGAGTTATTTTAGTGTCATTGAGATACTGTTAGAATTTATTCATACTGATATTTTGAATCTGTTTTAATTTTATACTTTTTTTTAATTCTAGTTTAGTGATGGTAAAAAATGATTTAAACCATTTTGCAGCTTAAATAATGCATTTTTTACGTATGTATGTACTTTTTATGTACTACATTTTTACTGCAATTTCAGCGTAAAAAAATACTGTGACAAATTGTCTCCAGTATTACATTATTAGTGTGTATTTTACAACTGATAAACATAATGGCAATATTATATAATGTTAATATATCTACTTGAACCACAACTTAAATAAGATAAAATGTAACACACAATACTGTAATGTTGACAAAAGTCAGAAGCAAAAAACAATTTGTAAACGATATAATCATATGTGATGTGTGTCGCAGAACTTCTGGGAATGTATTCTTACTTCACTGTAAATTGTGGTAATTTTTAAAGTTTACTTCCAAAAAACATAAATTTGACAGTATCTTACATATAATGTAAATTACATATAATGCGGCCAAATAAAATTGTTCACTATGTATGGCAAGATAACTTAGTTAACCAATTAATAGGTTTTTATCGTTGCATTTTTAGTCCTTCTTTTCAGTAAAAATTCCAAAAAATTTGTACAAAGTGCAAATGCCGTCAGCTGAGCTTACTCTCATTGAATCCACAATATTCCTTTAGAAAATCACAAAGGAAACAAGGGCTACCCATAAATCCCAGCACCCAACCTACTTTGGGATTTATGTAAAATCTGTGAGACAGCCTGCCCTTCAAACTCTTGAGCATTAGAGGCAGACTGGCTGAGGTGGTTGAAAGACTCTTATCCTCAAAACGGGGCTGACTGCACACAGGGGTCCATATGCTGCCAGACTGCTGTCCACAAGTAGCCAGTTGGGTAGAGTAGTAGTGCAAATTACGTAGCAGTGGCATAGAGAATGGCGTGGGTTTTTTACCATAGAAACATGGCTGAAAGGACATAAAGGCAAGACACAGAGTTGAAAAACAGATTTATTCCATAATTAACTACCCCATTCTGAGGGAAACTGGGGTCTGGTGGGAGGTCCTAGGCCACTAAGCCCACCAGAATAAATCGTAATCCTCTTTTGCTCTCAGGCCATGTCTTTACCACCCTATCCCTTGTTTTAGGAAATTAAATCACTCAGACACAAAGTCAGCAAAGCTTTCTACCCCCATTTATTATTTCTGACTGGTATTGTTCTTGCTGATTTGTTTTAGAGCCTCAGGCACAGAAAGATGAATGAGTGCAGTAGGAGGAGTGTGTTATGACATGGTTCTTTCTCAGTAAAAGAGAGAATTTCAAAGCAGGAGACCTACTTATATGGATGAGAATTGTGGAGATTCCAGGACCACTTAGGAATCCATTAACAAGATTTGAGGAAACATGCAAACTATCTATACATCCATTCTGCTCCAAACCACTCTCGTAGGGTCAAAAGGATAATGGAGTCTATCTCAGGTCTCCCATTTTTAAGAACCACATGTGAGAGAGAGTATTGAGAGTAGACAGGGAGAAATTGGATAACCATCAGCTATTTTCTTTCCGCATAATGGAATTCATTCAGAAATTATTCGTTTGAGAATTAGACTACACTGGTCACACTTTGTTTGTTGTGCTAACTACTGAGCACAACAAAATAATTGGATTGTGCAAGTTGTCTATTTGTTGTCTTAGTATTATTTTGTGACTTTCAGTATTTCTCTCTCATCATATTCAGTTTGGTCTGCTAACAATCTTAAAGGGGTGGTTTATTGCAATTTCACTTTTTTAACGTTAGTTAGTGTGTAATGTTGCTGTTTGAGCATAAACAATATCTGCAAATTTGCAGCGCTGAAAGTTCAATGCAAACAGAGATATCGTCTTTTAAAATTCTGGAAGTTTAATGCTTACAAAAACGGCTGGTAAGGGACTACAACGAACTACTTCCCAGGTCTGATACATCACGGACCCAGATAAACCCCGCCCTCGGGAACATGTAAGGAAGGGCGCGAGGCCATGCTGTGCTGCTTTAGAGAAGAGGAAGAGAAAACTAGGGGTGCACGTAAAGATCTATTCATATATGAATCGCGATTCTGTCTTCTAACGATTCTATTGGATTCACAAGTTTCAAAATCAATGTTGTAAAACAGCCGTTCTTAATACTGTTCCTCGTGTTGCTCTGTCTCTCTCTCTCTCTCTCTCTCTCTCTCTCTCTCTCTCTCTCTCTCTCTCTCTCTCTCTCTCTCTCTCTCTCTCTCTCTCTCTCTCTCTCTCTCTCTCATTCATATCCTCAAATCAGTTCCAACTATACATTTTCACATAGCAATGAGAAGCGTTATACATGGACGCGTGTGCGGTTGCCGTACTGTATTAAAGCTTTAATCAGAATAAAACCGTATATTAAAAGCTAACATAAGCAGTAGCATAATAACAGTGTATCTAAACGTATGAGACAACAAACAAACATACCATTAAGAGCCGTGCTTGCACAGGTTCTGCGCGATCCTCTTCACTAATATCCTCTGTGTCTCAATCGGGCTCAAATTGATAAGCAATATAGACGACGCCATTGTTTACAATACAACCGGAGCACATGCTGCTGAGCTGAAGGGCGGGACATTTAGACGCACGCTCGGCGGTTTAGTGAATCACAACACACTGAGCCAGCTAACCAATCAGAGCCCATCACGTATTTCTGAGGGAGGGACTTTATAAAAACAGGAAATAATCGAGGCATTTGTAAATTATATGAAAAATAATGCGAAGCATGAACACATGTTTGATTGCACCCCATAAACACAATCAAGCCTAGAAAAAAAAAGTCAACCACCCCTTTAAATAATTAGCTGTGGCTCTGTTGATTCTGTATTTTAGTACCTGCTGTTCCACATTGACAGATGAATGGAGATGTTCAAGAATTGTTAACAGAACTAAACTTCATAAATCATACAGTCATGGTATTTATTTATTATTATTATTTTTAATAATGCGTTTTCAATCACCAAAGTAATTTCACTTAAAATAAATTTAAGGCAGCCATCATCAGGACTTTTGAAAGGGCTTATGGGCTTACAAAAAAGATGTTGAATTAAATTCACAAAAGTGGACTGTTTCAGACCAAGTTCTACAAACCCAAAAGTAATGTTTTTTATTTGCATTTAAATTCATTAAGCTTGCATTTTAAGTGAGGCTGAGCATTAACATGAAATAAGTGATGTGAACATCCTTAGTCTGACTTGTGTATCAGTTTGTTGAGTACACTGAAAGTTTTATAACCTTATAAAACTGGAGAACACTAATCACTTCAATGGTGACTTGAAAAAAAATCAACAGAATATAATCAAAAACACTAGATATAGCTAAAACATCCACTTCTCAATAACAATTTATTTGTAAGTTAACTTGTATTTTTATTTAAAGCGGCAGTCCGTAACTTTTTTTATTTTTTTATTTCAAAATTTGCTACATTTATATAAGCGAGTAAGTGTTTATGTTCAGACTATTTTAGACTGGTTTGGGTAGGTACCACTGCGGAGTAACCGGTACCTGTGTGATTCGTCATAGACATAAACAGAGAGAAGTATCTACGTCTACAATTTTCTTCTGCAAGATGCATGCGGTTCTGTTTATTAACCGCCAGAGCACCAAAAGTTATGGACTGCAGTTTTAAATTTTAATAATTTAAATTAAGTACTAAATTACATAAAGTCAGCTTAACATTTTGATGTCACATTAACTTTTTCTACATTTTATATTAGTCAACCTTTAAAACAAAACAACTCTTCTTCCTTTCTTTCTGTCAAATCAGTTTATCAGCAAAAATATGAGTTCCTGTACTGGCCTATCCAACCTAGAAGAATATAGGTAGAAAGAAGCAAAGAAATAGCAACCTAAAAAATACAGTGGGCCTTCTATCTGTCTCTATGCGAGTTCCCAGAGTTGATGGTCCCATCTGTCAGGCACGTTTTTGCATAATTTCCTTGTAAATAAGCCCTGAACACTATCCACATAGTGGCTCACCTAGTGCAACAGTCTGCTTTGGCTTACTTAATCAGAGCCACAGCTGGTCAGCTTGATCAATTGTTTGCTCAACCGATTTTTTTTTTTGTGGCCTTTCTGCCCGTGCCAGAAGTGCAGGGTGGTTTTCCACAGGCTCTCAGTAGATTCAAATGAAGGTCTCAATTGATTTCCATAAAGAATAGCTGACTGGTATCCGTTTTCTCCATGCCTGTTTTCTACGCTCTCACTCTGAGGGAGGTGAAGAGGCATTGTTTCAGCCGTGGCGCAGTGTGGGACACTCTTAAAGGAAGCATGTTGCATAACAGTACCTGAGCTGCTCTTGGAAGTTTTTGGGGAAGACCAGCATCTTGGATGCCAGGTCTTGCTTTGCAATTATAGTTTGTGGCAGTGGCTTTGTCTGTGTCTGAGCAGCTGATTACAGTAAACATCTGTGAGGCAGGAGATACAGGTGAACCCTGTATGAGTGGGCCACCTTTACCTCTTTACTGCTCTAGTTAATAATGAGGGCCACCAGTCCTATGGAAATCACCAGCATATGCTGTTTAACTGTTCCAGATCTCTCACACTTTCCCTGAGTTGCTAATCTGATTCCCTTGGATGCACTATATATGGAATAGGGAGCAATTTTGACACACTTTCTACACAGGACGCATTGCTACAACTGAATTGCTTCATTATGATTAGCTTAGCTGTCTATGTTACAAGCATCTTTCATTTACTAACTTTTTAAAAGAAATGTATATGTTTATTCAAAGTCACATTAAACTGATTAAAAAGTACATTCATAGTGTTAGAAACAATTTTATTTCAAATAAATGCTGTTCCTCAGACTTTAATAATAATAACTTAATAATGGATTATTATTGAACAGCAAATCAGGATATTAGTATGCTATCCAAAGGATCACGTGACAATGAAGACTGGAGTAATGATGCTGAAATTTCAACTTTACCATTTCAGGAACAAATTATATTTTGCAATATATCATAACACAAATTGTAATTTAAATTGTAATAATATTCCACAATATTACTGTATTTTTGTATTTTGTAAATCTTGCTGACCCCAAACAGTGGATGGATGGATGGATGGTAGGTAGGTATAGTGGTGTAATGCCCAATTACTAGATTAAACTTGCCCCAGGTTTGAAGATTATTAGTTCAGAACACGTTTATAGATTTATTAATTGATTGAAAACAGACCAATCAGTACACAGTTTAGAGATGTTTTGTCAATAGCTTTAATATTTTTTGTGTTTTACATATTTTGTGTTATCCATTATAAATGCAGATTCATCATAAAATGAAAAGGATTTATGTTCATATTGTCCAAAACTCCACATATTGTTTATATTGTCCAAAACCCCTAGAGCTTTTCCAAACATTTGCAGAGCACTGCATTTACAGTAAATATCTTCTGTCTGTTACATCAGCCTGAGTGTGATGTCTCTGGTGACTTAATGAGACTGATACCTGTTTGAGCCACAATAAGCAAACCTGTAGTTCACGAAGTCTCAGAAAAGGTCGAGTTTTACTAGTGAATAGCCTAGCATTACTGGCCCACCAGTTAGACCAACACCAAAACAGCCTAGGCTAGACCATTTAGTTGGAAAATCGCACACATTCTCTCTCTTCCACATACATGTGGGAATCCAGGGAGAGTTTTGGAGATAATGATATTCTGTTTATTCTTTTTCATCGAAGTTGACATTTTAAAACCGTAATGAGGCATGGGATTGGGAAACGGTGTGTGTGTGTGTGAGGGAGACAGCTGGGCTGGTCTGGTAAAGAAAAAAGGGACAAATTTCCATAGTCACAGGAGGGCTATCTTTACTCATTCTAAATGTGTTTCCTGTACAACGGATTGTGTTTCCTGTTGTGCGACAGACTCATCCACTCCTATAGCTTTTTTGCCGCTCATTACCCAGCTGGACGGACACCAACTTGCGCAGATGAGAGCCGTCCCAACCTCGCCATGGACTCTTTGATCATCGAATATACTGCTGTAATGAGAGATGAGAATGTTTGTGACACATTTTTCCTCTTGCCTCTATCTTTTTGCAGGTGTGACGTTTGCAGCAAAGGGCTATTTTGATGCTCTGGTGAGAATGGGAGAGCTGGCCAGTGAAAGCCAAGGATCTAAAGACTTGGGTGAGTCTCGCCGTGCTGTTTTAGCTTCAAGGGAGCAGGCAAACTGTGTGGCTTGATCCAACATGACACCACAAAACACGCACTAATGGAACCCCATGCTCAGCAAAGTGCTGATGCTGCTTTCATTAGGCCCGACTGTCAGAATTTGTAGCTGAAAAGCTTTTTATATTGAACCTTTTTAAATCGGAAGCATTTCAGACATAGTTTATGTACTAGCTTGAATTATTCCTTGTTTTACTTGCTCAGTTTCTCCAGTTTGCGTGGAAAATGAAGTCAAAGGGCTGACAGCAGTGGATGGGAATTCAGGGAAACTCACCGATGCATCATTTATGATCCGTTTAAAAAGCAGATCTAGTTCGAGGGCTATAACATCTTGAAATAGCATTTCACTTTCTGCTACAGGAGGCTGTCAGAATTGTTGGTTGGTTCTTTGTTCTGCCAAGGATGTGAGAGTGGGTGTATGCGTGACCCTCAAGATGCTTGTTGCTGGGGATTGGCTTGAGGTACCGCAGCAAAATCTACTTTGTATTCGTGATACGTTATCCATCGTCTATTGAACTTTCAAGTCCTTTTGGGCATGGGCTGAATCTTCTTCTCCCTCACTATCAGGGGCCCCAAGTGAATTTTGACCCTAGTTGACTTTTGTTTGAGATACTGTTAGTCTACTAATACAGACGGTATGTTAGTAGTTGTTGAGTAGAGGGTGACACGGGAGTGCATTTTCAAACCTCTTCCGTCCCACTCCCACAAAAAAAAATCTCGTCCCGTCCCAATCCCACAGAAAAACTGGGGGAAAATCCCATCCCGTTCCACTCCCGGAAGAATTACTCCCATTCCCTCCCACTACCGTTTTTTTTTTTTTTTTTTTTTGGCCCGAAATCTGTCAGTTACAGTAAAAATATAATACACAAAAAATATAGTATCACAGCGTGCCCACCTTAGTTGAATAAAAACCCAAAATGTCGTTTTTTGTTATTATATTGAACTGACAGCAGTGTAGGCTACATTGCACACATTAAATTTTATGTAAATCATCCATGCTAACACACGATTTCTATTTGAATTTTGTTTTTTCATTTGAAAGTAGACATTTCACTCTCTATAGATATATTTTTCAAAGACGGAGTTTCGAAGTTTCTCGCTCAGAGACCTAACGCGCACCCTGTTTGCTTTAAAGCGCAATGTTTCATTGTTATTCTGAGTGTACACAAATAAACGAGTCTTTACAGATTCGAAAGATGTAATAGGCTACTTTTATCTGTATGACCAAAAATTACAGAGATTTTAAGAGCAAGTCAGCTTCCACTTTCCACACAAACACTTCAATAGCACATTTCTCTAGGTTAACATCATATTGAGCGGCCATGTAAAGTTGCTACTACATGCATCTTTCAGATGAAAAGCCATATTTGAGGTCGATGAATGATAGTGTGTATTACCACATAGACCAGCCGTTAACGATCTGTCCGTCACGGACTGCGTCATTCACTTAACCAGCCACACCAAAGCAAACAGGAGGAGAGCGAGACAGGGCAACTAGAATTGAGTTCTGAATTAAAATATACAGTTTATAGTTTATTTATATAAAAGGTATATTTGTGCATAAAGTTGGGTATTATTACTCTTCCCGGTCCCGCCCACTCCCGATGACATTTTTTTTTCCTGTCCCGTCCCAATCACGTGATTCGTAGCGATTTTTGTTTCCCTTCCCGCGGGATTCCCATGACCCGTGGGATTCCCCAAAAATGTCAGCCTCTATTGTTGAGTATTGATATAGGAGTTATTGAATCATTCAATCAGCCAGTTTGTTCAAATCATTGATTCATTTAGGAATTAAACAAGTGAGATGCTGCATCAAAAATTGCTTACTAAGTAGGCGCTATATTTCATGAGGAACAAACTTGCTGACCATTGTAAGTATGTTCTATATAGTATGAATATGTGTCCTAGTAGTGCTGTCAAACAATTAATCGCGATTTATCACATCTAAAATAAAAGTTTTTGATTTAAATGTGTGTGTAGTGTGTATACGTTTTATGTATATATTAATGCACACACATACAGTATATATTTTGAAAATATTTCCATGTGTATATATTTATATTCATATAATTTTTATTTTTATATATATATATTTAATGTATAAAGATAACACATTTTTCTTAAACAAAAGAAAATCTTTTATTTTGGATGCGATTAATTGTGATTAATTGTTTGACTGCACTAGTTTGTAGTATGAATGATGTCCAGACGTATTACATTCACCATGTTAGCATGTATGTGTCAGTTGCATTGATTACCTGACATGGCCTCATGTGATGGTAAAGTGTCCATTGAATGCACACACATAGATCTCAACAGAAGTAGTTGGTCATCTGCATACTTTTCCGGGTACTACTGTTTTTCGAATGTATTCAGACATACTACTCATTTGTAATACTGTTGCATGCTATATATTAGGAAAGTAGGCATATTAAGATGCAGCGAGTGTCTTTATGAATGAACCATTGTATTATTCACTCAACCAATTGGGATAGTAAAATGTTCATTGGAAGTGCACATCAGAATATCGCTAAATCTAGAATGTTATCCTGGTACTTTTTCCCCTACTATTTTCAGAATACTACTGAATACATACTTCTCTACTATACAGTGACATATATCAGTGTGAAAAGAGTATGCAGCCACAGTTTTTCTAAAGGAGACATTGAATCATTCGCTCAACTGATTCATTCAAACATACTGATTCATTCAGAATCTAAACAGGTGACTGTATTTATGAGTGAGTCATTGAATTATAAAGTAAATTGATTTTTTTTGAACACACTGATTCATTCAGGAACAAAACACCCCTACTGTGTTAAACAAAGAAGCTCCATATGATTCCACTTTGACTTTGTTTGCAACTGTTTTCATTGGCTGTGCAAAAACAAACAGACAGTATTGCGTCTGAAATGTAAGTTACTCAGTTATAACTTCTTTCATGATTTCATCTTCTCATTCTAAACCTTTTTTTTTTTAAACGCAAATTAAGACATTTTTAATGAAAACTGAGACTTCTATCCCTCAATTGAAATCCCATTACACCAAAACTTCATAAAGATTGTAAAAAGAGATCCACATGAATCAAGCTGTTTGAAAGCACAGAAATCTCTCAGGTTTCATTAAAAAATATTTTCATTTGTGTTTAGAAGTTGATCAAAAGTCTTGTTTGAAACCAAATCAGGGTGATTAAATGAAACTGAATTTTCATGTTTGGGTGAAAATTGCCTTTAATTATGCCACATTACAAAATGTCTGCATAAGTTGTCCTTTTTATGGTATAAATGCTGTTTGAAATGGGAATGCAGTGTATGCAGTGAATTTAATTGGCTCATATCTATCACACTGGGTCAGGAGTGTCACATACACTAGAGCTGTTGCTCAGGACATGAAAAGCGCATCTACGTTATTTCATTTCCACAGGGCGTTTCCTGGACTGAGGTGGAGTAAACTCCTCCCTCATATATAACGCAATCAACAGTGCGGTTCACCTCTCATTTGAACTTGCAAAAGGTATTAGCACTTGAATCCCACTCTCTCGCTCTGACTGAGTGTGAATCACAGTGAGAGTCTCAGCCTCAGTCACAGACCTCCTGGACATACAACACAATGCGGCCCTCTCGAGTTACACTTCATATACACACAACAAATCATCTGTGATGTGTGAAAGACACTCCCATACAAAAATGCGATATGGTAACTGTAGATTTTCAGCAAAATACCATATTATATACAGTACTAGACGTGTCTTAAAAGAATATTTTTCCCACAATATTGAATTTATACTTTCTATCTTTTAGTTTAAATTTCATGTTTGATGGCACTCGTGGTGATTAATACCAACCCTTGCTAAAAAGTTTCCATGGTAACCATAGTTACTGCCAAGATACCCCAATTAATTACTACTGTTCCTGTAAAATAATAATACATTTAATATGAGTTCTCATTCAGTACAGTATAAGATACTTGAGATTTCTATTTATTTATTTATTTTTACTTGACCACAGTGGCCGGAATGAAACAGCATCTTACTTAAGATGCTGATTTTTCATACAGAGATAGGTCGATCTGCTTTTTCTAATTATGCTCCGTATGTATGGAACAAGCCTCAAGGAACATTACATATGGAATTTGTACCATCTCTCACTATGAAACTCTCGCTACAGTTTGATTGTAGAATATATATATATATATATATATATATATATATATATATATATATATAAATAAAATATATAATTTTTTTTTTTTTTTTTTTTTAAGAATGCTGGCAACCAAACAGTTAATGGTAGTCAGTGACTTGCATAGTATTTTTTTTTTTTTTCCTTTCTATGGAAGTCAATGGCTACCGTCAACTGTTTGGTTACCAACATCCTTCAGAATATCTTCTTTTGTGTTCAGCAGCTGACAGCAATGGCTGCGGAAATTATGACAAAATGTTCATTTTTGGGTGAACTATCCTTTTAAGTTAAATCCAAACATTCACTGTTTAAATGCAAGATAAGTTAAGATGATGTCTGTGTGTTACAAAACTAAAAACATACGTAGTTGACTGGTGTTTTGTCATTTTCAAATGCAGTTACATGTAGATAATGGGCAGGTGTGGTTTGTGAGAACCTGTGCCATTGTTCGTCAGCAGTGTCACAATGAGTCATTCTGCTTTGATTAAGTGATGTGAGTGAGTGTGTGCATGCATGCATTCATTACTCAAGAACAAAAGCTCCTGCATTATGCATTAGAGCAGGAGTGCTCAGTCCTGAAGATCTACAGTAGTTGCTCTCAGTCTGCTAACACATGTGACTATAATTTTCTAGTGAACTCAAAAACCTTGATTAGCTGTTTCAGGTGTGTGATTAGAGTAACAGCTGAACTCTGCAGGAAGGTTATATCCAGGAGCAAAGTTAAGCTATTGACACACTAGGCTTCCAGCACCAAAATGACTTTGGACCCCGCAACAAATATGGGCAACAGGATGTGATGTCATGCTCTAGAGCTTAACGTTTTTACTGTTAACGTCATCTGCTGGAACGGCATTCTATTGCGAACACGTAACAACAGTTAGCGGAAGCAAGAGATTACTGTTTATAAAATGTTCAATATGGATATTTTTCTTACAAAAAGAGCCAAGACATTTTTTAATTATAACTCTGATTGTATTCGTCTGAAGAAAGTCATATATCCTAGGATGCCTTGAGGGTGAGTAAATCATGGGGTATATCATAATTTGAATTTTTGGGTGAACTATCCCTTTAACCAAAACTAAAATTATTAAGAATAGTTTTTGTTGATTTGAAATAAAGCAGTATTAAAATAAAATATAAATGTAAGATGAAAGACTTAAAGAATTTTAATATTAGAAATGTTGCCTTGGCAACTAACTGAAATATAAGATAAAGTTGAAGAACTAATTATTTATATTAAAAAAAAACACAAAAAATTACCAAAACTTAAAGTAAAATAAACTGAAAAAAAGCTAATAGCATATAAATACTAAAATAACACTAGCTTGAAAAGTTCAAAATAGGGCTGAATACTAGTCAGAATTCACAATTATCTACACCAGTTTACCACAGCAAAAATTAATATTCTGTTGAAAAGAAATACTACTTTCTAAAGAATTGAATTATGTTTAAATTAATTGATAAAATGTTCAATTTAAAAATGTAACACATTAATTTAAACTTTAACACGTTTAATTAAAATAATGGCCTTACATTAGCTTTCAAATATTTCTTTTATTATCCAGCCACAAACAATAAGTCATCATTGAGATGATACATTTTATTACCTAAACTGCAGGAACACTGCTATCATTCCTTTTTTGAAGACTTTTTTTATTTTTATTTTTTTTTTATTTAGTGTTAAATTGGTACCAAAACACTACTCCTTTAGACATCCCTAATGCAAACCATTGATGTATATATTCTTTATGTTGAGCCAGGAGGTCAATCTGTGACATTTAGTTCCTCTGCTGGTCAAATGTCACAGGTGTGCATTTATCAGTATTGTCGGCGGCTTCAAACACAGCTCATCCAATCAGAAATAAGAGTCGGAACTAATCTTTTTTTTTTTTTTTTTTGCCTCATGGCCCACACCCAAACCTCATTTGAGTTTTCCTGTCGAGTCTCTCCCAGAGGAATCGCCCAAGGTTATATCCTCTCCCGTGTCAACAACAGGACTCCACCTGCTCGTGAGAACAGGCCCAACTCAAACACGCATATCAGAGTGTCACGTCATACTTTATGAAATGATAAACTGGCCATTACCAGTGCAGATACACTACAGCACTGCTGCGACCGCCGACCCCCGGGGATAATGACGTGGTTCTTTTACCCTGCTGAACGCTGAGCTGAAATGCAAGACATGTCATTTAGTGACAAACGGCTTCATCGTTGTTTTGGATAGGAGATGTCCCGGGCCGTGAGGTGGAACACTCAATTCTTGTGGGCAATTTGCAGTCCTGTGTGTCTGTCTTTCTCGGTGAGAGAGCCATGGGGGTTCGCTTTGAGACAGACTGTAAATGGTTTCCGCCTACACGCGCTCCTGCTTTTCTCTCTCTCACTTCATTCCTTGCTGTTTTTCTGATATTTCTCGCATTAAACGCCACACATTCTCACACACACACACACACACACACACACTCACACTCTTGCATAAACATAGTCATGCACTCATAGTCACGCACTCATAGTTGAGCCTGGGCAAATATCGTGCCTTCATATATGGTGTCCTTGGATGCACAAAGCGCTTGCAGTGGAGAGCGCTCATTCTCATCTGAAAGTGAGGCGTGAGGGAGTGCGTACACACACACACACTATTCCTCCCCCTCTCGCATACACTCCCACGCTCACTGGTTTGTTTAGGATAATGATGCCCCTGTCACCACCTCCCACTCATATCCTCCCACCACATCTCTTTCTCTGTGTTTTACTGCCTTCATTACATCACTGTGGCATACTCTCACCCTTACACAAGCAGACAGTGGTTGGATTGCACGTAGACGACACATCACAACACAGCGTACGCTTACCAAGGTTACGTCACAATTTCTCACCACTGTTTTGGTTTTATGTTTAAAGGAATGTTCTGGTGTTGAGAAAAAACGAGTAGTTCATCAAAACATGAAGATATGCTCACCCTTAGGCTGTGCAAGATGTAGATGAGTTTGTTTCTTCATGGGAACAGATTTAGAGAAATGTATCATACCATTTGCTCACCAGTGGATCCTCTGCAGTGAATGGGTGCCGTCAGAATGAGAGTCCAAACAGCTGATAAAAACATCACAATAATCCACAATAATCCACACGACTCCAGTCCATCAATTAACATCTTGTGAAATGAAAAGCTGCATGTTTGTAAGAAAAAAAAATCTATCAGTGAGATGTTTTTCACTTCTATTGTTTCTATTGAATACTGTAATTATAATATTGCTTTAGACCGTGATAAGTCTTGTATGAATCAGGAGAGAAATATGCACGGATCAGTTGCCGTTTACAAGCAAGAACAGTCCAAAATGGTATTAAACAAATATGTCAGTTGATTTTGACTTTCACTGGAGGAAGTGTTATTTATGATTTATGAATTATGTATTTTGGTCAGAATTGACGGTTTAAAGTTAAAACATCTTGATGGATTTGTTTCTTTCAAATAAGCAAGTTTGCAGTTAAAAAGGTGTTAATTAATGGACTGAGATCATGTGGATTACTTTTGGATTATTGGGATGTTTTTATCAGCTGTTTTTGGACTGATAAATTCTGACGGCACCCATTCACCGCAGAGGATCCATTGGTGAGCAAGTGACGTAATGATAAATGTCTCCAAATCTGTTCTAACAAACTCATCTACACCCTGGATGGCCTGAGCGTGAAAACATTTTCACCAGGTTTCATTTTTGGTTGAACTACATATTGAAAACTGCATTTATGACACAGTGTTGATTGCCACAGAAATTTTTTTTGCAAATTTGCATGGAAAAGCGTGTGCTTTTGTTAAAGCATTTACTCAAATTATTCAGTAAAGTATGGTACAGTGGTGTACATTCAGTGTGTATTTTAATGCGTACTGTGTAGACCTGTGTACTTCCGGTGTGCACTTCATGTAAAAACTGAGGGATGAGTTAAAATAATTTTCTCTTGTGATCTGACATTTTATTGCACAAATGTTGTTGACGGAGCTACACTTTTATTGAACCCAGAATGTTCCCAGAAATGAGTTTAATATGTGTCTTATTGGATTTTATTAAGGATGTTTGCCGTGGACTGTACTGTTGCTTCTTCAATAAGTCAGCAAAGGGGAAAAAAAGTCTAAAATATTGCAAATCAAGCAGCATCCTTCACTGCTTTAGTAAAGTTGCTAGTGAAACAGTTACCATGAGAACAAAGTGTTCTGAAATTTGCCTCTCGCTCTTTTATTCAGATCTGGATGTTGTTTTGATGTTAGGCTTCCGTTTGATGTGATTAAATGAAATAATTATCATTAGTGTCTGGTCTTTTTAAATATTCAGTTTCAGTTTCCAGATAAATTATAACTGACTGATTTAATAAAATTTGTATTACGTTCTGCCTTACACCGTGTCTACACAAGAGCCTGATGATGCATCACGTCACAGCGTGCCACAACAGCTTGACGTCGTCCATACTGAAAGCACCGCAGCTATACGTCTATGAATATTTACTTGCATAAACCTTCCAGCTGTACGCCTGAGGACAAACTCTGGATCCTACCTTATTTTCAGCGAGAAAAAGTATGTTTGCATGAACTGTAGTGAAGTATTTTAACACTAAATCTTAGTATTTGATCATTTACTATCAATTAGAAACCAAACATGACTTGTATTAGAAAGCCTTAGACATCTCAAACTGGCGTTGAAGTGATCAGATGTAGTTAGATGCATAAAACAATGACCAACCTGAAGCCATTCTGTTTATTAATCAATGGACTGAGCAGGCACTGTAAACTTAACCTGACTCTTGTGCCTGACATTAAGAAACTTCCTGAGGAGAGAAGACATGACTAAGAGAAGAAGAATAGCCTTTAACAATACTGTGCAAACTTTTTAAAATGTAACTTTTAAGTAGAGCGACTGACATTTGTGGAAAGTTTCATTTTTAAGCTTTTGAATGGTTTCTCATATGAGTGTTTCTATGGCAACTAGATATTTAAAACAGTGAAGTACCAGCAACAGAATGAAAGTCCCACCTTTCATTTAAAAGAGCCTCAATAAAGGCACTGCTTTATTGCTGTCAAAGGTTTTAGCCATAATTTAAGTTAAAGAAGCTACATTTATAATAGCATTTTTATCGATGATTTGAATAGACTAGATAGAAAGTAGTTGTGTCAAGATGGCTGGCCGAGTGAACTTGCCTCTGAGGGATTTTGATCATTTAAATGTGAAAAGAGGCTGCTGAGATGTATTTTTCAGATCGTTTCTGCGCCCATTCCTATAATGGGCAAAACTGTTACATAATTAGGACTCATCAGCATTTACGCCTCTCTGACTGGCAAATGATGTGATGATATGCCGTTTTAATTTCCTGTCAGGTCTAAAGCACTTCCCCCAGTGGTTTAGATCGAGTGGCCAGTGAATTAGTTCAGAGATATTGATGCAGAAAGAACTCAGTGACACATTTTTCTCCCCAGAGATCCACGAACGTTTTTCCGTTTAAATTTTTCAGGATTCAGTTTTTTTTTTTTTTGTTTTGTTTGTTTGGGTTTTTTTTTTTTTTTTTTTTTTTTACATTGACTTTGTTTTAATGGTTAAATTAAATTGTTCATCAAAAGCATGTGTAATTAATTGAAATTATGAAGTGTACAATATTAAACAGCAATTTATTAAAAGTTTAACAAAAATTACATTTTAAGGCCCTATGAAATGTTTTTCTCAAATTCAGCTTTGTTTTTTACCAAATTCTGTTTTCCATTTTAATTTTTCTGGATTTTATTTTAATGGTTTCATTAAATATTAATAATCACAATCATCTCTAATTAATTGACATTTATTAACAAATAATTTATTATTATTTCCAGAAATAATGTGTTGTGTGTTTACATTTTCAGCTAAGTGTAATTTTTCTGGTAAATATTCCTTTTAAAAAAAGTAGTAGTAGTAGTAGTAGTAGTAGTAGTAGTAGTAGTAGTAGTAGTAGTAGTAGTAGTAGTAGTAGTAGTAGTAGTAGTAGTAGTAGTAGTAGTAGTAGTAGTAGTAGTAGTAGTAGTAGTAGTAGTAGTAGTAGTAGTAGTAGTAGTAGTAGTAGTAGTAGTAGTAGTAGTAGTAGTAGTAGTAGTAGTAGTAGTAGTAGTAGTAGTAGTAGTAGTAGTAGTAGTAGTAATTACATTAAGTAATATTTCTGTCACGGTTTCTTAAAGTTAAACCGAACTTTTATTTTGACAGCTTGCTGTCGTTTTTATAATAGCTTTCATTCGCCAGTATATAAGTTTACCCTACAATGATTTTGAGAACCCCCAGAAATGTGAAATGGGTCCATTAGCGATTCGCTCTATTATTTAGAAGCCAAGAGCCACCATATTGGGTGTCCCAATGCTTCCCATTCATTGTAATATCAGTGGTCAATACTTCTTTATTGGCATCAGTGGTTCCATAAAGAACCTTTAACATCCTTGGAACCTTTTCATTCCACACATGTTTTTTAAATTATTAAAATCTTCTTCACACTAATAAAAATGGTTCTTTTAAGAAAAAATACTTTGAAACCTTTATTTTTAAGATTGAAGCACTGCAAAAGCGAATTAAGCACTTGTAGTTATTTGTAAATTTATATTTTTGATGTTTCACATATATCAGAGAGGAAGCAGGCTAATGGCACTAGTAAATGCTGCCTTGGAGGTTTGTTGTTTATTTAGGAGGGAAAGTGTTTTGCTCAGTCACTTCTTTTAATGGAACATAGACAGAGTCCTATGATAACTTCTGACAGCCTCTCTCTCTCTCTATCTCTCTCTCTCTCTCTCTCTCTCTCTCTCTCTCTCTCTCTCTCTCTCTCTCTCTCTATCTATCTCTCTATCTCTCTATCTCTCACCCTCTCTCACCTGGGCCTGTCGGAATGAGAGCAGTGGAGCTCTTTTATTAGCCCTGTGCCTCGGTCCCAGGAGCCCTGCTTTCTCCTGCTCTATTTCTGAGAGCTGCACTGCATGCTGGGAGAACGAGGGCCCACACGCACTCCCTCACCTTGCCCTTGATTTGCTGTCTTGGCATATATGTGCCGAGTGTCTTGATCCATGCTGTGTATATGTTGCGTCTGGCATGGCTTTCATAGAGCTCAGAGCTAGAATAGTTAATAAGCTTCTGTAGCCCCATGAAATTAGAGGCTTTCTGCTTTTCATCCTGTAGTGCTTTATTACAGAGATGGCTTCCTCTCAATTGCTGTTATTATAATATCTCCTTTCTTTTTGTGCTTGCTTTCGTTTCTTTGCTCTTTTTTTTTAGCCTATCCTGATCTTTCTGTCTTCTCATTCTCGCTTCTTTTTTAAAGAGGTCATATCATGGAAGACAGAAGGTTTTTCTTACTTTTTAGCAAATAAGAGGTGAATGTAGTCATCAGTGGTAAAAGTGATTTAATTTATATTAATGGTATGATATATACTTTAAGATTTTATTTTTGATCCTTCGGAATACATTCTAATATGCTAATTTATTATCAATGTTGAAAATAGAACCTGCAATACTTTTTCAGAATTCTTTAATGAATAAAAAAGTTAAAAAGAACAGCGCTTAGGCCTATTTAAAATAGAAATCTTTTCTAACAATAAAAGTCTTTTACTATCACTTTATCAATTTAACACATCTTAGTTTAATAAAAGTATTCATGTCTTTTAAAAAATACATTTTTGTTACAAAAGATTTCTATTTTAAGTAAATGCCGTTCTTTTTATTTACCAAAGAATCCTGAAAAAAAAAAAAAAAAAGTATCTCAGATTCCAAAAAATATTAAGCAGCACAACTGTTTTCAACATTGATAATAAATCAGCATATTAGAATGATTTCTGAAGGATCATGTGACCAAGTAATGTCTATTACGGCTGCTGAAAAATCAGCTTTGCTTCACAGGAATAAATTACATTTTAAAGTATAACCATATAGAAAGTGTTTATTTTAAATTGCAATAATATTTACAATATTACAGTTCTTTCTGTATTTTTTATCAAGTGAATGCAGGGTTGATGAACATAATAAACTTCTTTAAAAACATTTTACATCAGTAAAATGTGTGGATAGTGACTTTTTATACAGTGCAGTAGTAGAAACAGACTGTTCAAGGGTCAGAAGTGTGACAATATAAACTAAAGTAAAGCTAAATTCCATATTATAAGTGGACAGCCCTGTAGCAATGGCCTTTAAACTGTGCTGTTTTGGTATAATCAGTGCTCTGCGTCAAACACGTCACAAGGCAGGGAGAAGCTTCTGCAAAGAACAGGTTGATTCAGAGAATGATTGTGTGGTTGGATGAAGCCGCTGGATTTCATTGGTATATTTCTTCTCATGTCTCTGGCTCGTTCCAGCGGGTGTATGTTCTTCTGCCTTGATACCTCCTCACATTAGCCCTATCATAGTGTTTCCACCTCCCGTCAGCTGAGGAGCACAGGCTGTGCCGAGAGGATCCCTCACACTTGCCCTTCACTGCCAAATCTGCCAAAAATTGCAGTTTGGAGTGTAAGCAGCATCCCTGTCAGCTCTAATGGCTACATTCACACACTGTGTTGTCTGTCAGGATTACAGACTCTCTGATCTCCACCTCTTTCTTTTCCCTCTTTTCCCCGTCCTCAAATCCTGAAGCTTCTTATGGTGAACAAAGCTGCACACACACACATACACAGACAAACAAACAAACGCAAAGATATGCTCATAATCACAAAACCCTTGAAAAACCACAGGAATTTCATTTGGTGTTCTGTTTTTGTTGGAATGATATTGTATGCAGTAGTTTCTTTTCAAGCCATGGTACTCATGATTATTTTATTGATTTACTATGGTACTACTAACATATTTGTGCCATTTAAGTAAATCTTCCATAAATTCCAATGTATTTATTGTTATTATTGTATAAGTGTATATTAATGATTACAGAAAAACACTAGTAATAATTTTTCTAAAGCTGTGCAAGAGGCTGTTTTTCTGCCTTGAGATTGGGTTTTTGCTCTCCTAGTTTGCTGGCTTCAGCTGAACTGTCATTGGAGAGTTCAGTGATCTGTGTCTCTGAACAGCACTGAAAGTGTCCTATATGCTGAGGTGAAGAAGTCACGGCAGATTTTACTGGGTCAGTAGGACAGGATCCCTGACCTGACATGGCTGATCTCCAGCTATTTATATCATTATTCTCTTAGAGCTGTGTTTTTTCTTAGGGTTATGCACGCACACACACACATTGGGTTTTCATGTTTTATGGGGACTTTCCATTGACACAATGATTTTTATACTGTACAAACTTTATATTCTATCCCATTACCTTAATTTAGGGTTTTACTATGGACATTTGGTCTCTTTTACCTGGACCACACACACATGCACGTTTGGTTTCCATGTTTTATGGGGATATTCCAGAGGCAAAATGATTTTAATATTGTTCAAACTGTCTTCTATCCCCTTCCTACCCCTCACAGAAAACGTTCTGCTATTTTTAGATTTTCAAAAAACTTCATTCTGTTCGATTTATAAGCTGGTTTCATCATTGGAACCAAAAAATGTCTCCACAAGGTCAAAATTTAGTCCCCATAACATAGAGAATACACACACACACACACACACACGCACGCATGTAGTTCTGTTGGCGTCTGTATGAAAATAGCTCAAATGTCCTATGTTATTACCATGTTTTTGGTACCATGTTTATACTATTCTTTGAAGTATCTGAGGCCTATGTGTACCATGGTCCATGGAATATGACAGTGTTTCCTAACTATAGTATATACACCGTAAAAGAACTAAGATATGAAGTGTGCTATGAAATGACAATACTTTTATGTACATGGTGTATTTATATTTACCTGTTTTGCTGCTAAGAAATAATAGCATAAAAGTATATTTGAAACTAGCTAAGTCAGGCAAATGATAAAACAGATGATAAATGATAAATCACATGATTTGGAATTCAAGAGCAGTATTTATCTGGTAGAAAAAACAAATGTTGTTAAATTAGGGTCACTGCTCCAAACTTGAATATATAAATGTATAAATTTAAAACAAAAGAACACTTGTATAACTGCAGGCAAAATAGTGTAAAAAAAAAAAAAAAAAAGTGTTATGTAACAATGTTTTTTGTTTTGTTCTTTCACTACAATAAGTCTTCTGCTAACACTGGTAATGATGACTGTGATTCAGTGAATCTATTTTTTGAATTAGTTAATTAAAATGAATCATCCAAACAAACAGTCTCATTCAGATGAATCAGACTTCTCTACAATAGAGAGAGAATGTCTAGGAGAGCGTGTTTGATTGGTGTTGGCTGGTTTAACACATCTCCAGTCCTGCTTCTGCAGGGCTCCTTCTTGAACATTTACCTCCAAAACACCTGCCTGGAAGTTTCTGGTGATCCTGAAAACATTGATTAGCTGGTTCAGGTGTGTTTAATTGGGGCTGGAGATAGACTCTGCAGGAAGATTGGCCTTCAGGAGCAGGATTGGACACCCCTGATGTGATCTTAGCCGCAGCAGGCTCGTGTTATGCTTTCACTCTCTTGCTGCATGAAAGAGCTGCAGCTGTGTGCAGAAAATAATGGGATGTCTGTGTTTGGCTTCATAAATGTCTGCATCACAAAAGATTGTGCTGATAAGTAGCTTTACGGTGCATTTTCAACATGTATTCCGCATGCTTGCCAATTTAGTGTGCAAATTGTATCAACATGGGCTCAGCAATGATTATGCAGCATTACTGCAAATGCAAGATGCGAGCCATTTATACATGCTCTGGATTGTAGCAAGCAACAAAGCACTGGCAAGTGTTCAGTGAAAGAATGGTTGAGGAATTGTAACTTTAAGCAAATCAGACTAACAATAGGAGTAAATGCATTTCGGCACATGATCTGTTTCCTGTCAGATACTGTGGTGAAGTGAAGGAAAAACTGAGGAAGTGTTACTGTGACTGGATCAAAAGTTCATATCATGATAATTGCTGTAACTTTTTTTGGAAACTTTTTGAAACCTGTTCAGATATATAAATATGTGTAAGCAAGTATAAACAAAATAAATGTGTGTGTATATATATATATATATATAATTGTAACCAATAAATAAATGCACTGTGGCTGTTTGAAAATGTTGAAAAACCTAAGGGGAAAAAAACCCTTTCTTCTCAGTGATAAGTGGGTGACAGAAACTGAAAGTTGCGTAGTGCTGGTTTATGTATGTGGTTAACCTTTGTATTTCTGCTTTTCCAGAAACATCATCTGCATGAACATGAAAATGAGTGAATTTGTATTTTAATTTAGTCTGTCTATCAATGTGAAAATCAGACCGAATTTTTATGCAGCATACATGCAGTGTTGAAGATTTTTACCTGTAGATGGTCTAAAAATCGAAACAGTTGGGATAATAAAGTATCTAGAATTATTTACAACAACGGCAAATAACATAGAATTTAACATTAAATGTTGAAGATTAAAGACTGAA
Source organism: Acrossocheilus fasciatus (assembly GCA_036784905.1). NCBI lineage: Eukaryota > Metazoa > Chordata > Actinopteri > Cypriniformes > Cyprinidae > Acrossocheilus > Acrossocheilus fasciatus. Next base: position 26,839,543 of record CM071940.1, on the reverse strand, counting down.
ATAATATTATTTTGTTTACTTTTTTTTTTTTTTTTTTAAACGTGAAGAATATTGGCTCATGTCCAATTGCGAGTGATTTTATTGCAAATTTTATTGTGAATAAAATTTGTTTGATTCATAAGTTAATTATTGTTCAGCCTATTCCTGATATGATAAATTATGCACTGCTGCAAATAATATACAAACACTTTCCAGTGCATAATAACAAGCGTATAGCATTAGTTCTGGCAGGTGTCACGTGAGTCAAGCTTGCCATCAGCTGATCACATCTACCTATAGGAATACGACACCTATCACGGCATCCCTACATAAGCGCTATTCAGGATTATTCAGCAGCTTTTGCTTGCTCGGGAGCAATTACCCTCCTCCATCCCCAACTACTCCTTTCACACAGTCAGGACTTGACTTCTGATATTCCTGTTGGATCAGACTCCCTAATCTTGAGTAATGTTACATTTTAAATGTAATTAAGTACATTAATGATCTGCTTGATTCTGTTCTGTTAATGCTGCTATTATTATTATTATTATTACTACTATTATTATTAGTATTATTATATTATTGCTGCTTTCCCTGCTCATTCATGACAGGCTGCATGGATGGGCAGGGAGTTTTTGCCCAGAACAGAACCATACCGCCAAACCAAACTGTATTCTAAGTGTCTATCATTTGACAATAGTGGTCCTGACAGAAATATATTTTAAGCAGCAAGAAAACTGTTCACTGCATTAAAATAGAATTTCATCTTATTTCAATTATTAATGCATCTGATTTGTGTTCAGATTTTCCATTGTGATGCAGCGCACCGTTAGTATTAGAGCAACCAGCATTATGAACAACAACAATACAGCCTCTTGATGACCTCCAGTGATTAAAATCGCTGCGTGTGTGAATGAGGACTGCACACACAATACAGTGTGACACAACTAAGTGCTGTTTGATGTAGTGGATGCACCAGTGCACCATGGGATGCATGTGTTTTGTCAGTTGCAGCACGGTGGGGAGTGATGTAATCTGCTTGTTGTACGAATAGATAAAGGAGTTGACGCATCTATGTTAGGCTGATACACGGAGTCCTCCATTTTGTTCTTCAGAATCTGGGTTTGGCTGGCAGCCTGAGTGTTTCGACTGTTTCCATGACACCCTGCAGCGCTCCACTCTTGACCATTGTCAGTGCTTTACTCTAGTCTCCTCGTTCTCCTCCTCCCAGACTGGTCCGGCCTGTCGGGTTTGCCCGCGGCTCTCTGTTAGTGACGACACTCCTGCACTTCAGATGTTCTGACAAATGTTTGCATATGAAGCCGGCGAGGTGAGCCTGGGGCAGGAAGTAGAGGGCGACTTATTTGACTAGATGGACTTGATCCAAATGCACACGCATTTTTTTTCTTGCAAGTAGAGACATGCAAGACTGCAGGCGCAGATTTTCCCAAGAGAACATGCCCTCTGACAGGTATCTATTGCTCACCCCTCGTTGCGGGTTGTGACAGAGAAGGAAATAGTTTTTCATTCCTGAATAAAAGTTTCTGGAGGTTATTTATTTGCTTGCTTGCTTATTGTGTGTCTCAAAAATGTCAGCGTGATAAAACTGTTTTATAAAAAAGTACTTAAGTTTAAGAAATGTATTATTATTATTATTATTATTATTTAATATATTAATAATTGTAAATTAATACGTTTAAGAAATGTATTATTGTTATTTGATATTAATAATTGTAAATTAATAAGTATTATTTTAATAAAGTGATTGATTTATTTAAAAATGTATTTTTTTGTGCGTCTCCAATGTCAATAATGAAATAATAAAAATGTTTACATAATAATGATAATAATAATTCCTAATATTAATTAAATATTATTCATATCATTTGTACATGTTATTACTATTATTAATTTATTTTAAAGTAGATTTTGTATGTGTGTCTAAAATGTCAGGATGATAAAGCTGTCCTAATAAAAATGTTTAGAAAATAATAATAATAATAATAATAATAATAATTGTTGTTTTTATTTCTTTTTGATTTATTCTTTCAATTGTATTAACTAATCTGTTTCACTGCTTTCACTACTTATTTATTGTTTTATATGTTCAAATGATTAAGTTTGTTTGCAAAATCATGTAATGCAGCAAACAGATTTTCCCAAGAGAAACTGCATTACTGACTGATGACAGGTATACATTGTTCTCCCTGGTTGCAGGTTGTGAGGGAGAAAGGGAGACAGCCGTGACAGGCCCTGAGAGTATGTATGTGTGTGTGCGTGTGCGTGTGCGCGTGTGCGCGTGCGTGTGTGTGTGTGTGTGTGTGTGCGCGTGTGTGTGTGTGTGCGCGCTGGCTTTCGGTGTAGAGCTCTCTGCAGTAACCATGACTCCTCGCTGGCCTGTTGCTGTCTGTCAGTCAGTAAGGCAGCTGTGCTCAAAGCAAAGAGAATGCGGATGTCACAAGTCCATTATAAAGAGCTTAAAGTACCTGCATACAAAGAGTTCCTGTCAGACACATCAAAGCTGAGGCTCTTTCTCAAAAGCTTTTGGAGTGTGGTTTTGCTGTAAAAACTCGCTGCACATCTTTAACTACATATCAGATCAAAGATCTCATATGTAAGGTCTGATATCGGTATTTTTATTTAGAAAATATTTTGCTGACTTATATTAATTCGGTAACAGCCTCAGACCTAGTTTCCTTTGACTCGAGCCAAACAAAGTCAGGCTTTCAGGTCTGCTTGCATAGTGAATAAATGATCTAAAGGTGGCTTGAGGAAGAAGCTTTTCCAGTAACGTATCAGGAAGGAAGGTTTGGGTGTGTCTGTGTTTCTGTGTAAGGAAGCTCTGCTCTCTGGTCACATGCACACTGGAGAGTTTTTTGGGAGTGACATTTAAATGCAGGAGTTAATCCTCTAAATTATCATTCAGTAAGTATGAAAAACAGAAGTCACTCCCACAATGGCATGGTTGATTTGGTGGTAACCATAGCAGTGTTTTGGAGTGTATATATGTGTATGTATATATATATGTGTGTCATTTCATTACAAGATATGTATTTTCATGACAATACTGGATTAGTTCAGCTTGTAAAGTGGTAAGATTTAATATTTCAATACATAATAAATATATATATTAGGGCTGTCAGTCTGTTAAAAAATTTCATCTAATTAATTATATGATGTTTCAATTAATTAATCTAATTAATCAGAAAATAAATTTGACTGAAAATACCCACAAAAGATTATTTAAAGCAAATTAAAATTTTGTGTTAAATGAGAAAATATCAAGTACACATTACAAATTGTAGCTTTAGAAAGAAATATTTTATTTAAATCAGCATAAAATGTATTACATACAAGCGTTTATGCTACATACATAACTGCATAATTGCATTTATGCCCTGCGTCATATTTGTCAGCGGTCAACTATATGAAATGTAAGATGACATACAGGTTTGGATGCGGGGCCAATGCGTTAACTGCGTTTAAAATATTTTAATCGTGTTATTTTTTTCATAATAAATGAATTAAATTAAAACGTTAAACTGACAGCCCTAATGTATATTTAATTAAAGGTATAAATGTATTACTTGAGGGTTACATCAAGGTTTTTTTTTTTTCTTGAAAATGCTTTTTAAAACCTTATGAAACCAGGTTAAACTAGATTTATAAAGGATTACAAAACTTTGGCCAAAATAATATTAGATGTATGTTGATCAGATGACCTGTAATTCAGTTGTCAGCTCAGTAAAAAAAACTGAACTGTGTGTGTACAGAATCAGATTAAGGACTAGAAAAGGAGTGACCTGTGTGTATCTGTGTGTTTGTGGCAGGTTGTAGAGCTGCATTTGTTAATTGATCTGAGCACTAAGTCAAAAGACCTCTTAGGTTTGTAAGCCTGAGCACGGCTGATTCTCTTTAATCAGTTTAGGTGCCATGCTGTGAGACTTATGAGAGAGGCCACTGTTTGTCCAGGAGATGACTCTGCAGTCTGCAAAGACCTGTGTGTAATCAAACTTCTGATAGTGTTGTGATTTGCATGTTGGTGTGTTTCAGTCACTAGATTAATTGCAATCAAGCCAGTGAAGTCATTTGGATCATTATTTTTAATATCAAAGTGTCAGAATGACTGAATACATTTTTTTTTTTTTTTTTTGGTCATTAAAGTGTCATGCAACATCTAAAACACACACATTCTGTGGTATTTCTGACTTTAAAAATCTGTAGTGTAGCTAAAGTAACCAAAATCTGACTTTCTACATAGTGTATATACATATACTCCATCTATCTATCTATCTATCTATCTATCTATCTTAATTTTATTGATTCTACTAAATTGTAAACAAATGTGTATGTCACACCTGAACAATTTGATGATTAGCTCAAAAGTTTAAATGGAAATTTCTGTGTACTCTGCTAATTCACTCTTTAGTGACATTTTACAGTAAGGTTGTATGTGTTAAAGAATGAATGAACAATAATTTAATCATTCAGGCTTTATTAATGTTAATTTCTGCATACTAGTGCATTTTAATATTGCATTATATAAATTAACTTTAGTACAGCAAGATTATTAATTCTGTAAAACTGATCATTGCTAGAGAGATACCTAATGTTAATGTAAGAAATATTATGAAATATTACCCAGCATTTTATTAAAAGCATTTACTACCCAGGACAGATAAAAAAAAAAAAAACATTGCATATCAGCCAGTTTCACTGATTTGTAATGTTTCGGATAAGCTTCAGATGATGGGAGTGTGTGAATTATTTTGCAATTTCTTGCATTTGAGAAATGGATTGAGAATGGAAATGAATAAATGAGAGAACAAAATGTGCAGTTGTCTTTTTAGTATCGTGTTCCCTCTGTTCTGAGTCTTTTTGTTCCTGTTCTGTAAAGCTTTCTTACACTGTCTGCTTGACTGAATGTGTTTTTCTTTACTTTTAACATGCACATAGCGATCATAATTAAGATTAGTGCGTAAAACTCAAGATAGTGATCTGTAACAGTTTTATGACCCTTAAAGGAATTGTTCACCCATTTACCATTTACACTGCAAAACCTGTTATTGTTTCCATGGACTACAAAAGGTGAGACTTTGAAGAATCTTCACACTGCTCTTTTCCACACAACACGAGTCTGTCAAAAACAAAACGGCATCAATAAAATCCCCATAAAAGTGGTCAGTGCAACTTGTTCACTATATTCCAAGTCTTTTGAGGTCATACAACAACTTTGTCAGGTATGAAGTGTTTAAGCATGCGCAAACACATTCAAAACAGTCTAAACTCATTTATTGCTACAACAGAGAGCAAGATTGTCATTAAATGACATGAATTTTGGTCTGTTCCTCTCACAAAGCTATCAAATGGCTTTTGAAGACCGGGAATATGGGACTTTAGTGGGACTTTCTAGTAGTGGAAAGCCAGTATTTTTTGTTTGTTTGTTGGTTTTTTAATTATTGGCATTAGCCTTTCATGTCATCCATGTCATATTCACTGTTTACTGCATGTACAATTAGTATTACCTTGTTTTATGATGAGCTATTGGTTACAGCTTCCTTTTTAATCATGTTTTTAACTTTTTTTTTTTTGTTTAATATTTATTATTTATGAAAAATACTACGATAAGAATTTGTGATTCTTATCTAAAATAATTTAAGTTCCTATCTAAAATATAAATCTGTTTATTTTTTCATCAGTTTTAAATGGTTTTTATATTGATTCATTTTCGAATTATTTGTTTAATTCAGTTAATATGTAAAATAATTTTTTTTTTTTTTTTTTTTTTTTTTTTAGCAGCATACTATTTTTTAAATGAAATATCATATATTAGCCTTAGATCTGCCATCAACCACCCTGCTCTCTATGACATTGTCATTGGCCATAAAAAAAAAAATCCATTTTGGTTGACTATTTTCCTTCTTTTGGTGTTTTAAAGCTACTGACCGCTGTCTGCTTTTGTTGTATGGAAAAGAGCAGCATGAACATTCGCCTAAATATCTCCTTTTCTCTTTCATGAAAGAGAGAACATAAATCGGTTTGGAACATGATGAGGATGAATGAACATCGACAGAACTTTCATTTTTGGGCAAACTAGTCATCATTGATCTCTTCAGAAGCCTCTCTCAGAGTAATCAACAAGACTGTATTTCTGAACCCAATGCTTCTGCTCTTCAGCGAGAGCTCTTCAATCACGCGTCTGTGGCGTAAACAAGCGTGCAGGGATGCGTGTGTGTTGTTACACTGCACTGACTGTTAAATTGTCACGTATGAGGTGTTCAAGCATGCGCAAACATAAGAGCCGCTTTACACCGTGCTTGGAGACGTTCTGTAGTGCCTAACTTTAGGTTGCCAGGCTGATATGGGAGGAGGTCAGGGCGGCTCGCTGTTGTCTTCCATTGCTGTGTGTTCTTTTCACAGTGTCTCACCGGGTCTCCTCTGTGCTCTGCTCACTGTCTGTTCCTTTCTTTACAATGCATTGCATATTCAGAAGCAGCAGCATGTAGGTATATGAAAAACAACACAACTTCCACCAGCTGCATGGCCTCTCTTTGTTTAGTCCTTTTCTTCCTGTTTTAGTTTTCTTTACTCTTTTGCAATGAGTTTCACAACATTCTGACAGTCATCCTTGCAGAAGAAGCACTTGAAAAAAGACAAATGAAGCTAATTTCTAATTTACACTCATATTAGGCAAGAGTTTTTTTGTTTTGTTTTGTTTAAAGGAGTAGTTCACTCAAAAATGTAAATTCTGTCAGTATTTATAGACCTTCATGGCATTCCAAACCCATATGCTGTTGTTTTTATTTCTGTGGGACACAAAGAGAATTTTTGAAGAATCCTTTCTATAAAAGTGCAGTTCAAAGTGACCATGTCTGTCAAGCTCCCTATAAAAGCCTTCAGAAGTTACATGATATCTTTCCCCAGAAAAATAACAGCATATGGTGAGTAAAAAGGACAGAATTTCAATTTTTCTGTGAAATGTTCCTTTAATACACTGAAATTTTGAAACCCTGTTTTGACATGCTTTGTATTTTGAGTTTCTGTCTTTGTTCTCCACCCTTTCACCCTGTTGTTAATTTCTGTGTCTCAGTGTTAAATGTCTTTGACCGTGTCATTGTCCCTATGTTTGCCCGTCTTGTGGTGTGTGTGTGTGTGTGTGTGTGTATGATAGCATGGTTGTAATGCACGTTGGGATTTATCTTGCCTCTCTCCCTTTCTTTCTTTCTTTCTTTCTTTCTGGCCTACTCCACCCTAACTCGATCTAACAGTTTCTTTAACCTCTCAACATTTGTTCTCACTTGAATCACATGATTATGAGTCCATTTCCTGTTGTCCTCTCTCTTAACTGACGTCTGTCCCTCTTCTCTGCAGGGGATGTGCTTTTCCAGATGGCAGAGGTCCACCGACAGATTCAAGTGCAGTTAGAGGAAATGGTCTGTACTTTATTTGACTGCCATCCATTTTGCATCTTTATGAAAGTATCTAGTTTGCATAGATTAGATTTAGAATTTTTAAAATCTTGGCAGGTTTGATACAAGTTAAATCAAGTGAATTTTAATGTAAATCACAGTTAACGTGGAGCAAACTCCACGCATAGGAATTACGTAAAACAAAAAGGATTTACAGAGGTTTGTAGTTCAAATAACAAACATATCATCACTGAATAATTAAAGGTGCTGTATGTGTTTTTTTTTTTTTTGTTTGTTTTTTGTTTTTTAAGTGTATCAGAGCATTAAAAACACCATAATATATTTGCAGACATTCAGGAAACAGTTTTTCTCTGAAAAACAATGCTACAGCCAGTTATTCTCCTAATGTGTGTTCCGTGTCATAATGTCTGTTTTTGTTTTGTTTTGCGTAATTCCACCAACTGCCAATTTACCCAATAATATTTAAACACCCAGGGTTGCCAGGTCGTTGAAAATCCAGCATATTGTAGCATGGAAGCGGGCAAATGAACTGGGTCAGACATTGCAGATTCTACCTGACCTAAAAAGCCTCAGCATCCATCTAAAAATCTCTCTGACAAGAGGCATATTAAAAAGTGTAGAAATCAAATTTGGTGCCTTCCATTGTCAATTGCGTTCCTTCCTGTTTCGTGTCTTCAATCTGGCAGCCCGTGTGAGTGTCGAATTTGGACTGCAGTACCCATTTCAACTAATAGCTGTGTCAATATTACATACGGCACCTTTAATGTAACCTCTAAATGAAAATACAACCTTGACGTTTCTGATATAAAACTTTTTGGAATGCTGAGCTGTTACTGTAACCACAACATTGAGGGATGACTAATTTCTGTGCTTATCAACATTATACTAAAAATGCTGTCGATAGTGTATTGAACACGTAACATTTCTGAGTACATTGTATAATCTGCACAAATATGTGTTTTAGGGTTCTTCAGAAGCCAATTTAACTAACTTTTATGCATTTTGTTGCAGTTAAAATGCTTCCACAACGAGCTGCTGTCAGAGCTGGAAAAGAAGGTGGAATTGGACGCGAGATACCTGACTGTGAGTCCACAGCACATCCCACTCCTTCTGATAACCTAACAGACTGACAGAAGTGCTTCTTCTCTACTTTAGTAATACACATTTCTCTGTCGGAGCAACCGACGCAGACACTTTCCGCGCGCACACTTTTTATAATCTGTTTGGTTTCCAATGAATAAAACTGTTCTAAGTTTCCTATTTCACTTGAAAATGCATGAGATTGTGAAAATAAAATGGGTTGTGAATGGCCTTTTAGACTGACTTTACAATTGTTAAATCTAGGGCTGGGCAAGTTAACACGTTATTGGCGTCAACGCCTCGCGTTTACTTTGAATGGAGTGATGTCAAGCGTTGGCGAACTGAATTGTGGGTCTGTCGCTTCACGGAAAAAGTTGCAGGCGTCAGCCAATCAGATCGCCTTATGCAAATACCTTAGCGCAGACGCTAGCCAATCCCGTTCATGCAACACCAGAAAAGTAATGTGTTATATATATATATATATATATTATTTTTGGGGTTTTTTTTGTTTAATTATTATTATGAAAACCCGTTGCTCACTGGCTCTGAATACACATACAGACAAACCATGGGTCACAGGAGGGGTGGGATGTTGATCAGTACTGGCTTGGGATAAGCGTCATCACGCATCTCAACCAATGAGAGGATTTGGGGCTCACATGAACGCTCCCGATAAAATTGTTTAGGCTAATCGTCAGCATTCACAAACCACTGTTCACTGTTATTTTTTAACAGAAAAGAATGCAACGTGCTCGTAATCACGACTTCATAAGTGGGAAACAGGAAGTTTCCGATAGCACGTGAAGACAGCAGAGAAGCGCTCTCACTCAGCAAAGTGGAGTGCATTGTTTTGTTAACTTTGTGGTTTATTATTTTGAGTCGTTTGGGACGCAGTAACACACAGTCCTCTCACAATATATTGCTTTACAGATCTAACACTTTTGCTGCTAAGAAATGTTAATGCAATTATGCTGCACTTATCAGAGCACGGTTAGTGCTCACACTACATGCATACCGCACCCAAGCCAAACTGAACCGTGCTCTGGCCCACCTCTTCCAACCGAGCCAGGGCCGGCTAAACAAACCATGCTCTGCTGTGTTGGGTCCCACGGGAGTGCAGGTCTCTACTCGGAAGGTGCCTGTTATAATGTTATGATCGAGGCTCTGGACTCTGAGCATAACTTGTTTTTCTATAACAAACTGTAAAATATTTTCTATAAAAATGTTAATGCCCTGGCAGGGAAAAATAGCTTTGGTTTTATATTTAATTTGGTTACATTCATATTTAAGTTGAGATTTACAAGAAATATTTTAACTGCTAACGTTACTATGTAAAACGAATACTCCTGTAAAAAAGCATCTTATTTGTTTAAAGTGTTTGCAAACCAAATGTTATCACGCACTTGTTCATATTGCAGTACTTTTACATTTAAAAACTTTTGAATTCTTTATTGAATTGTGTGCATAACATTGTGATTAATTGCAGACAATCATGTGAAATTAATGTCAAATTAATCGTTGCCCAGCACTAGTTAAATCATAGTTGGAATGAAATTATCCAGAAGTCTCTTATGTTCAGCAAGGTTGCATTTATTTGATTAAAAATACAGTACAAAATGTAAAACATTATTACAATTTAAAATAACTGTTTTCTATTTGAATATATTTTAAAATGTAATTTATTCCCATGATGCAAATTTGAATTTTCAGCATTATTACTCCAGTCTTCAGTGTCAAATGATCCTTCAGAAATCATTCTAATATGCTGATTTGCTGCTCAAGAAGTGTTTCTTATTATTGTCATTGTTGCAAACAGTTGTTGTCGTTGAAACTGTTTTCAGAATTCTTTGAATAGAAAGTTCAAAAGAACAGAATTTATTTGAAATATAAATATTTTGTAACAATGTAAAAGTCTTTACTGTCACTTTTGAGCAGTTAAATGTGTCCTTGCTGAATAAAAATATTAATTTCATTCAAAAAAGTTAAAAATATCTTACTTATGCCAAACGTTTGTTGTGTAAATATGGATATTTAGCAATTTTTGAGTTAAATTTTGTCTTACTACTTGGCAGTCTGATGACATATTGAGCCAAGAATATTTTTAAAAAAAAATAATAATAATAAAATAAAAAACTGGATGATATTGCTAACTCTGCTTTGGTTACATGCCCCACATTTTGGCAAATGTAGCAGATTATTTGCAAACAATTTACATTTGTGCATTTGGCACATCATTTTATGCAAAGCAACTTATCAGTACACGTGTTTACTTGATTCAAACACAACTAGTGGAGCTACAGAAAAGAAAAGAAAAAAAAAAAAAGAAAAATTGTTCACTACACAGTGTATATATATATACCGCAGACTTCTTTTATAGTAGTTAGTATGCCATTCCAAACACACCCATAGATCTTGTTGAAATACGTCTTGTTTTCTTGTATAGCAACGACCCTGTTTTGCCATCACTCCTGTTTCCACTATTTTCAACAAATGAAAGTACACAATTTGCGGCAGATTAAAGTATGTTTGGAGCAGTGCTGAGAGAGATATCTTTAGACTGTGAGTGGGTTGGAGAGGAGCTGTGTGGAGCAGTTCATTGGGGGGGTTTGGGCGACTGGGATTGGGCGTCGCTTGTCATCACATTGTATTCAGATAAAATTAAAGCCTTGCTGTCTTGCCTTATTCAGCGCTGGGGAGAGCGGTCTGCGGTCGTTCCCCTTGGAAACCAAACACTTTTTTTTTTTTTCCTCTCTGTCCGCACATTCTGTGCAACACGTCGAGTCTCTGCTCCGGAGTCCATTGTGAGATCTCTATTTAGGACTGGATGACTCTTATGAGATCCAGTTTGTGCTGCCGCCATAGGAGCACCATTTTATAAGGATTAACAGTAAAATAACAGGTTGATTTAGTACTAGTTAGTCTGAAGAAAATGCTTCAAATGCATATTCTGTTCTGCCCACAATAAATCCATCTTGACAAGTAAGCGAATCGAGTTAACTGAAGTTAACCAACCACACGCTTAAATTCCCGGAGAAATCATGATCCATCAGTCCTGATTTTTATTTATTCCTGTAATGCCTTGTAAATCATTCATATGGTGAGAAAAGGGGATCATGGCAGTTGAAGCAGAATCTTCCTTTCTCCCGCCGAAGATTGAACGATTGCGCCATCACTCACATGTAACGCTGTCTTTGTAGACACTTTCCTGCTGCGCAAGAATCTGGTCGAGCTGCCAAACTATTTATAGACGTGTAGTCTAGAGATCATTCTCTCAGCGTACCTTGTGTAGGATGTGTGAAGATTCATATATCTAGAAATTCTCAGCCAAGTGTATCAGCCTCCAGAATTTGGCCGTGAGCCATGTTGTGCGGTTGGGAGTGGAGACCTTCGCTGCTTTCTTCTGCAGACATCAGAACACACTGCCCTGAAACCCCAGACCTTTCGCTCTGCTCCAGACCCCAGTGAATCGCCTGGTCAGACCGCATTTGAAGGCGTCATGGAGAGATCCTGACTTGAAGGCTGTTCTTAACAGTTGCTGGCAGAGCTATGCTGCCTTCTCAGATGTTCTGGCCAAACTGTAAGGCAGCATCGCAAGTGTCCATCTTTGTGAAGACAATCCTAGAACTGTGAATGTGCACTTTAGTCACTTTAATTGATGATTACTCAACAGATGAATCAGATGTGTGAGACTGGGGTTTGATGCTCAGTTTATATACAGTATGTACCAGACAGACCTTTTTTTTTTTATTTTTTGCTGTTGTCACATCTAACTTTTTCCAGCATCTCAAACCATGAGTGTCGTGTCATTACGGTGCCATGTCAAGTTAAATATATTTACATTTTTGAGTATTGACAGTCAGAGTCAATTTAAATTTATTGAAAAGTAAAATGGTGATAATGTTGATTGTAAAGATGTTATCAACACTGAAAAATACTGATAAAATTACAAAATTATTTGTGGAATCATTAGCTTAGCAACATGCTAAAGTCAGATTGAGTTGAGCAAGTCTGTATTACTGTGCTGATAACATCACAATTTCACAATTATATTTTTATAGTTCAATTATGATAGTTTGATTATAATTCATATTCTAAAAACAGTAATTTCTAACATTTATTGTAACATTTACATACTAAAATAATGATGCATGTTATTGATATTTGTGTATATATACAATTATTTAGTGGTATAATAATAATTATTTTTGTTGTTGTTGATAATAATGATGATGATGATGATGATGATGATGATGATGATGATGATTTTTATTATTATTATTATTAATTTCAGTATAGACCAGACTTCAGTCTGACAGTTATAATATCACAATTGATTGTGATCTAGTAATACAAGCATTTATATAATAATAATAATTATTATTATTATGATTATTAATGGTTAGGACTGTGCTGATAAAAATCACAATTATACATGCATGCATGCATACATATACATATACATACATACATACATACATACATACACATATATATTAATAATAATAATAATGGTTATCATTATAGTAACTATATTGTGATATTACAATATTTATATATTAATTATCATATTATTATTATTATTATCAATATTATTATTAATAATAATAATAGTTGTTGTTATTATATTAACTGTGTTGTGATTGTCAGTCTACTAATACTCTAATGACTGCTAGTTGACATATAGTTACAAAGTTACTTACTGTTAGTAGAATGTCTAAAGTGGACTATCAAAATAAAGTGTTGCCTAATATTTAATCATCTTAGTAGTATTGAATCATCACATTTGAATTGTGATATTATGTGAATTCTGTCAGGAGCATTATCTGTGTACTGTACATTAGTGACCATTTAAGAAAGTTCCTGTCCATGTAAGACTGTGGCTCAGAGGAGGGCAATAGACAGTAGACAGCAGACAGCGAGTGTTTTGGAACATGACTTTTGACTAGTGGGCTTTGACTCCCATGTCTTTCTTAACACAGTAGCTACAGTTGGATGATTTCTGCATTTACCAACAATGTTCCTGTTTTTTTTTTCTCCTGAAGGCGGCTCTTAAGAAGTACCAGATGGAGCACAAAAGCAAAGGAGAGAGTCTGGAGAAATGCCAGGGTGAGCTGAAGAAACTGCGGAGGAAGAGCCAGGGCAGCAAGAACCCCTCCAAGTACGGCGAGAAGGAGTTGCAGGTGAGCCCCCACACCGCCACCGCCGCCACGGGCTGTGAACAGAGCTAGCGTGTCACTGTGGGCTCCATCGAGGCCTTTGAAAGGGACGGAGGTGGATGGATAGGCACTGGTTCAGCGAGACCACCTACATCATGTTAATGCTGGGATGATTTTGTCTGAATGTAAGAAGTGCTGCGAGCCTCTCGTGGCAGAGAGAACACAATGGGTGGGCGAAAGCCGTAGGTGTGTATACAAACAGCACTGCGGCATATCAGCTAAGAGGCTGCACTGAACACACACACACACACGCAAACATCACGGTTGGTTTTTACTGACTTTCTTCCCTGTTTAAACTGCGCGAGTAGACCCCAACCTGCCGTATTAATTGCGGTGTGTGAATGCTGGCCTGCTGAGAGGAGACTTGCACTGTGACAGCGGGGTTGTGGAGACCTGGCATAGATCAATAAGCAAAGTGCATGTGCTCTCTGGCCCAGAGCTCTCGGGAAGCTTACTCGCTCTGCCAGGTGTGAAAGAATGGCCCTCCTTGACCCCATTTTGGAGCCATGGTATCCCTGATCGGCTCACACTTCCTTAAAACGTAGCTGTGCCAGTGTGTTTTTAGTTAGTTTTATTTGGATTTTCCATTTCCATTTAGTTTTAATTCAATATAAAAGTTGTAGTTTTAGCATAATTGTTATTTATTTTCAGAGTTATTTTAGTAGCTGTCCTCCTTTTTCAGCTGCCTTGGTTCCGGATTTTTTTTCCCGTTTGTTTTTCCTGCAGGGATTGTTTTAAAATGTCTTCATTAAAACGTTATAAGCTATGAACCAAACCAACCAGCAACTAGATGAATCACAACATTACGAGCTTTGATTTGAAGCAAAAATATTTTTGGAAATCAGAAGAAAAAGACAAATTACATTACTGTTCTTAATGAATTTTAATGAGGGAAAGGACTGCAATCCCATGAAGCATTGCAAATCATATAATCAAATTAAAAATGATGGATAACTATCGATTTAAAGATGTTGATTATGTATACAAAAGCAATGTATTTTGTTTATTCCAAAATATGGCAAGGCAAGTCTTTTATTTAAAGTTTTTTGTTTGTTTGTATTATTATTTATGTATCACATTTCATACACTGGTAGTTAAAACAAGTTCTTTACATAAATATTTAAAAAATAATCATAACAAATGTATAACACAAACATTTAATTTAGAATGTAATAAAATCTAATTAAAAGCAGATTAAAAGAAAAGAATACATAAATAAAATGATACAGTGCAATCGGTTGGATGCAGTTCAGTGCTCATTCAATTGATGCAATTAAACAGAAGTATTGAGCTGCATATATATGTACAGATATTCAAGTAGTTTGTGAGAGGATGTTGCAACATTTGCAGTTCTTGGAGTGATTCACAGTGCTTTATGGGGCAAGGCAAGGCAAGGCAAATTTTATTTATAGAGCACAAGTTTAACACAACTGTAGTTGATCCAAAGTGCTTTACATTAAAAATAACAATTTAAAAGAAAAGTGAAGGGGAGACAATAGGAAAAATAAGTATCAAAAAACAATTAAAATGTAATTTCATAAAACTCCAGTTAAACTATTCAAAATACCTACACATCATCACTCAAATGCTAAAGAGTAAAAATAAGTCTTTAAGCTAGATTTAAAAGCATCCAATGATGGAGAAGCTCTGATGTTGAAAGGTAGATTGTTCCACAGCTTTGGGGCCACTACTGAGAAAGCTCGATCACCTTTTGTTTTACGGCGTGAACGGGGGACAGATAAAAGTAACTGATCACTAGATCTTAGAGACCTAGAGGCTGTATATGGCTTAATGAAAGCACAAATATAATCCGGGGCAGAATTACGCAATGCCTTGTATGCAAAAAGAAGGATCTTAAAATCTACTCTAAACTTTATAGGGAGCCAGTGCAATGAGGCAAGGACAGGGGTGATATGATCCCTTTTCTTAGTTCCTGTTAAAAATCTGGCTGCTGCATTTTGAACCATCTGTAATCTTTATGGGGGGGTCACAGTTCTATGATTGGTGGAGGTTTCTTTGCAGAATTGTGGGTAATGTAGTTTTTCACCTGGAATTCCGCTGTTGAACATGATTATTTAAAAAAACGAATTAAAATAATTTACGTGTTGTCAAAAGTACCGACTTTGGTACCAGTCAGTACTGAAATTTAAAAAATGTGACAATACCAGCATTTCCCACGAGCATTTTGAGTGCTGTTGAGTGGATTCTTAAACACCTCTGATTGGCCATTGTGTTCACACGCTCAACAGATATGACTTTGATTGGCTTCAATGATCATTTTTGATCATGCTTTTTTTACCGAGTGCTTACAGAGACACACACAGGACATGGTAACGTTTGAAAGCCGCCTCTATAAGAGGATCTGTCTATATGCGGATATATTAGGATCCACTAATAGATGTGGCTTTCAAATGCTCCCATGTGTATGGATGCTGGTATCATCACATTTTTAAAATTTGACACTGTCATTCTTCTAGAGAGACTGGAAAACTGGGTCAGGCTTTTATGGAATGGTCCTCAAATGTTCAGGTCATACTTAGACCATGACATGCGGAGTCCCACAAGGTTCAATTCTTGCACCACTCTTGTTCAGCCTGTGTACTCCCACTGAGTCAAATAATAAGAAATAACCAAGTTGCCTATCACAGCTATGCAAATGACACCCAGATTTTCCTAGCCTCATCTCCAAATGACTACAGCCCCATTGACTCCCTCTGCCAATCATTGATTAAATGAACAGTTGGATGTGCCAAAACTTTCTTCAGTTAAACAAGGAGAAAACTGAAATCATTGCATTTGGAGACAAAGATGTTCTCAAGGTGAATGCATACCTTGACTCTTGAGGTCAAAAATCAAGTTAAGAATCTTGATGTGATTCTGGAGTCAGACCTTAGATTCAGTAGTCGTGTCAAAGCAGTAAATCAGCATACTATCATCTCAAAAACATTGCAAGAATTAGATGTCTTGTTTCCAGTCAAGACTCAAGAAACTTGTTCATGCCTTCGTCACCAGCAGGGTGGAATATTGTAATGGTCTCCTCACCGGCCTTCCAAAGAAGACCATTAGACAGCTGCTGCTCCTACAGAACACTGCAGCTGGGATTCTAACAAGAACCAGAAAAGAACGATTGCTTCTTGCCTTATTGGCTGATTATATCTGACCAAGTGCATATTTTAATTAATTCATCTAACACTGATTATTTATTTATTTATTTATTTATTTATTTTATTTATTTTATTTTTTTTTTTCTCTTCTCATTTAAGTGGATTTCTGTCAGGGCCGCTATCGTCAAAGATGATTTACAATTAGCATACAGTTTGGATTGGCGGTATGGTTCTGTTCTGGGCAAGAACTCCCTGCGCATTGATGCAGCCTAGCATGGATAAGGGCAGGGAGAGCAGCCATAATCCCCCCCTAGGGAAACAGAACAGAACAAACATAAATGTATTGCAGATATCATTAATGTTCAATAATTGAATGTACACATTTTAGAAATTAGCCTGATTCAAAAGAGAATCAGATGGCCAAATTCTGACTGGATGAGAGGAGGAGTTGGGGATGGAGGAGGGGCATTATCTGTTGAGCAACGCAAAAGCTGCTGATAATACTGAAGGACCTTATATAGGAAAGCTGAGATCAGTGTCGTATTGCTGTAGAGAGTCAGCGGATGTAAGCTTGACTAACGTGACCTGCCAGAACTAACGCTACGCTTGATATATCTTCAGTTTCCATTCTTTGCCAAGCTTACATTTTTTTTTATCTAAATACATTTGCAGACAGTTTTCACTGTCATAATAGGTGGTATTCATTAAAAACCGTATACAAAAGTCTTCACAGTAGGTAATTTTTTGTATTACTAGCTAAAGATAATAATGATAACCCTGAGTGTGCGGCTGAATTCCCCCCTGAGGCTGTGAGCGTGTAGGAGCAGGTATGTGTCAGTGACTGCTGTTGAGTGGTTTGAGATGCAGTGCTGCTGGGAGTTTATACAGTAAATGTGTCCATCTACAGCCAGATGCCCTGCAGATAGTGAGCTCAGGTTGAGCCGAGCTTCACTCGCCTCAGAGATCTACAAATATTTTGAGTGTTGTGATTTTGTAAACTAGTACATGCAGTGATTTTACCAAGCGTGGATGTTAAAGGAACATTCCACTTTTTTTGGAAATAGGCTCATTCTCCAACTCCCCCAGAGTTAATAAGTTGAGTTTTACCGTTTTTGAATCCATTCAGCTGATCTCCGGGTCTGGCGATAGCACTTTTAGCATAGCTTAGCATAGATCATTGAATCCGATTAAGACCAGTAGCATCGCGTTCAAAAATGACCAAAGAGTTTCGATATTTGTCCTATTTAAAACTTGACTCTTCTGTAGTTATATCGTGTACTAAGACCGGCAGAAAATGAAAAGTTGCGATTTTCTAGGCTGATATGATTAGGAACTACTCTCATTCCGGCGTAATAATCAAGGAACTTTGCTGCCGTAACATGGCCACAGCAGGCACAGTGATATTACGCAGCGCCTGAAAGTAGTCCCCAGCTAGGTAACTTCTAGTTATAATATAGCTGGGGACTACTTTCAGGCGCTGCGTAATATCACTACGCCTGCTGCGGCCATGTTACGGCAGCAAAGTTCCTTGATTATTACGCCGGAATGAGAGTATAGTTCTTAATCATATCAGCCTAGAAAATCGCAACTTTTCATTTTCCGCCGGTCTTAGTACACGATATAACTACAGAAGAGTCAAGTTTTAAATTGGACAAATATCGAAACTCTTTGGTCATTTTTGAACGCGATGCTACTGGTCTAATAGGATTCAATGATCTATGCTAAGCTATGCTAAAAGTGCTATCGCCAGACCCGGAGATCGGCTGAATAGATTCAAAAACGGTAAAACTCAACTTATTAACTCTGGGGGAGTTGGAGAATGAGCCTATTTCCAAAAAAAGTGGAGTGTTCCTTTAAGGGACGTTTTACATGACACAGTTGAGTTTTTCATAAAATGATCACAAAAATTCTAATACTTGCAATATAAACTACCATTCAAAATTTTGGAGTACATAGTTTTTTTATTTTATTTAATTTAATTAATTTATTTAGGAAATTAATAGTTTTATTCAACAATGCTGCATTAAATCGATTAAAAGTGACATTACAGATATTAATGATATAAAATATTTCATTTTTCAGATAAATGTTTTTTTTTTTTTTACTTTCTATTCTAATACATTTCGTTTTCAACACTGATAATAAGAAATGTTTTTTCTTTTCTAATGATTTCTGAAGTATCGTGACACTGAATACTGGATTAATGATGCTGACAATTCAGCTTTGCATCGCAGGAATAAATTACGTTTTAAAATATATTCAAATAGAAAACAGTTATTTTAAATTGTAATATTTCACAATATTATTGTTTTTACTGTATTTTTGATCAAATAAATGCAGCCTTGGTGAACATTAACAAATATTACCTTTTGAAACGGTAGTGTAGAATTAAACTCATGCACAGTCTACTAGCTGTTTTACATTATTTAGTTTACTTACCTAATGTGTCTCATCCCATCATAACTTGATTATGAAGAAATAAGTGTCAAGTTTAAGAACACATTTACCCTTGGTAAAATCACTGTAACACACTATGGATTAGCTCTAATAAAAGAAAGCACACACAGATGTTCAATTAATAGTTTGATGTATTAATATTAACGCTTGCTCAGAGTTTGTTTCAGACCTTACAGTTGCCAAGCAACAAAGTCACTCACCACATTCATATATAATGTTTAGTCATGAGTGTGTGTGTGCATTCAGTGACTGAATCCAGCCCATTCAATCAAACGCTGTACAGTTCCACATTTAGATGATATACATGGATATATATTATGAGTTATTTTGTTTCTGATCATTTAAAAGATCTATTTTCAATACTTGCTTTCGTCTAAAGAACAGAGCACCTTTCATTTTCTCCCTCAGAGCTTTTTACATGTAAATGTGGCCTTGAGCAAGAGCAAGAAAAGTCAACTGATTTAGTCGCGAGCCCCAGGGGCCCATAAAGCAAAGTCTGAGTGTACACACACACAAATTCATATACTTCATCCATATTACCATAAATCATACCGTTATCGCTGAGAGTGACGGTGGTCTGGAGGTTCTCAGATTGCGATTCATTGAAAAAAGCTCCATGAAGAGGCATGAATTGACTACTTTGTCTGAGCATGTTCAGACGACTGTTCATACACTCCGTTTTTATCGCTCTCGTCTCTGTTGTACCTCCGTCCCCTCTTCTTTTTTTCCCTCTTCCTGTTGCTACTGAAATAATTAGTCGCTGAAGTCCCTCTGAAGATGCTAATTAGCTAATTATTCAGTTCAGTAGAGTGGTCTGAGGTGCAGCGGGAGGGATATGAGATTCGGTGGAGGTCTACGGCGTCGGCGCTCGCTGTGATATCGCACGTTAACAGACATGTCATGCTTCTGAACGGTGTGGACTCCTCAGCGAGTTCAGGGAAAGCAATTAGAGTATCTACAGAAGAACACTTGCACGCGCTGTTAGCACACACGACTCCGGCATGAGACTTATCCCGGGAGAGCCCGGGCTGGAGAGGAAGCGGCTGTGCCACGGGATGAAGGACTGCTGATGTCAGAGGAACGAGCGGAGCCGCGGCTATATCAGGCTGACGCAGCGGGAGACGCAGCAGGAAGCGTTTAAGTTTGAGAGGGCTTTGTGCTTTACAGCACGCGAGTGTTGCTTTTGACACAGAGAGATTCCACTTCCCATTCGGCGCACAGCCAGTGTCCAAACAATGCTGCGAGCGCTGGGCGATTTAAGAAAATTGACTGCTTGTTAAAAATATTCCACATTATTTCATTCCTAAATAAAGAAATTTAGCTGTTCTTCATTTGAATATTTGCAGATCATTTTGATAATGTTTGCCGCCTCTCACAAAATCGACAAATGCAAATGTCAAATCACTACAAATGATTTTGTTCATCATACATTTATAACAAGTTTCAGTCTTATAACACATTGTTGCATTGCATAATGATTTTGACTCCAAAGCACCCTTTTTTCAAACCCCAAGACAATGTTTGGAGGCCTTTCTATCCTTCTATAAAATATGAAATGGGAGAATATGAAACTCATGCTTGAGGAGGAGGAGGAGGAAAACACCCCAGTTTTATTCAGAGGCCCAAAATGAAATTACATTTTCATAACATTTTGTGCAGTTGCATTGCATGGCAAAACATATAATGCACTACATTGATGAATGAGAGGTGAACAAAGAAACATTACTCAAAAGCCAAATCATATTTGAAACATTTTAACTTTATTTTTATATATAAAAAAAGTTGCTTCAGTCCAGTAAGTGTGTTTGTCTTGAAATATTACTAATAATACTGAAGTTATTCTTAAAAATCAGATTTCACCGCAAAAAGACACTGTACCATAACATGAACATGAACATTTTTAAAATTATACTAAAATTAGTGCTGTCAAAAACATAAAGACAGTATATTTTAAATATTCGTTTAATGGCGTCTTTTTATGAGCGAAGGAGAGTATCACTGATAACAATACTACTGATGTCTCTAGGAATTTAGTTTTTTTTTTTTCCTAATATTTAACGATTGACTATAGCCATTCAACATTACAGTATGATTGTCAATTTTAATATTAATTAGACCTAAACATTTATTAGAAAAAAAAATTACTTAAAACAATCCTTGCATAAAGCCATTACAATAAATGCCATATTTAGTTACCTGTGCCCTTCAGCAAGTAGGAAATACACCGAAATTGAATAAAAATATCAAACACTAATTAGTTAACTAGTTATTAGGTTATTTTGGCTGCTTTAAGAGCTGCCGCTGCTGAATGTGATGCAGATCTGACAGACAATGTATTTTCTCTCAACTACTTTTTCTGACCCATTTAATGTCCTTAAGTCTCTACTAACGAGCTGACGAGTTGAATCAGTTGTGTAAGATGAGGGAGACCATTTTGAAAACCAGTGCATTTCGGAGACATTTCGGAGTGTTCTTAAATGTGACTCGTATATAACAAATAAATGCCTTTTACTTGCAAGTTATGATTATGTTGATTTAGAGGAATTTTGCATATCAAATATGATGCGGTGGGTTTTATAGGGTTAAAAGAGCAAGTTGCCTTTTTGATAGATTCATCACATGTGTGTTACTGTGTATATAATTAGTCACTAATTAGACCATGCTTGAAAATATAGTTTTCCTAGCATGATCAGAGCAAAACAAGCTAAATTTATAATGCATTTGATGGAAATGTGTTATTGGCAATAAGTAGAAAACCACACATACCAAAATTTAGTAGTAAACATACAGTATATTTAATGCAACCAACATTGTGCAAGCTGTGCATGGATTTTTCTTTTAAATGTCATCCTAGTAAACACTTTGGAGGTTTCAGTCTTTCCCTGTTCTGTTAGATCCTGCAAGAACTTAGATAGAAATAACTAATGGTATTTGATTGGAAACTATGCCCTTTTGAAAACATTCTGTGGTAATACCTTTGATGTACATCGTGACACTGAATGATAAAGAATGTGTTTGAATGGAACTGCTGCTTTAGTAGCATAGTACTGTTCAAAAACACAGTATTGTCGATTTGTGTTTGTGTGGTTTTGTAGGGCTGTTCATTTTAGATGAGCAGTTCATTGGAATGGGTGTTGTTTTGTGGAGAGGAATTCAAGATAGTGTTGACACCAACATAAGCATAACAATACCTGTGTCTGGAATTTCCCTGCGGTACGTGTCTTCGGTTTCACATGTTAGAGAAATATGCCTTGTGTCATAATAAATGTTGGACTGGACTGGTTCGACATTTCCAAGAATGCAACACTGCTGTTTTTAGTGAGGTTTTTAGTTTTCTCCACATTAAAGTAACATATTGTGTCCATTTGGTGAGAGAGATGAGACAGGCTCATAATTGGTCTGCATCATGTCCCGATATCATTTCCCATCTTATTTCCAATCACACACTACCAATCCAGTGTTTGGGGTCGGTAAAAAGTTGTATGTTTTTGAAAGAAGTCTCATGTTCACCAAGGCTGCATTTATTTGATCAGAAAAACAATAAAAACAGTAATATTGTGAAATATTATTACAATATAAATGAACTGTTTTCTATTTGAATATATTTTAAAATATAATTTATTTCTTTGTTGGCAAAGCTGAATTTTCAGCATCAATACTCCAGTCTTCAGTGTCTCATGATCCTTCATCATATAATTTTTTTCTTTTTTTTTTTTCTTTTTAGTCTTTGAGCAGAATATTCAAACGAACTAACAGCATTTATTTGAAATAGAAATCTTTTGTTACTTTAATGATCGATTTAATGCAACCCTGCTGAAGGAAAATACTTGTTTCTTTCAGGGAAAGAAAGAAAATGTATTATTAATATTTTAATATTCAATAAAATAATACATAATTATGTCATAGTTGCTGTAATGTAACACCAGTATAACCTTCCAGCCGCTCTTTCCACTGTCTCCATTAATAACAAGAGCGTGTGTGCTAAAGCCACATGACCTGTGTAACATCTTTCACAGCGGCTGATTGAGCAGGGCTGACAGCTTCCATATCTGAAACGAAGGGTCCTGCCTTCTCCATCCATCACTCCATCAGCACGCCTGTCATCCGCGTCATGCCTGTCCACGCGGCCGTCTGCTGTCATGACCTCTAATGCATCTTTTCATCAAACACTCATTCTCCATGTTCTAGATTTCCGTTGTGTTTTTCCTCATTTCACCTCCTGTGCTGTCGTACCTCACCGTGTCTCTTTCACACTGCAGTGCTCTGACTCATAGTGGAGTTGTATCTGTGTTTTTATTCTGGAGGGGAAATGAAACACTCAGCTTTATCTGCGCCGTACAGCAAGTTTGTATCTCTGATTGATGTATTATTCTGCAAGACAAAATCCCCCAAAAAAGTCCATAAAAGTGGCCCTTTCGTAATTCATTTTTTTGCTTTTGTGAGCTTGTTTCACTGGAAAATATGTAGCATTACTTGGGTATAAAGCGGTTTTGGACAGTGTCTCATGCTTTGTTCACATTCATGAGTAATACAGCCCTCTAAAGACCGGAGGTCGTCAACAGGGGTTCAAACTATTTTTTTTTTTTTTTTACTATTATTATTTTAATATTACAGGTTTTTTTTTTTTTTTTTTAATTCTTAGGGAGAGACTTCCAATGTTTATTTGTTTTGTGTTGTTGTTGTAAGCTGATCAGAATGCAAAAAAAAAAAAAAAAGATTGAAAAATCAATGACGTAATAGATTTAGTAATATTTTAATAATGATTATTTTAATGGCTTTGCAGTGTAAGCCAGTGTTATTTGATATACTATTTTGATGTTATGTATATTATAGTATTTAATATTTTGAATGAGGTTTTATTTTTATATTTTCTGTTTTATAAAAATTTTAGTTAAATATTTAATTACATTTTTTGTCATTTTTGGTAGTTTTTTTATTGTCTACTGTATATAGATTTTTTTATTTTTTTATTTTGGTGGTTTTAAGTTTGGTTAATAAGAATTGATGACTAAATATGTATATACATTAATATTCTACTAAGCGCACATATACAGTAACCCTTCCTACTTCCTACACAGTTTGACCCAACATGATTCGCTAGTGACAGGTGGTATAATTTAGCAGGAGAATTACACCACTAACAAGGAGTTGATGTCTTAAATAGTTTTTCTGGAAGAAGAGGGCAGACATTTTTAAAATGCATAACAGTTGCTTTTGTCAAGTTTTTGGATTACATTAGCATATAGATGAAAGATATGAACTAAAAGCCTCAAAACCTACACCTCGTCTGTAATTCAATCTTCTGTCGTTCCTCAATAAATGTAAGCCTGTTGCCATCGGTGTAAAACTAGCTCCAACCTGTGGTTAAAACTTCGAACTGCATGCACTCAATTCAATCAGGACCTTGTATTTTGTTGTCAAGTCGTGAACAAAGGTTATGTTTTATCTTGCGGATTCTCAATCTGTTAAATACTCTCTTCAACAAGCTCTTGTTTGAGATAGTTCAGTCAACAGGACCCAAAGTAGATAGAAGTCCATCAAATCTCTCTATAAAACTCCTCCTCCTGGTTTTACAGCCCATTAATTTTATATCCCAATCTTCATTTCAATGCAGTCAAGCTTTCGCCGTGTGACCGTAGGAGATTTTCTGCTCCATTAGATTTCTGACTCTGACTTATTCTTCTGTGTTCACTCCCTCTATAAATCTGTGTTTTTATTTGAAATAGTTTCCATCATTGATTCTTGATGGTGTCTGAAGTGCTTTCCTCGTTATAATGCTTTTCTCATCACTTGTCTCATTCAGGCCAATATAACCGAAATGCACGATAATGCCAGTGGGCAACGGGGAGTCCCCCTCGTCCTGTTGTGGGTAAATTGGAATAGGGCACTAAAACACCTGGATGTGTTGAGATAATGAGTTCTGTAATGGTTCTGACATTTCCGGGAGCCGAGAGTTCCCACTGGGGATGTGAGAGAGGGAGATGGCGAGGTGATTATGGGCCAATCAGCAGAGAGCTGCTAGAGAAAAGATCCTTTTAGTATTCATAAGAAAACCTATCGCGCAGACATCTAAAACGCATTCATATATTCATAGCACTCTTACTCAGGTTTTAATCTGGAGTACAGTCACAGACAAAACAACACTATAAAGCACCTATTTTGTAGTGCCATAATGCATGAATATGGTAATCATTCAGTACCATGGTACTGCCGCAGTACTTTTTGTAAGGCTTTAAAAGAGGACAGGCGTACTACTGCAACCAGTTATTTACATCTACATTATCTCTACATTCTCTTAAAATTTCTTGTCAGTACTAAAAAGAGTTTAACAGCCTGATACTAAGCGAGAACATTTTTAAAGGCACAGTTTACCCATAAATGAACATTCTGTCATCGTTTGGCATACTCATATCGTTCCAAACTCCTTTGAATTTCGTAGTTTCTGTTAAGCACAAAAAGTGAAATTTTGAATAATTTTTTTTCTATAATGAAACCGAATGAGAGTTTGTTTTCTATTAATTAATATAACATTGCCTTTTAAAAGTTTGGGGTACGTAAAATGTTTTAAAGAAATTAATGCTTTTATTCAGCATGTACACATTAAATTGTTTAACAGTGACAGGAAAGGCATTTATAATGTTACGAAAGATTTCTATTTCAAATAAATACTGTTCATTGAACTTTATATGCATCAAAGAATCCAGAAAAAAACTGGTTTTCACAGAAATATTAAGCAGCACAACGTTTTTTAACATTGATAAAAATAAATGTTTCTTGAGCAGCAAATCAGCATATTAGAATGAATTCTGAAGGATCATGTGACACTGAAGACTGGAGTAATTCAGCTTTGCATCACAGGATGTAATAACATTTCACAATATTACTGTTTTTACTGTATAAAATAAATGTAGCCTATGTGAGCTTAAGAGATTTCTTAAAAACATTTCAAAAATCCCAACCCCAATTTTTTTTAACTGTAGTGTGCAATTAATAAATGAATCATCAAAGAACCATAGCCAAACAAAGAACCTTACACAGCAAAAATAATTTTTAAGGAAGGTCAAAAATGCAAGAAACTTTACGCATGTATTTACAAGCTTTTTGCATGAGTTAACCACAAGTTTTGTATGTAACTAACTGCTTTTCCTTTTATCTTCCTCAGTATGTTGAGACCATCAGCAGTAAACAGAGTGAGCTGGATAGCTTCATTGCAGAGGGCTACAAAACAGCACTTTCAGAAGAACGTAGGAGATACTGTTTCCTGGTGGACCGCCAGTGTGCCGTGGCCAAGAACAGCAGCGCCTACCATGGCAAGGTGAGACCCAGATGCTTTTTCCTTTGCTGTACAAGATAGACAGCATCACCACCAATGTACTCTCACAGTGTCTCTCCTGTAATATGGCTGAAGACAGCAGCAGTTGCCATGGCAATCCCCAAAGATCAACCCTCACAACTATCTCCGTTGGGCACAGTTTGTTTGGGCTTATTGCAAAGATGAGATTTATTCTCCCCTGCAATTGTCTGTGTTCCAGGAGTGCCTGTGAAGTAATGCACGCCATTTCTGACATATCAATTATCCGTAATAACGGAGCCACTTCCCCACGGTAAAACCACATCATTGTAACTCCAGTCTGCATGCAGAGTAGTTATTAACTTCAGCAGGTGTTCCAACCCATACGCAATCTGCTTAAATGCACCTTTTTACATCTGTATACTTGTGTGTGTGCTGAAGGGATATTTGCACATGGCTATTTTCTGTAATATGTCATTGTATAACTTGCTCGGACTAAACCGTAAACCCTGATCGTGGACTAGACGTGTGGTGATGTCTTCTGGGAATGTAGGCTGTAGGGAGGGGCGGAGAGAAGCCCTTCGTTTTCAAGAACATCCTGTCCAGTAGCTAATCAGTACGGAGGCGTGTGTGGGAAGAGTTCAGAAAGGGCGCGCTGAAGAGGGAGAGAGAGCGAGTGTGGTAGAATCAGAAGCCGTGAGTGTGTTGTGTGCGTGAGTCACCAGGAGTGGGCGGTAGGACGGAGACGAAGGCCCCTCACCCACACTGCAGTGTGCTGTACTGTAAGTGGTCCGAGATGTGAGAGACCTATTAGCAGTTGTTCAGAATCACCAACAGTCAACTGCTATGAATATGATGTAAGGTGAATTATATGTTGAAAGAATTGTGCTAGGTTAAAAATCTAAAGCAAAAGACAGAGGTCAGGAAGCTGAGGGTCAGACAGACGGATCCCCGCAGGGTTAAGGCTTAAAATTCTTAACACTAAGTTTACTTTGGCACATCCTTTCCCCCCACTGTTTGTGCGATGGATAGCAACAAAACCTCAGGTCATGCAATATGAATATGTGCTATTACTTTTGTTATCAGTTATTGGTGTCTTCATTTTCGTTTGGACAATACAAAGGCAAAAAATCCCATTGACCCAAACCATATCTAGAGACCACAGTATCATGGAGTATCACAGATACATTTGGTGAGGCTTAATTCACTAGTAAGCAATTAGTTGACGGTCAGAACAGCAATTACCTGACAGTCACCCTAACAACACACTGAAAACCATGTAGAATACCCTAGCAGCACACCAAAAATCACTCAGAACACCCCTAAGACAGGGGTGTCAAACTGGAGGGCCGCAGCCCTGCAGAGTTTAGCTCCAACCCTGCTCCAACACAGAAACCATGTAGTTTTCAATAAGCCTAAAGGGCATGATTTGCTGGATCGGGTGTGTTTAATTAGGGTTGGAGCTAAACTCTGCAGGGCTGTGGCCCTTCAGGAATTGAGTTTGACACCCCTGCACTAACAGCACACTGAAATCCACACAGAACACCATAACAACACATGAAAAAAAAAAACACTCACAACACCCCAACAACACACCAAAAACCACTCACAACACTCGACAACACACCGAAAACCACTCAGAACACCATAACAACACATCAAAAACCACTCAGAACACTGACAACACAGCAAAAACCATTCAAAACACCATAACACACCGAAAACCACTTAGAACACCATCACAACACAGCAAAAACCCCTCAGAACACCCTGACAACACACCGAAAACCACTTAGAACACCATCACAACACAGCAAAAACCCCTCAGAACACCCTGACAACACACCGAAAACCACTCGGAACACTGACAACACATCAAAAACCACTCAGAACACCATAACACACCGAAAACCACTTAGAACACCATCACAACACAGCAAAAACCCCTCAGAACACCCTGACAACACACCGAAAACCACTCGGAACACTGACAACACAGCAAAAACCCCTCAGAACACCCTGACAACACACCGAAAACCACTCGGAACACTGACAACACAGCAAAAACCACTCAGAACACCATCACAACACACTGAAAACCACTCAGAACACCATCACAACACAGCGAAAACCACTCAGAACACCATCACAACACAGCGAAAACCACTCAGAACACCATCACAACACACTGAAAACCACTCAGAACACCATCACAACACACCGAAAACCACTCAGAACACCATCACAACACAGCAAAAAACCCTCAGAACACCCTGACAACACACCGAAAACCACTCAGAACACCATCACAACACACTGAAAACCACTCAGAACACCATCACAACACACCGAAAACCACTCAGAACACCATCACAACACAGCAAAAACCCCTCAGAACACCCTGACAACACACCGAAAACCACTCAGAACAGCATCACAACACACTGAAAACCACTCAGAACACCATCACAACACACCGAAAACCACTCAGAACACCATCACAACACAGCAAAAAACCCTCAGAACACCCTGACAACACACCGAAAACCACTCAGAACACCATCACAACACACTGAAAACCCCTCAGAACACCATCACAACACAGCAAAAACCCCTCAGAACACCCTGACAACACACCGAAAACCACTCAGAACACCATCACAACACACCGAAAACCCCTCAGAACACCCTGACAACACACCGAAAACCCCTCAGAACACCATCACAACACAGCAAAAACCACTCAGAACACCCTGACAACACACTGAAAATCACATTTAGAACACCCCAACAACACACCAAAAACCACTCTGAACATCCTAACAGTATAGTACCCTAACAGCAACCTAAAACAACTTTGCTATAACTAAAACCCAGTCAGAACACCCTAACAACCACCCAGAACCATCCCAGCAGTATGCTATAAACCACTTAAAATACCCTAGCAACACACCAAAACACTTGGAACACCTTTGCAACACACACACACACACACACAAAAACATCTAGAGCACCTTAGCAACAAATTCAAAACACCTTAGCAAATCACTAAAAACCTCAACACTTTAACCACACACTATAAACCACTTAGAATACCCTAGCAACAACCCAGAATACTCTAACAACCTACTGAGAACCACTCATATTGAACCAACCCTATTGAAACACCTTGGCAAGCATTCAGATTGTTCTGAAAGTGTAAAAATCTAGTCACGATTTTGAAGTAGTAACAATAACTGTAGTAACCCTATTGTTTTGGCAGAAACTACAGTTACCATGGTATTTTTTTTATATATATAATGAGCAAGTGTGGTGGTGTAAAACGCACAGAGGACATCTGGCATCTCTCTCTCTCTCTCTCTCATATATTCACTCAGATACATTTTAGCACACCATTTATGGTCAAACCTTTCTAATGCCATCCTAAACTACTGTATCTATGGTGCTTTTCCTCTTGTTTCTAGGGTAAGGACTTGTTAACCCAGAAGATCCCAGTGTGGCAGCAGGCCTGTTCAGACCCCAACAAGCTGCCTGACAGGGCCATGCTGCTCGCCCAGCAGATGAGCTCTGGATCTGGCAACCTCCTCTCCAGCCCTCTGCACTCCTCCAAGGGCAACCTGGTCATCTCAGATCCCATTCCTGGAGCACAACCGCTGCCTGTGCCCCCCGAACTAGCTGCCTTCATGGGAAGTGGCCTGGGCCATCAGGGGGTTAGTAGGGAACATTTGCCTTCTGTTTTACAAGAATTTATTGTTGATCAGAATATACAAAACAGCATTTCAAGCGTCTCATGTCTTAATGTGAAAAAGTAAACGTTCATTTGCATACTGCAGCATTAGCTGAGCGTAGGATGATTCAACCTCTTTAAAACTCATTTCTGCAGGCAGTGTTTTAGCTGAGTGGCCCCTCGCTAGAGCAGAACGCTCACACAATGTTAATACAATAACTGAGCCTCCACAGCCATAATGCACTCTCTCTCTGTTGGCGCTGCTGCTGAAGTGATACTCGTATATCACAGAGCTTGTTTAGAAGTCTGGCCTCGTCTGCTGGTTTAAAGGGGTCATGACATGATTTATTTTTTTTTATTATTATTTTAATATGTTCCCTGAGGTTCAGTTGTAATGTTTTTGCACACATCAAC
Organism: Acrossocheilus fasciatus; assembly: GCA_036784905.1. NCBI lineage: Eukaryota > Metazoa > Chordata > Actinopteri > Cypriniformes > Cyprinidae > Acrossocheilus > Acrossocheilus fasciatus. Next base: position 26,808,845 of record CM071940.1, on the reverse strand, counting down.
CCTCATTCTGTCCCTCTGTTCAAAAAATCTGTTTTTAAGGGCTTCTCCCTTAAAGGAGTATTTCACCCAAAACTAAAAAAAAAATTCTGAAAATGTACTCGCCCTCAGGTCATCCAAAATGTAGATGATGTTGAATCAGATTTGGAGAAATTTAGAAGTCATATCACTTGCTCATCAGTGGATCCTCTGCAGTGAATGGGTGCCATCAGAATAAGAGTCCAAACTGATAAAAACACCACAATAATCCAATCCAAAGTCCAACGAGAGTCCAATCCATCAATTAACATATTGTGAAATGAAAAGCTGCGTATTTGTAAGAAAAAAATCCATCATTAAGACATTCAAACTGTGAACTTTTTCACTGGAGAAAAAGTATTATGGATTATGAATTCGTATTTTATGACACTTTAAAGCTAAAACGTCTTAATGAAGAACTTGTTCATTACAAACGTAGCTTTTCACTTCACTGGTTGTCTTTTGGATTATTGTGATGTTTTTATCAGTTGTTTTGACTCTTATTTTAACGGGACCCCTTCACTGAAGAGGATCCATTGGTGAGCAAGTGATGTAATGCTAAATTTCTCCAAATTTTTTCTGATGAAGAAACAAACTCATCTACATCTTGGATGTCCTGAGAGTAAGTACGAAATTATTCTCCTGTCAAAGTGAATGTTCTTTTACTCTTGCATTTGTCCTGTTGTCAGGAGTAGCTCACTCGCATACACTGTCAGTAAATGAACTAAACTCCCAGGCTAAAAAAAATCCAGACTTACTTGGTGATCTATATGCTTGCAGCGGCTAATGGGACCTGATGGCATGTCTCTGGTGAACGGGACAACAGGGGTCCATGGAGACGACTACTGGACGGAGGGTGGGGTCTCTCAGGGAAGACCACCCTCTCCACAGAATCAGTCTCAAACGCAGACCCAGCCCCAGAGACAGGTCAGCGACGTCTATTCCAACACCCTGCCCGTCCGCAGGCCCCAGCCCGCTAAAAACAAGACCACTGTGGGTAAGAGAAACCAACCCTTCTGCATATCCCTGTTGAAAAAAACAGCGTATGCTGGTTAAGTATGTTTTGAAGAATGGCTGCTGGTCTGAGCTGGTTTAAGCTGGTCCTAAGATGGTCCTAAGCAACTAGCTCCTGCTCAGAAGAACCAGCTTAAACCAGCTCATGATGAGCTAAGGACCAGCTTAAACCAGCTCAAACCAGCAGCCATGCTTCAAAACAGCATATGCTGTTTTTTTCAACAGGGATTAACTTTGAGCAAATGGGGTTTTTATGGAGCCATAAAGTGCTTTTTGATCTTCTGGGCTTTCGTTTTTCAGGGTTATCATCACTAACTAAATTAAAAACTAAAACCATGGGGGAAGAATTGTTACTGTTAACTAAAATAAAATATTTACAAAGTATTATTTATTATTACTTAATTTATTCAGTTAGTTGTCAAGGCAATCTTTTTCATTTAGTTAAAGTTGAAATACTAACATTACTAAAACCAAAATAAAAATTGATAAAAACTGTACAGATAGTATAGAGACAATATAGAGTTAAAAAAAAAAGCTGAAAGAAAAATAATAAAAATGACAAAACGCAAAACAAAATTTCTGCAATTTTAACAAAATGTAAAATGAAAAATCGAAAATTTGTGGTTAGATGGCTAAAATATGTTCAAAATGTTTGACAGCTTATCTTCATACCTCATGGGACCTGTAAATTGTATAAATAAATGAAGAGTCAGTAAGTTAATTATTAAAGTTGATTTAATTTTAATTTTATTATATTATTATTATTATTTGAATCTTTCTCTAGGAGAGACACGAACTCTTCCCAGGTCAAGTTCCATGGCGGCTGGTCTGGAGAAGAACGGACGTTCTCGTGTACAGGCCATTTTCTCCCACGCCGCTGGAGACAACAGCACCCTCCTGAGCTTCACTGAGGGCGACATCATCACCCTGCTGGTGCCAGAGGCTCGGGACGGCTGGCACTACGGGGAGAATGAGAAAAACAAGATGTAAGCACTCCAATGATGCATTCATTAACAACAAAGCTAAATGGGGGAAAAATCGATTTAGTAATGCAAAATATGTTGATAATCAAAGGAAAACAAATGAGTACTGAACCTCTTTAATGAATCCATGCCATTTCTAGGATTGCTGGGTCCCTTGTCTTGTCCATTTCAGATTATTCTCCTGAGAAAAAGACCCTATGTGTCTTCTCTAGAGTTTCAAAAGAGATATCAAGCTGTGCTGATATTTGCTAAGATGCCAAATCATAGTCACATTTATTATGAAATCAATAAGAACATATCTCACCAAATTCTCTCATTCTACCTACATGAATTTTAGTTTAATATTAATGTAATTCTATACTCTTACTATATATGAACAATTATCTTTTTTAAAGGAAAAAAACATCTAAAACTAAACTCATTTTTGATGGAAACAAGCTGATAACCCCATTAAATCCTACACTACACTACCCATAATCCTAGAGAGACTGCCTACTTGGATCAGTCACTGTTTCCATGGAAATGTGAACAGCACCAAAAGAGCTCAGCTGCGCCTGCCAGCTCCTATGAGACATATTTCCCTACACCCTCTAACTACTTATATATTTGCATACATTTAAATATTTTGCAATAAACAAAGACTTACAGTATAGTTAATATGTGCACAATGAGTCCTCTCCAGACAGCGATTTCAGCAGAGGTGAATTTGATTACAAGGGTGTTTTACTCAGGAGAGTAGTCTGAGAGGAATGATACTCTGTTTGCTACCCATTTAATCTGTTTTCTATTTAGAAGAGTATTTCTAAATAAACCGAGATATTAAACTTATGCGTATTCTATACAATGGGTTTTAACCACTGTCATAAATGTGGAGTTTCTAAAGAAAAGCTCTTTCATTTCAGGCGTGGCTGGTTTCCTTTTTCCTACACCCGAGTGCTGCCTGAGAGTGACGGCGAGAAGTTAAGAGTCAAGTAAGTACCCTGAAACACTCTTTTACACTTGGCATTAACATGCATTTTCAATGATCGGATCACAAATGGATCACTCGTGAGCAGATTTTGACCACATTTGATGAAGGTGAAAATGCAAATGCATTTTAGTTATTAGCCATGTAGGAATATTTGATATCATATACATCACTTTGCCTAAGTGTGGGCCACAGGTTCTGGGCTTTTCTTTTTCTTCTCTGCTGATTTGACAGACGACAGATATTGTGCTCTTGCGCTTTGATTAAATCACTGGATTTAATCAACAATATCTGATTATTAATCCAATTATTTCACTGGATTATGGTTGGAATGCTCATTTCTTTTCTTCCCATTTCTTCACTTCTAATGTACATAATTAAAGGAAAAATATGAAGCATTTTGTTAACAACCTCAGAACAAACGATTCAGTTAACACAACCTCAAATGTAAAACACAACACACGTTCAAACTTTCGTGGTCTGTAAGATTTTTTTATGTTTTTGAAAAGGCTGCATTTAATTGATCAAAAAAACAGTAAAAACTGTAATATTGTGAAATATTACAATTTAAAATGTTTTCTGTCACACGATCCTTCAGATATTATTCTAATATGCTGATTTGTTGCTCAGAAAATATTTCGGTAACACTTTATTTTAAGGTCTCTTAACTAGTTGCTAATTAGCATGCATATTAATAGAATATTAGCCATTTATTAGCAGTAATTAAGCACATATTAATGCCTTATTCTACATGACCTTATTCTACATCCCTAATCCTACCCAATACCTAAACGCAACAACTACCTTACTAACTATTAATAAGCAGCAAATTAGGAATTTATTGAGGGAAAAGTCGTAGTTAATAGTTAATAAGTGTTCCCTATTCTAAAGTGTTACCAATATTTCTTATTATTATCAGTGCTGAAAAGTGCATCTTAATATTATGTGCAATTAGTAATGTTTTTTTTTTTCAGGATTCTTTGATTAAATAGAAAGTTCAAAAGAGCAGCATTTACTTGAAATAGAACCATTAACAAATTAATGTAATGATCAATTTAACGCATGCTTGCTGAATTATGATTATTTTTTAAAAAATCTTACAGATCACAGCTTTTGAACAGTAGTGGGTGGAAGTAGATATTTGCATTCGCATCTCTATCTGATCACACTGGAGATGCATTGGAATAAAGGGGTAAATTCAATACAGCGAAAAACTAGTCAGATACAAAACACATGTTAATGGCAGGTGTAAAGATGACTGATTGACTGACCTTCATCCTGTAGTCTTCACCATGGGAAAAGCAGCAGCACAGGAAACCTGCTGGAGAGAGAGGACATGTCCTTGCCCATGCCTGACTATGGTCTGACTGCCCGACTGTTGGCACAGAGCCTAACACAGACTCGACCACGTCCCTACAGCATGGCAGGCTTCGCACAGGTACACACACACATATTAGCATTAGACAGGAATCTCTCACTAATGTCTCCTTTCTTGGGATTTTTTCCTCTTTCGACTCTGCTTAAAGCTTAATCTATGCGTCAGCTCTTCTTTAATCTGCTCTGTAAAGATTACTACATGGGGGTTTCTATTAACATGCATGATTTTTGTATTAAATGGATAGTTCACCCTAAAATAAAATATAATTTACTCACTTTCATGTTGTTTCAAACGCATATGACTTTCTTCGGTGGAACGCAAAAGCATGCATCAGAGAAATACCGATTCACTGCAGATTCTAGCTGTAATGAGCATTAGTGGCAGTAAAATACCAACAACTTTTATTCCCTTTCCCACAAATTGTGGTTACAGGGGCAGATTATTGATTAACATAGACTTATTGTGCAGTTCCTTGCAAAATACTATGACCTCAAAATTTTTTACTATAGTTCATGAGTTATAAACTAATACATTTGGATGTTTGCATCACACAACCAGCTTTTCTGACATAGTAAACTTGCTCTGTAGCCCACCTGGTACATCAGTGTCCCTGCCATGTGGATAATTTGGATGAAAGTACAGTGAAACGAGAGTCACAATAAGAGTCCAAAGCCTTAAGAAATGGTAAGGTTAGCCAGCAAATGTGTTTTTCCCCCCATGTTTGCTTTTTTTTTAGCAGTATCGGTTAGGTTTAGAGTAGGGTTTAGGCGGTACATTATTTTCCAAACGAGACAGAGAATAAACTCACTGTACATTTAATTTCCCAATTGCCACGATATGCACAACCACCAAGTAAAAGCAGTGGCAGATTTGAATAAGACTGAATACGCTTAGCGACACTCACTGGACAATTGACTTTGAAATTTTTGCAGTACGTGCAAAAGCAACATAGTATCATTTTGCAGAAATTGGTGGATTTCTTCCTGGGTTGGGTTTTTTTAATGATATTTGAGTAAAGAGGAAGGTTTTGTTATTTAAAAACAAAACTATTGTATGACTTTGAAAGCCCCTGATTACGTTCTGTTGTCACTGTAGGAAAATAGAATTGAAACATTATAAACATAATTCCATTTGCAGCAATATGAGAGTGAGGAAATGATGACAGGGTTAGGGTTTTGTGTGAACTGTCCCTTTAATACACTGTGTTGATGCACCCTTGGATATTTTCCCTGGAAATAAGCTTCTAAGCCGCATTGAAATGTTGTTTTTACGACTTCCAGCCAGCGCTAGAGGATTATGACAGTCAGTTTGCCACAAGGTAAGATCGGCTCTTAATGAACAGAAATGACAACACTTAACAATGAATCAGTTTTACGAATTTATCCCAAAATGGCAAAACTGTACTGCTAATTATACCTCTGTTAGTGAATAGTAGTTAATATCTGTGTTTTTTCCCTTTCTTAGCTCTTGCTTGCTTATGCTAAATGTGCAATGTAGTGCTGATATTTGTTGGGAGACCAACCCTGTTTTATCAGAGAATTGTAAATGGTTTGACGACGAGAAGGTTGTGTGTCTGTCTGTTTTTGTGAGTGGAGTGAATGAGCTGTTGGATTGTGAGATGCATCGTTGTTGACCTCACTGTAACCTCATTGTGTGTGTGATCCATTAAGGTCAGGATCAGAGCTGCTCATAGTCTGTGTACCCTGAACTCATTGTCTATAGAAGCCTCTAGTTGAGATTCAGTTCACTTACAAAAATGTTTCAGGTTCAGCACAATTGCAAGTATATGCAGAGCAGACAATAGCTTCATATCAACCTGTCAGTTTATAAAAACTGTGTACAGTAATGCACTTACAATGGAAATGTGTTCCTTACAAGGGTTTAAACGAAGAAATGTGAAGCTTGTACTTTCTTTCAAGCAGATAATTTAAATGAAAGCAAAATTGTGTGCATCTTTGTTTTTGCAGTGAGAGTACGGTTTCAAATGCATTATCAGTGTTCCTCCTGTTGACATTTGTCTCTATTTAACTGCTCTTTCTGGTAGCAGAATTTACTAGGATTAATGTTTTTTTTTTGTTTTTTGTTTTTTTATGAAGGAATGAATAATTTCATTCAGCAAGGACACATTAAATTGATCAAAAGTGACAGTAATGAGATTTCTAATGTTACCAAGATTTCTATTTCAGATAAATGCACTTCTTTTGAAACTTCTTTTCATCAAAGTATGCTAAAATATATATTATGGTTTTCATTAAAAAAAAATTAGCAGCAAATCGGCTTATTAAAGTGATTTCTGAAGGATCATATGACTTAATACTAGAATAACGGCTGCTGAAAATTCAGCTTTGCAAGACAGGAATAAATTATATTTTGAAATATATTTAAATAGAAAACGATTATTTCAAATTGTAATAATATTTCACAATATTCCTGTTTTACTGTATTTTTGCTTAAATAAATGCAGCCCTGGTGAGCATAAGAGACCTTTGAAAAACATTTTTAAACAGTAGTGTATTACTATAACTTTGCATAGATAAGATTATTATGAGATGGTATCACGTAATGTTTCTATATTTTTGTAGAAGTATGTGTGAACTGTAATGTCCTGCCTCATAGACATCAATTGTAAATGCATTACTGTGAACCTGATTTAAGGAACAAGTCGAATGATTTATGTTGTAGATTGTAAATTGTATTTAAACCAGATTATTTCAAGATACATCTTGACCTGACCTTTTACCAATTTTGGCCCTTTGTCTTTTCAATTTGATCGTCGTCAATTGAAAAAGGCACTTTAATGTCTCATGGCACATTCAGTAGCTGTGTAGTTTGATGTTAGACAGGATGAGGAATAAGCCCCCTACAGCCTTCACTCCTGCCCATTTGTGGCTGTCTTGTCTTTTCTTCATTTCTCTCTGAATGTGTCCGACCTGGCAAGCTTCCTTCTCTCTTTGTTCCACAGTTCCGATGGCAAATTGATTTCGACAGTGTGAACACAGACAGACTATCAGACACAGATCCGGATAGCACAGGGGCCACGCCCCTACTTCCCTTAGCCCCTCCCCTCTTAAGCTCTGCCTCCACACACTCCTCCTCCAATGGAAGGGGCCAGTCTCATCCCTCCTTTCTGTCCTCTCTTCCTCCCTGCGTCTTGCCGGGGCGATAGTGGCGGTCGCGTGTGGTGGGTCGGGGGGGAACTCTGAGAAGAACGACCGGAACGCAGTCCAACTGCTCGCCTCGCTGCTTTACGGACTCTGATTCGCCTGTAGTGACGCCGCTATGACATCGCTGTGGACTCCAAAGAGACTGCTTACCACTTCCCGTCTTTCATGCATGAGCACAAGTTTTGCTATGTGGTTGTTTTTTTAAAATGACATCCTCATGTAAAAGTGCCAAAAGAAAAGCAAATTTGGTCTTTTGGAGCAGCTCTCCTCATTCCGAAGCTCTTGCTGAGTGTTTTTCTAAGCAGATGTAATGGGAGCCTCATGCCAAATGAGGAATGTTTTATTTTTGTTTTGTTTTTAATTCTTCTTTGTGGTTTAGTTGTGCAGAGTGTACTCTCTCTCTGTGTGTTTTTGAAGAGCATTTGCGTTTTGTGAATCCCTCATGTATTACCTGGTGCTCCTCTGGTCCAGAGGCTGTGTCGCTTTGTGCCGCAACAAGCTTAGATTTTCCTCCGATTCACCGATGAAATTGGAACGATTGGAAGGAAAATCGAAATTTTCCCTCATTAAACAAGTGCCAAATGAGAGTGGACCTATGAAACTGGAGTGAAGGTCGCATGAGCTTCAAAATCCTCGGGTGGGACTGTGCTGTTCGTCCAGACCAGCACGTGTCCGCTCACCCTACATGCATGAAAGAAAAGTGCTCTGAGCAGAAACCTTTCCCCCCAAAAAATATCCTGTTATCCTGCCTCAGACACCTTGAACTATGGGATCAGAATAGTATCAAAATTAATATTTTGACATTATGATTCACAAATGTGTGACCTAATTCACAAAATTTGTTTCTCAAATGTTCCTTTGAATGGTGTGTTCACAAATTTTGAAACTCATGAATAACTTTGAATTTAAGTGTGGATGTATTCTTTTCTGAGAGGTTTTGAGTAAAAATAAATTTTGGCAAAAATACCAAAATTCACTTTTTGGTAAAATAGTGATTGAGAGAGGTTTTGATTCAAAAATACATTTTGCCAAAAAAAATACCAAAATTCACTTTTTGGTAAAATAGTGATTGAGAGGTTTATATTCAAAAAATACATTTTGGCAAAAATACCAAAATCCAATTTTTGGTAAAATAGTGATTGAGAGAAGTTTTGATTCAAAAATACATTTTGCCAAAAAAAATGCCAAAATTCACTTTTTGGTAAAATAGTGATTTGAAATGGCGAAAATTTATTTTGGATTTTTTTTTTTTTTTTTATTAATTACCGTAATTAATTTATTTATTTCATCAAGTACATCCTCTTCAGTCAATCAAGTGAGAGTTGGAGATCAATGCATTGGACAACACTGAAATGAAATGCAATGTGAAAGGGCCTTAGGCACCATTCACTCAAAAATGAAATGACTATCATCATTAACTCACCCTCACGTTGTTCCAAATCCTTTTCTTTGGATTATCTTTGAACCACACCTTAAGATAATTTTAATGAATCCTGAGAGGTTTCTGTCCTTTCAGGTAACAAAAAAACCAAAGTCAACATGATGGGGAGTAAACGATGACAGAACTTTCATTTTTGAGTGAACTGTCTCTTTAAATGATGCCTTTGTGAATATATGATTTTTATTTTGTGAATATCAATCAGGTTACACATTTATGTATCGTATCTTGTGAATATATATTATTTTTAGCCTATTCTGAGCCTATACAGAAGTGCTACCAGCCCATGTCTCTAAAACATTCCCATTGTAGTATGTTTCCATGCAGTTTTAGGATGTTGACTGACAGATCCTCTGGAGCTGTGGTGTAGTCCTCGCTGTGTTGATGTTCTTTTGTTTCTTCTTCTTTTCTTTTTTTTTCTTGGAAAATAGACAAACTAGGAAAAATGCACAAGAAATCAGTGTAACAATCACAATATGCATGCTGAGGAGGAACATAGTGAACATTGACCTTGAATGTATGGTGACTTTTTACGAAAGGAATAAATAAATATCTATATATTAATAAAACATTTGTTCAAATGAGCTTCTGATGATTTTTAATTTGTCATCTTGGATTTGCAAGACTTTGCATTGAGCTTCAATGGGTGCTGCACACCTACAGGCAACTCAGCATAAAAGACCTTTATTGTGATGTGATATTCATATTTTATGATGCTATTTACTGATATATATATTATTTGATCAAATCTATTTGAAAATAAGCCAAATAAATATGGCATGAGCAATTTTGGGCCATTAATGGTTGATGATATTTAGTTTTTTTTTTTTTGGCTTTCTCACTTGCACCCACATACCAACAAGACATGCTCAACTGGGTCGTCCACAAATAAAATGTCATCTTTTGAGACCAACGTTTCACGAACCTGAAGAGCACACAGTTCTAATCTAGCATAAAGTTTGTGTACCTGTGCATCATGACGTCGTGTCTGTATGAATATGTGACTGTGTCCGTGTTTCTGTGTCTGTGCTTGCCTGCTCGCCTTTTTTCTTCTCCTTATCTTCTAAGATATGATCTATTTGAGATGTATATAAGACGTGTCAGTTTTTTATAAGCATGCATTTTAGATAAAGAACTGTGAAGGGTTTGAAATTGAAATGTGCTCTTCAAGAGTTAATTGTTTTCCATACACATCTCTGTACTAATTGGACCTCTTAACCAAACTGCTATGGGCAGACCTTTCATTTTGCACTATATTTTGAACCCATGTCATTTCTAGAAGTGCGTTATTGACTCATCTACGAACATAAAACTGTGACGTCATCCATGAGCAGTCCAAAAAAAAAGCGCCATGTCACAGAGCAAGTAACCTACTGTACGGCCATCGTACGCAACACTAACAATCATTTGAATGCGGTGGAAATGTAGCCATGCATAGCCTCGGTCTGAGCTGAGCTCTCAGGTACAAACCCCTGGACTCTCTTTACTTTCCAGTTTGGGTCCTGAATTGTCCCGGTTCTGAGTGTTGCAGGACCTCCGTAAGTCACCTGCCTCCATCGCTGCTCAGCCAACCCAATCATGCCCTTTCTTTTATTCTTTTCATTTTGATTTTGTTTTCGACTCTCATTCGCTGTGCGGCTTAAACAGGCAGTAGGGCTTCACAGCTGTTTCGTCTCATGCCGCCACCTGCCTCTCTGGTTGGTCCTTGGCTTTTTGTGTGTGAGCTGTAGTTCGCACCAGCCAGAGAGGTCATAGGTTGCCAGGAAATGGTGTTGGCGCTGGAGGTAACCCCGAATCTAACTCTTGCATGCATCTATCAATGCTGACAGAAGTAACTATGTCTTGTTCCATTTGCATGCCTGCTCCAAACACCCTTCATAGACTCTTCTCCAGATACCTGTTCATAAGTATATGTCAAATGAATCACTGTATGCCTTTCAGCAGTACCTTTCTTCTGTATCCCAAATCAAAGTGCAATAGAGCTGTTTATGTGTCGTAGAGTTCAGTGGGTCACTAGCGCGAGCCGTGTTGTGGGCGTACTGACCGTGTTTGTTCTCCACCCCCTCTCCATCTAGTGACCGTTCCCTGGAGGTCTACCTCAGGCCAAGCATCATGGACGACCGATCCGCTCCTCTCTACTACTAGAGGGGCCATGCAGTGGCCTGTGCACTATGTCGCCCTCTTCTGTTCTGTCTGTGTCATTGCAACAGCATGCGGAGGCAGAGCACATGCATTTACCCACAGGGCACGGAGGATAGAGCTGGTTGAGTTCTTAAAGGATTAGAATAATGATCTTAACTCTGTAGCTACATAATTAACGGTATTTGTATCCACCAATTCACGTATTTCAAAAGTTAAAAGCTTTTCTAAATGGTTTTCTTCATTAACGAATCAGGCACAACCGAAATGTCAGTGTACATTTTTTTTTTTTTTTTTTTTTTTTGGAGGGAAAGTGTAAGCCTGATTGTTTAAACGTGAGATCTTTTATTTGAATGAATGTGAAAATGTAAAAAAGTGAGTAATTTGGTAGATATTATTTCTATAAATGCAGTTCTATCGGGAAGCCTTTCTTTTTCTGTGAGTTGTGTATGTTTTGTGGCACTTGCCTCTATCACTCATTTCAGAAAGCTGATGAAACCTCTTCGCAGGGATCTTGATGCTGTGGTCGCTCCGTATTAAACAGACCACTGTGCTTTGCTAAAGTTCTAGTGATGCCTCTGTGAATCTCTGTCTTTGCAGAGATCTGTACAGTTATATTAGATGCAATATATAGTGCAATTTTTCATGCAAGTGGCACCGACACAGGAACTGTGCCTTTTCCTGCTGTTCTGTGCTCAGTGCGGTTCTGAATATCTGTAACTCCACTGGTGTAAGTAAAGGGAATTGCTTTGTGATATTTTGTTGTTCCATTTGATTTTTGTACTATTATTTGCTTCTACTGTACTTTTTTTGTTGTTGTTGTTCTTTTCCTAGAAATTTAAATGACTGTTATAGATATATAAGGGGGTTTATTTGTCTTCACCTGCTGCTTTTGCTTTTCCACATACTGAGCAATACTGCTTATTAAATATCAAAAATAGACTTGCTGAATAATAGTGAAAATATTAAATTGCAGGTTCTGTAAATATATCTTTTGGTTTGTTTCTGCTCGGGGGACTGAAAAGTACTAGAGCAGTATATATAACCACTGATTTTCGAAGTGTTACAGGAAAATACAATATCAGCTAGTTTAGATACTGCTATGAATTGCATGTTTTATAAATTAGGGCATCTACTGTGGATCGTGTGAGGAAGGTGGGATTGTTGTGTGATTCTTCGACAAAATGAAAGATTTTGTGTCTGATCAGCTTTAAAAACAATTTTATAATGTTTTATTTTTGTTTTGGCTTTTCTGTTTATTCTTATTTATGGACTGCAAATGTATATGAACATTCTTGTCTTTTCTGAAATAAAAAAGCAAATGTAAACTGCTGCACTTTCAAATTATATAGGTTCAAACGGCTGAGATCTAACTAAAAATCTGGGATTTTTTTTTTTTACCTAGAAATTTCATTTTCTTCCATTTAACCTCAAGCTGGGTCTTTGGATCAACTCAAAACATGCTGTAGAACATCACCAATAGGTCTTTTCACAAACTACAAAACGAGCATTTTCACTAGTGGTCTCGGAATAAGCGTGTGCGCGTGTGCGTGTGTGTGTGTGTGTGTGTGTGTGTGTGTGTGTGTGCGTGCGTGCGTGCGTGCGTGTCTATGTATGTAAATGTATATTAGTGCTGTCAAACGATTAATAGTGATTAATCGCATCCAAAGTATAAGTTTTTGTTTACATATGTGTGTACTGTGTATATTTATGTATACATGAATGCACACACACACACATACAGTATATATTTTGAAAGTATTTACATGTGTATATATATTTATCATATTCATATAATTTATATTATATATATATAAATATATTTAATATACATATCCATAATATAACAAAATTTTTCAGAAATATATACATGTATGTGTGTATTTTATATATACATAATAAATATACATAGTACACCCAAATAAGTAACACTTTATAATAACTGCACGCTATGAATCATTAGGTAAGCATTAGTAAATAGTCAGTTGATCCTTTATAAAGCATTGTCCCAACATTAATAGTCATCAGTATGCAGTTTGTAAATACAGCTATAAATGCCTTGTTCTTGATTTATAAGCATATCTATTACAAAGGAGATTTAAAGGCTCCGTTATCTTCCTAACAGAAAAAAATAAACAAACACAACACACAGGGATACAGAACTCAAAAATATTTATTTCAAGATGAAAAAAAAAAATGAAACTGTCCAACTGTACACTTTAATTTTTCTTTTTAGTTGTACAGTTTCATTTTTGCATCTTGAAAAAATTATTCTGTGTTCTGTATCCCTCTGTGTTGTGTTTGTTTAACTTGTCTGTTTGGAAGATAAATATCATTTGTAAATGCTTTACAAGGTATGAATAGTCCTCACTTTAGATGAGCTCACAAAAATAGATGGCTGGCAACTACTAAATGTTTTATAACTACCTGACTTAATCATGAATTACAGCAGGAATATGTGTTAATAAAGTGGTTTATGAACCACTGACAACTCCTAAATAACTGGTTTGTAAATAACGTAATAATTTAGAAATGATAAATTGATCATTAATAAAGTATGAAAATACAATTATTAAACATTATAGATATGCTCAAGAACAAAACATTTATAGCTGTTTTTATAAACTGCCTACTAATGACTATTAATGTTGTAACAATGCTTTATAAATAATGAATTGACTATTTACTAATGATTAACTAATGATTCATAGTGTGCAGTTATTATAAAGTGTTACCCACAAATATTATGTAAACAAATCTTTTATTTAGGATGTGATTAATCGTTTGACAGCACTATATATATATAAGGAATCTTTAATAACTGTCACAGGCACAAGGACAAACTATAGCTTGGTTTATTTTTAGAATAGTACAGTAGGCATGAGTCGTGAGGACATACGGTTCGACGTCTATGAGGCAGTAACAACAGACTTCTCCCCTCAACGCTACATTCAACATTCAGTACACTTTCATTTGACCTTTCTTTGGCAACCACAACCAGCCTAATGAAGCACTGATGTTCTGAATGAGAAAAAGTACCTACTGCCGCAAGGTTTAGCACAGTATAAAACTCTTGAAAGGCATACAGCGAGAAAGCGAGGGTACAAGTGCAGTGATTGTGACTTACAGCATTGGCACAAATGTGTATGGGCTCCAGTGATTCAAGGCAGAGCATGACAGGTACAGCTGTACGTTACATTTAAACAGATCATCGTGTAAAACAGGTCAAAACTTTTCTCGGTGTTACACCTCAGATCATATAGGGACAAAAGACAAAATATATTGAGTGAAACTTGTAGAAACACATGAGGCCCACATGCCGTCTGGACCATCTGAATTGTTTTGTAGTATATTTTTGAACATCTATTTGTTATTGGATTTGACAAAAATAACACTTCTGAGACAAGGCATCATCACAGACGGAGGATCAGATCTGCAGGAGCTGCCGTTATTGTTTGTAACACAATTTGTTCACAGACGAGATGGTCACTCTTCTCTCTTTAACTTGGTTGTGTGTCTTTGAGTACCACAATCGTGAAGTATACACCTGTAACTTTGATAACCCGCTGGTTTATCCTGAAATCAGTTCCTGTAGCTCTCGGATTCAAAGCAAAAGTTATTCATGCCCGAGACTGATTGTTGTGATGGACTTGCTAAAGTTCTGATCCTGACAAGCATCAATAAACTCATCACCATCAGTACCCCCAGGGTCATTCCTCTTACACTTCCTCTTATTTTCATGCCCCTGGATGATATATTAAATTCAAGTTTTGGAACACAAATAATTGAATGTCTGAGCTACAGCTCCAAATATGGCAAAGCACCATAGATGTATCATAAATGTAGCTTATTTAAATTCATCCGAAGTCATACAGTAGCTTTATGTGAAGAACAGACTGAAATTGAAATCGTTATTATAATCGCTTGATAATTATAAACATAACAGTGAAATCTTGCACTCATGTAAACAGTTGCAGTCAAGAAGCATTATGACTGTGCCATGCCAAAGTTTGGATGTCTTAAATGACAACTTCAATTCTTCTATTTCTCACATAAAGTTACTGACCTCAGAGCACACAGAATGTAGCACATGAGCTTTTTTAAAGTGTTTAAGTGCCTTATATTTCTGAAAGTTTGAATTGCTGCATAACAGGAATGACCCATATGTGAGCTATCATATATATGCATGCTACCATAATAGTTGAAGGAAAAATAGCTGGTTATTATCTGTTCTCCTGCAATACTGTCATTGCTTCTCAGCACAAGTACTGTAATGCATCACTGTCATCCATAAATATTTTGGATATTCTGATCTAGAGATTTAAAGATCTAACCAGAGAAGAAGTGTTAATGATTAAACTGCACTTTTAATAATATATAAATAAGATCTTGATTTTGATGAAGTACTTGATTATGGGGTAATATATATCTTAAGTCATTAATGAAAGTGCAGGTAGTTGTTATGAAAGTTCTTCAGCATTAAAAAATAAAGCAAATCACTGTTTAAGACTGTATGAAGACATTTAAGTGTTATGGTTTATATTGTTAATATATCTACTTTTGTACCATACCCTTAACACCCCTGAGCTAAAGTTTAGTTAAAAGTGGTCAAATATAGAAAACATCACTTTTGAGCAGCTTGTAGTGAGGTGCTCGGTGTATATAATTTTTTGCACCCTCAATAATAAACGTGGGTCTTTCTTTTATGAGGGCAGAACATCTTGTAACTATTTTTATGCAGCTCATTGGGTCAACCTGAAAAATGTAAAGCACTATGACAGATCTTTCAGACTCTAAACCACATATTGACAGTATGGGGCATGACAAGCAAATGAGGAGAGCAGCCTTGTATCTATATTGATTCCTACAAGTTATGTGTAAAAAAACAAATGATGGTTTCAGCATGATACTGATACTGAATTGTGCAAATAAGTTATAATCTTCATACCTCATGTTCTAATACATAGATAATAAATATGTTGTTATACAGATCTCCTCTTCAGTTCTGATAACTGTTGTCCTCAAAAAAAACTGTCACTCAACCACCATCTGTCTAGGAACACAAGGGAAGGGCTGGCTAATCCACTACAATATGAGGCACTGTGTCCAAACAGCATATCAGGTTGACAGGACCCTTTTGTCCAGCACGTTTAAAAGAACAAAAATATAGCGATACAGGAGAGCCCACAGTCTGATGAGACCAAATCAAACCATACGGGTTCTAAACACCTCTTCAATTAAATGAGTTAATGACCCCTTCACTCCTGGGCCCCATTCTCACTGTTACCTGTGTGACAAAAAGAGAGAGCTAGTTAACTTTCAATGTCAACCCTGCATACAGCAATAAACTCAAATGTAAAATCATTAGGTCTAGCACCTAATGTTTTCTAAACTGTATCAACCATGTCTTTATGGCTCACACTGCGAGCCTTAGTGCTCAATTCCGATTTTTGCTCAGATCCAATTTTTTTTGTATAGCTGTTCACATTGTTGTTTTAAATGTGGCCAATATCAGATTTCCAGTGTGAACAGATCATTGTTCTGAACTGACCCGCATGCACAAAAGAACAATACAAACAGGGTTTCCAGATTTTGACAACAACAATCCGCCCAATTGCTTCTCAAAACTAGTCCAAAACTAGCCCAATCATGTTCAGGGGTAAATATTGTGTTAGTGGGGTTGTATCAACCCACGAATTAAAAAAACAACCCACAGCAACAGAGAAGAAAGTGGCCTAACTCCTCGGGGAAACTGTGGATTTGGCAACACTTGCGCAGCAAACTGTCATATGGAAGTAAACATGGAGGACATAAAGTAAGCAATTACTTGTTTTATTTATAGTGTGATCCGCAGAAAAAGCCAGTGAAATTTTTCGCAGGCAATATGAAAAATAAAGACAAGGATGTGACAAAAGAGAGCAGAGTTTTGAAACTTTTATGATACGAGCCCTCATGTCTTGCTTGTATAGAGTTATCATTGTAATACTTATGAGTTCTGAACTGATACATCAAACTTCCACTGATTAAAATTGTCTTGATAAATTTAGGTATGTGAAATCTTTGAAATGTCTCCCATCAGCGCGGAATTATAACGAATGTCGATCTAGAGTGCTGTAAAAGTCGCATGAATTCCGACATGACTGTTCACACTGCGGTCACATTGCAGAACATCTGACCTGTATCGGATTTAGTACCACATAAGGAAGTGGCACAAATCGGAATTGAAAAGATCAGATTCCATGTGGTTTGTGCTGTTTACACTGTCTTGACAAAAACAGATCTGAGTCACATGTGAGCAAAAAAAATCGGATCTGGGCCACATTTACCTGCAGTGTGAACGTAGTCTATGCAGAACTGACCTCCAATGGAGTCCATGTCAGAGTCAGACACATGTGTAATGGAAAAACGAGAGACGCTAAATCGGGAAAGCAGTGGTGCTGGTTTTTCTTCTGGAGACTTGACGGGAGAGTTGGGTGGTGTAGCGATCTCTTCAGAGCCAGGTTCTGATGTTGAAGGGCTTTGAATCAATGGAAAATCATCTTGCCACTGAAATGCCCCACCTGTTTAGGGTGAGAGGCTTGTGAAATGTCACTAAACGAGAGGTAATACCCAGGAATTGTTATTGAACACTCACTTTCTTCTGAGACATTCCTTCCTGGTGAATCCTCAGGTGTAGTGACCCTATCCTGGGGTCGTGGCAGCTCCACCTCTGAAGCCTGGCCATTGGGTTCTTCCTCCACAGGAAAACTGTAGTCCCCAAGCTCACCTGTGGGGCTCTCCTGAATCGATACACAGCAAGACACTGGCTGTGAGTCATATTAACAGTAAGCACTGCATAAATCAATGTATTTTTTAGGGGTGGAACAGTACGCGTATCGAACCGTATGGTTCACAGGGCACATTGGAAGTGATCATCTCTATCCCCTTGGAGTGGGGACTTTAGAGTGAGCAGGGCACATATGTGCCATTATATTCGATACGCGTACCGTTCCACCCCTAGTATTTTTCTGAAATGAAAATAACATGTTACTCAACGCACTAGCTCAATGCTACAAGAGATAATTCTACAAACCTGATCAAACAGAAACACAGTGACATCATCAAAGAATGACACCGCTTTTTTCTTGCTCTCCAGCTCATCGCAGAAGGACTGTGTAAGTATGGAGGGCATTTTGAGCAGGCTGCGTAGATGCCGTGCACTGCTACGATCGCTCACAACGACAGGCACCACAGGGAACTCTTCATCGCTCTCATCACTCTGCTCCTGTATGTTGTAGCTACGAAGTTCTTCATCAGACTCATCACTATCCTCTGAATCCTCCTCATCCGCCTCCTCTCCATTCCCCAGTGGAGCTGGAACATCTAGATCTTCTGGCAAGGCTGGAAGAATATTCTCCAAGGATTCATCACGCTTTGGTTTTGAAAGTGCTGAACCTATGCCACCTTCCTCCACTGAATCTTCCATTTCCTCGTTGTTTCCTTCCCTTGGAAGCTCCGGATTGTCCAAATTGTTACAGGCCTCTTGCTCCTCTGCTTGGATTATCTCACCACTGAAGTCTACTATGGTAGAGTCTGAGCCTAGTGACTCTGCTGAGGAAAAATCTCTGGTGTCTCCGTTAGCCTGCTCCTCCACACCTGAGGCCTCCTGTGTTGAGGAAGAACCTTCAGACACTGTGGAAGAGTAGCATTCAGAGTTTGGTTCCTCTCCAGAGTGATCAGATTCCAGCCCAATACCATCATCTGGAGTTGACTCCTTGGTCAAGCAACCCCCCATCTCTGGAGGAAAGGGCGAAAGCATAGATATCATTGGAACTGATGCAGGTGATGGACAGAGATTTGGGTTTGTCTTTTTAAGACACAATTGTTTAGCATTAAGGGCAGCACTTTTGTCCTTTGGCACAGATATGTCATTTCCCTTCTCATTCTCCATGCTACGTCCTTCTCTCCCAAATGTCTTTTCTGAGCCCTCTTTTTCTGCTTTGAGATCAAAGGCATCATCCTCATCTTGGCAATTGAAGAACAGGTGAACCCCTTCACTGGGGCTCTTGTCATTCTCCATGTCATAGTCAGAAAAATAAGCAGAGTCTCTGTACTGATTCCTCTCACCAAGGCTGATCAGTGGTAGATGACTGCTGGATGGATGCAGGAGCATTACATTGACATCTTCATCTAGGTCCATCTGGAGCAACATGTCACACTCGTCTGACTCTACACTAGTGCTAAGGGCTGGATTCCCTTCAAGGTCTTTCAAGATGAACTCTGGGGATTCATTGTTCTCCGTGTCATAGCCACTGTCTAAGGATTTCGGCTGAATGGACGTGTGGTAACTATCAGGGCTGAAGGCCTCACATGGACTGCTGCTAGAGCCAAGATTGTCCTCGCAGTGTCTGGACCCAGTCTCTCTCTGCAGTGTTCTATGAGTTAGGTCAATATTGCCCACCTCTGCATAGTCCAAGGTATAATCTTCTAATACTCCAGAGGGGATGTCCATGCAGTCATCACTGCAGTCATTAATTTCCACTAGAATGATACTGGAGTTGTCGGGCACCATTCTGCTGTCTGTCAAATGGCTACACTCTGAGACAGTCTTAGATAGATCCGTAGGGCATGACACCATTTGTATACAAACTCCAGCAGAACTGTCTGTCCCAAGTTTCAGTTTTTGTGCAGGGGATATCCTTGTCTCAAGCAACTCGTTTTCTTTAGTCACTACCAGCTCTGATGGAAGAGTTGGTAGATTCATTCTGTTGCAACCTCCTACATGGAAGTCTGATGTATTGTTTTTGATATGTTTATGAGCAATGTTCTTCTGCCGTGCATGAATAGGCTGACTTTCTGTGACAGAATGACATTTGGAAGATGATTCAACTTCCTGAGTACTTTCAGGGCTTAAATGTAAGTATTCACCACTCTCTGAGTCAGCGTTAGGTTTAGAGGACATACTATCCGTGGCTTCCATGTATGAGTGGTCTTTGAGAGAATCGATGGAATTATATGCACAACTGTTGCTCGTCTCCAACACTCTTGATTTCAAATTCCCGACTTGAGAAGAGGGTGTCGGGTGACGTAAATCAAGGTATGCATCTTGAAAACCCACAGCTTGTGTACGATCGCTTAAACTGTTGTTGTTTGCTGAGTGGTTGGAGTTCCAATTAGTTAACATGTTCTGAGAAAACAGATCATCATCATCTTCTGAATCAGCACTCCCCCTGCCCAAAAGAAGGCCATCACCGGCATCAATATCAATGCTCATGTAGTGGGGTCTGGGCACACTCTTTTGTAAGGGGCCCATCATGTCATAATAGGTCTTATTGGCCATACTTCTTTCTACAGTTCTCTGGTTAGACTCAAGGTATGGGTCACAATGTGCCAAGCTGGGACTACTAAGAGAGACTGAAACTCCAAGTGGGCTTTCCTTTACCACCTCCAGTCTATGACAGAGGCTTCCCGACCCTCTTCTCTGCTGATAAGTGTCTGAACCATGCCCTCTTATCAAATGAACATCTGGCCCTGCTTGAGGTGACTGTTCACACTGTAAATTGTGCCTGTCATTGGAAGAAAAATAAACTTCTGACTGGTTTATCTCTACCGAGATTGGAACTCTTCTTTGGAGTGGCTCCATGGTTATGCTACTATCTGAATCATAATCATTACTGTTGGGTTCTTTAGCTGCTGACCAGTAGGTGTTTGGCTGAGACCCAATCGGGCTCCTCCTGCCTGTAGAGGACAAGCTACCGTTGCTGGCTTCAAGTCTTGGGCTGTAATCAAGATTAGTGTCTTCTAAGTTGATGTTGCACTCAACTGGCTCCTCGATGCGGATGTAGTACTCGCTACTTACTGAGGGGCTGTGTGCACTTAGCACTGGAACCACACCTGGATGGTCTGACTCATAGTAGGATGGAGAAACCCCAAGAGGGAGGCTCTCACCCTTACAGCTACCTGTGGAATTGCTAAGAGGGTAATACACATCCTGGTAATGGGGATTATTCTTTCCCAATGGTCCACTAGTTGAAGAGGAGCAGTAGGGCTGCTCAGCTCGTGCCTGCTCCCATTTATACTCAAAGTTGAGCCCCTGGCTGGTCTCAGTTACTGTCAATATATCATCCCCATTCTCAGATTGGAAGCTGTCTGCCAAAGAGAAGTGTTCAAGTAGAGGAAATGAAGAAGAAGTAGAAGAGGCTACTTCAGGTGCAGGTGTCCTGTGAGAGCTGCTGGAGCCCAGACTTGGCCTGAGAGAGTTCCAGCGCTTCTCAAAGTCCTCCTCAGCTTCATTCGCACCCTTAGCACACAGGTAGCTTAGCAGGAGATGGACTTCCTCCACAACAGGCCTCTGCTCAGGTTGCAGCCAACAGAACTGCATTACCTCATACCTGCTCACACACGCAACAGAAAAGCAAATATTTTGGATTATAAACTAAAAATTTATGAGAAACACAATTGGTTGACTGTAAAGGATTAGAATAGAATAGGGCCAAAAAAATTGTTTTAGTATAATTTGCTAATGATTTATTAGCAGGGCTTCCAACCCTGCGCCTTGAGAGCAACCATCCTGTAGATTTCAGCTCCATCCACACCTAAACCTGCTAATAAAGGTGTTCAGGGTTACATGATAATTACAGGCAGGTGTATTGGAGCAGGGTTGGATATGAAGTCTGCAGGACAGTAGCTCTACAGGAGCAAGGTTGGAGACACCTGCTCTATTATCTTATTGTTATATGAGTACATAAAAATGGATGCTAGTATGGACGATAGCCAGAAACCCATTTGTGATGATTTGAAATATGGACAGTTTAGCATGATAGTAGCCTTGCAGTCTTAAAGTAGGGTCATTGATTGTTTAGTATCCTGTGGGGAATGGAGTGGTATACTTGTACGCATGACTGCTCTTGATTAAATGGACAATGATTGGAGTGTGTGGGGGTAAAATTAATGACTGTGTGCTTCCAGGACTGGATAAATGTATGATTGATGGCTTTACAGAGGGGCAAATTAATGATTGACCACACTGGATTTGAGGAGTATTGATTTGTTGGTCCTGCCAGAGGAAATGGCAGTGACTGGGGGAGGCACCTATGGTTGGAAGATATTGATTGCTTTACATGTATTTAAAAGAAAAGTGATTGGTGGGTGTGTCTCTGGAGGGGAACATTGATTGGTTTGGATGTGGTGATTGCGATTGGCAGACGTAAGGGGATGGGTGGCTCATAATGATGATTTGGACTTGGACTTTGGAGACGACTCACCAGCGTTCACACAGAGGCACTTTCAGCAGGGGCTTTGGCAGTTTGAGCTGCTGTTCCTTTACAGCATATGTTAAAACCTGCCTATCAGAATAGTGCCTATAAGGCTGGTTACCCAGTTCAAACAACTCCCATATCGTCACACCTAATGACCTGCAGAGTAAAAAAATAAAATAAAATTTGAACAGAGAAACTAGAACATTAGTTCATCAGAAAATTAGTTTAAAGTGCAAAAAGTCTGGAGCTTTGTTTTTCTACATATAACCTATAGTATGTCACAGGGCAGAGGTTCTCAAGCTTTTTTGTTGATCATGCCTTTTTATTCCAAAGTTTGTGGGAATTTGCAGAGAATTAAGAAATATACTTCAGGATATTGAACGCTGCAAATTGTGATTTATAAATGTTACCTTTTTGAAAGGTGCTGAGCTTGTGTTTTGTGCTGAAGTTGTCAAAGCACAGCATTATCCTTGAAAGCATCTCCTCTTGGATAAGTTCTGCATGCTAGTTCTTCATTCACCATTTGCAAAATTTGCAACATCTTGATTGTTATACTGAGTTCATCTTTGCGCTCAAGTTACATTTTCAAGTTTCAAGTTTGTTTTATTTATATAGCACATTTAAAAACAGCAAGTGCTGAACAAACAAAGACATAGAACACAGGGCAACCCACAGATTCATACCATAAACTCACAATGAATTAAAAGCCAAAAAAAAGAAATAGGTTTTAAAAGATGATTTAAAAACAGTTAAAGACTGTGCCGATCTGATATAGGCTGGAAGGCTGTTCCACAACCTAGGGACAGCAACCGCAAAGGCTCTATCCCCTCTATGCTTTAACCGTGATCTGGGGACAGAGAGAAGTATTTGATCACCAGACCTCAGATTTCGTGTAGGATTGTAAGGATAAAGTTGATCGGATAAATATAAAATAAACAGAGAAGTATTTTGAACTCAGTTATAAGATGCACAGGTAACCAATGCAACGATTTCAAAATTGGAGTAACAATTGTCCTTTGAGGAATTTAGCAGCTGCATTTTGTACTAAGTGGAGATGAGCGATGGAAGATTTAGAAATGCCAAAATAAAGAGAGTTGCAGTAGTCCAAGCGAGATGTAATGAGCGCATGGATAGCAATCTCTAAAGTTTTCACAGGGAGAAAAAATTTAATTTTGGAGAGAAGGCGAAGCTGGAAGAAAAGGAACTAATAACCGCATTTATATGTTTATCAAATTTAAGACTCTGATCCCAGAAAACACCCATGTTCTTAATACAGGAAGAAGTAAAAGGAGCAAGGTTGTCCAGATCGATACTTCTGCTCTCTGAATTTTCACTAGGGCAAAAGACTATAACCTCGGTTTTTGATTCATATAAAAACATTTTAGTGCACATATCATGGCATATTTTATATATAAGTTTATCCTCCTGTAAAGAATTATGCAAAAAAATCTTAATACAATAAAGATTGCAGTTTAATACAAAGGTTGAGAACCTCTGCTATAGTGTTTTTCTCTGAATTATTTCTCACCAGACGTTGCTGGTCTTGGTTTGGTCAACTACTAAGAGATTGCCATGGACTTCATCAATAAGTTCTGGGGCAATCCAGCGCAGAGGAACCCATATTTGATCTGCTGTCACATAATAGTCATCCTAATAAAGGGAAAGGATGCACTGATATTCAGTAAGAAGAAATGCTGAGTCAACATCAAAATAATAGCATCAGCATGGCTGCAATCATAAAAGCCTTCATAGACTCGCCTTGTATTTGCTGTGGCTGAGGCCATAGTCCCCAATTTTCACTGCCAGCTCTGAGGTCAACAGGCAGTTCCTTAGGGCCAGGTCACTGAGAACAGGACAGAGTGGAGAAATGTTTGCATCATTTATAGTTCCTGTCATTGGCAAACTTTGCAGACTTCCTTTGTCATGAGAGTCATCTCACATTTTCTTCATGGGTGACTTACAAATAATTGATGATGTGTGTTGAGCAAGGGGTTTTCCCCCAGCAACAAAATCACTGATGCTGGAGTCTGTGACATGTACTCAGGCAGCACCAGGATATTGTTGCCAGGAGACACCAGAGCTGGACGTCCAGTGAGCGGTGGGGTGAAAAATAACCAAGAGAATCAATATGCGGGGAAAAGGCCAAAGGTTAGTGGATCCTCACCTGTGAATGTAATTGTGTTTGTGAAGGTACAGAAGACCAGAAGCAATCTCGCATGCCATCCGCTGAAGAATCAAAGGGTCAGGGGTCATTGAGTCTGCTGCCCGACAGCTACGGAGGTATCCTTTAACATCTCCCTGTATAAAGTAAACGGTATTCTTAAGAAAAACACAAGAATGCTAATGTGTGTTATAGTGAGCAACTGTAATTCTGGTACCACTGTATCAGTTTGTAACTGTGCAAATGCACAGTTTCTAATATGACCAGCAGAGGGAGCATTCAGCTGTTTAATTTAACCCTATGCTAAACTCCATCCCCCTTGGATGCTCAGACCAGCTTTACAGAAATTAATACGAAAAGTCAGTGAACAGCATGTTTTTCAGTTAAATGTGCTCATAAATTGGTAAAAACTCAGGGAATGTTATTCTTTTCTGTCTTGGAATGAAATAGAGCAATACTGTTTTTCTTAATTACATTGATAAATGAAGCCATATAGTGATTAAACTACTAAAACTGTTAAATCAGAATCAAGACACACCACAATCTAAAAAAGCCTCATTTGATAGATTAAATTGTAGGAAAGGTATTAACATTACTTGGAGAAAATGTAGATGTTCTTATAGATGTTGCATGTTCATTTGTGAATGAGGTTGACCATCTAATGCACAGCATGAAAGTGGTAACATACTGCATGCATTCTCTCTTATGTCACTATTATACTGAAGGTGACCTGGCAACAAAGTTTAAATTCAATTTTGTAATAGTTTGGATTTAAAAACTACCCAAACCCACAGATTCTCCATAGACTTACATGAGAAAAGAACAAAAGTCTGATTATACTCTATGGCAAGAGTTGCTAAGCTCAGATTGGTCAACATTTTGAAGGCGTGGCTTAAAGAAGGGTCAACTGAACACCACACCACAGCCACTTGGACTCAAAAACTCTTGCGGTTTGTAGTTTCTTGTTCTCAAAAGTATACTTAGTAAATAAAGGGGATGCTACTTCAACACATTGTGTAACAGTGGCTATATTGTAAAAATGGCACTTCATGTCAAGAAGATTGCTGACTGCTAGTATAGATTCTAAACGGTCATTAGACCAACTCAGAGTCTGTTCGGAAGACGGTGAGCGAAGCGGCTGGTACTCAGTGGCTTACCAGGGGGCAGTGCTCCATAACCAGAAGGTAGGGCGTGACTTCTGAACACTGGGACAGACACTGCAGGAGAGCTGGATGCTGGAGCACCCTGTGGGATTCACACACTCAAACATCAAAACACTGCTCATATGAGAAACCGTATAGTTACACATTCCAAATAAGAGCTAACATTAATTTTGTTTCAGTTTGTGCCTCCAAAATAGATGTACTGACAAAAATGGCATATGTTTTAGCATACAGCATAAGATGAGTAAAAAAAAAAAAATGGGGGAGTAAAAAGAGTAAAAAAAAAAAAATGGGGTAAGAGAGATGAGAGGAAAGGTGTGTACCGGTAAGGCTTGACCTCTTCCAGGAACTGCATCTGCTCCTGTACACTGGCACTGGCCTTTAGCTCCTTAACCACCACCTGTGTGGTACTGAGTCCAGCATTCACCTCCCCCAGCAAAACCTGAAAGCCAGCCCAAACCGCACATTAACATGGCTCACACCTGCCACCTGTGAAACTGGCAGCACCGATTTAAAGAGAGTGAACACTTGGTGTGCAGTTTATCTGTTAACTGTTTAATGGTAGCTCATAATGAGTTTACGACAACATTTTGCGTACAGTGTACTGTGTGCAATATCAACCCCAAGAGTAGGGTACTCAAAAAACACTGCTATTTTCTCAGCGCCACATACCGTATTGAGTTATAAAAGGCCTCACCTTGCCAAACCAGCCCTGTCCCATTTCTTTGATATAGAGGAGGCTGTGGCGTCTGAGATCCGTAGACTTCAGCAGCTGAACTGAGGGAAACAGAGAGAAAACATACATTCAGCATTGGCATACAA
Organism: Acrossocheilus fasciatus; assembly: GCA_036784905.1. Taxonomy (NCBI): domain Eukaryota; kingdom Metazoa; phylum Chordata; class Actinopteri; order Cypriniformes; family Cyprinidae; genus Acrossocheilus; species Acrossocheilus fasciatus. The sequence continues at coordinate 26,782,364 of CM071940.1, read as the reverse complement.
ATGGATGAACTGAATGCACAATGGCCAGTTTGAAAGTAGCCAAACATCAAGAGGGAGTGAGCAATATCCAGGGATGCACAACCACAGGAACCATGGTTATCTCCGATGATTCAAATCATCGACAATTTAAAATGAAAGAAAGTTGACACAAATCTTTAGACACTGGTCCCACCTCGAACCATCATAATTCAGCAGATAAGCTTGGATGTTGAAGATACAGAAGAAGAGCGGCTTTCTTTGTCTGGAAAGAAACCGTAGGATGAAGGTCCAGCGACACAGTGGAATGAAGGTGCCGTTCTTCTCCGGTTCTCCATGTCTCCATTCACACGCCAGGGGTTTAACCCTCCAAGCCCTCGGACAGCTGAGAAAGCAGCGCTGTCTGTCTTCCTTCCCAGAGACCGATCGCATCTCCTCGTGCTGAGATACAGCATCCCACAACATTCCCATAATGCACCCGGCTGGAACTCACAGCTGGAGCCAACTCAACTCAAAGCTGCGGTAAACCTAGCGGCTCCTGCGGAGATCGGTGTTTAAAGTGCCAAGTGTCCCACCAGGATCTGGACGTATGTCCGCAGCGCAGCTCGGCACATGCCAAATGCGTCTGCTCACGCAAGCAATGCCATGAGCACATAATAACCCTTGCTCCTCTGCCCCCTTCCCTCTATCTGTCTCAGCAAGACTATGGGGGCAATTGTAAACAAATAAAGCACTGTGAGCAGCAGAAAGACCTCTGTCATTAACACGAGCCCCCCACACACCTCCTCCTGCGCTACCAGCAGGTCTCACAGTGTGCGTGTATGTGCCTCACAGACCCATCCCTGTATTAATGCACTAAACTGTTCTCCTCCTCTGCAGCGTTCCAGAAGCTTCTCATTCCAGCCCCTCACACTCCCCGCCACAGTTACATTGTGGCTTTTGTCCGCAGAGCAGCAGCGCCTGGTACCCCAGTACCAGCCCAGACACAAGGCCCATTCTCTGCCGCTCAGAGCCAGGATTGTCACAGCATTGCCCCCCCCCCCCCCCCCCCCCATCCTGACACACAACTATCTCTCTTTTATTCAGAAGACTTGAACTGGCCTTTTATATGATTTCTGTGGAATCTGTGAGTTGTGCATTCCCGTCCCACTCCTGGCATTCCCAGAGCAGCCCTGGGCCATGTTAAAAATGCATTAATACGCAGCACAATTGCACGAGAAAACCCAGGCTGGTCTACGACTGCACATTAACTAGAAGATAAATTCTACTTAATATGTCGACATAAGACTTCAGACTGAGAAAAATTTCCAAGTTAAATGGATAAGGGGATTTCAGAAGTGCCAAGATTAATTATATTACATCATATTTTGTGATTTGGTGATTTATGTATGATGGTGTTGATTCTGGTATAGAACTAGCATGGTACTTAAACAGGGTTGCTAGATTACAGTATTTACCATGCAAAAGCAGAAATGTGTAGATTTTACTACATCGTTTATATGTAGTTAGTAGGAACGATGTCATGTATTATTGACATGTAAGAGAGCGAGATAAAGAACATGAGTGGACAAGTCAAGATGAGCATGAATTTATCATTAAAGAGTGCTGTTTGGCAGAACGCTAAGCTCAAATGTGGTAGCTTTAAAATACTAAAATTTAATTTGTTAAATCACAACAAATTGGCATTACAACATGGTTATTAATTATAATTAATACAGTTTTTGCTAAATTAAAGTATCTATGAAACAATTCATCCATGATTTAAAAATTTGCTAATATTTAATTTAAAGAATTTGCATGCAATCCCAGTGATTAGAAAACAGTCCTATCAATTCCCAATGGACAAAATTAAATTCCCACATTTTTTCTCAATCAAGAAACCATTTCACACAGATGTACACTGCAACAGGGAGGAACAGAAGGTCACAATTTCCATTTCATGTCGTCTTTATATTGGGATGTATACATCTACAATTATATAAAGTGACAGAGTGATATAGGGTTCAATTCCCATGGTTTCTGAACTTTGATTCTTGAGATCCACTGTCCTGGAGAGTTTAGCTTCAACCCTAAACAACCAGCAAATCAAGGTTATTATAGACAGGTGAGTTTGATGAAGGTTAAATCTAAACTCTGCAGTACAGTGGACTGTGAAGGCCAGAGTTGAGAAACCTGCATTAAACGCTCTGTAAGCTGCTTTGAATAAAAGTCTCCGCTACATGAATAAGCACAATGTAAATGTCTACAGTAGGCATTTTAGGACCATAAATGCGATCTCCTCTTTCTCTGATTCTCCATGCTCGACCTCTTCCAGACTGAAGCTTATGTCGCAGTCAATGAAAACCTGTAAATGTGAAAAAACACCAGGGACATTCGTATGTGGGGTTTTTACTTCACTGCATTCAGTCAAGTGTTAATTTCTGGCTCTTTGCATTAATACAACACGCAGGAGGATGAAGAGGGGGAGGACGGAAAGGGAGCGGTTCAACCATGACCGAGCCCTTCTCAATATCACGAGGGACTCAGTGCTACCCTCTCGCTCTGCAACACCTGGACCAATCACATGGCTGTAACCACGGGCGACGAACAGTCCAGAGGCTATTGGCTGGCTCCTAAAACTCTTTTGTCCAATCCATGCCTGCGTTTCAAGCCAGCATCCCACTGTCTCCCCCACCCTCCCCTGATGCTCTACACAGACAGAGCACGTGAGTCATAGGGAGAAAACCTAACTTGCATGGCTTCTCTCACCGCCAGCTTCCACGCAGTCTGCCATTGAGCGATTGGATTTGACTTGATGCAAAATCAAACGTAGTACATTCAGTAGATTTTTATCATTCCTGAAGAACATGTTAATGTTGTTTGCCTATGTAAAACTCACTGCCATTATGGCATTTTGAGCGGTTGCCAGGGTGTTGCTATGTACTGTCGTAAGTTTTCTGCATTGGTTTGCAGTTTCTATGCTGGTTAGGTGATAATTAAGTGGTAAATAACCCTACTAAGGCTTTGTTCACATTATTTTTTTCAAATCTGATCTTTAGGACTGACTGTTCACGCTGTCATTTTTAAAGTAATAAAATTGGATGCATTTGTTCAAACAATGTGGTCAGAATGGACTTGTTCTTTGTGGAAAAATGTGCTATTATGTGGTAACAAACAAGACACATACTGTACTTGGTATACACGTGGTAAATATGTAGTATTTACAAACAAGTGTGTGTTAATGTTAAACTGCTCTCCAAAACAGTGCTTACAAAGTTTGAAGAATTAGTAATACATATTTACCATGTATATACATTAGTAAGTACAGTAAGTATCTAATTAGTTACCATGTACAGACACTACCTGTAATTGGCCGTTATTATTACACTAGTCGGTTTGTAAAAAATAAATTACCATGCATGTACGACTGTTAAGTACAGCTGTGTTTCTTATTTGTTACCATGTACACACACCTCAGGTAAGTACCTTGTGTTACCACTCATTTGCCTGTAGGTACAAGATATTTAACATGTATGTACCAGGGAAGTACACATACTGTAAAATAAAGTGCTACCGAAATCTTCTATAACCTTATTGTCTTTACTGTCACTTTTGATCAATGTCATACAGTCTTGCTGAATAAAAGTATAAATTTCTTAAAAAAAAAAAAAAAAAAAAAAAAAAACTTTTGTATGGTAATGTTTACAAAACCTTCAACCTAAAATATGTGCATAAGCCATTGTTGGTTGCCTCAGCAAGCACTAATAAGAAATCAATATCTTCTAAAGAGATGAAAATCTACAGTTGATTTGGTTTTCGGACGCATCTGTTTCATATCTGTTGTAATGTTGTTAAAAACAGCTTCATTTCCATCTGTACTTTCCAGTGCTTCCATGCATTAATAACTTCCTTTCCTTTCTGCAGTCCAGTTCACATGCATCCACCATGCCAGGAGTCCTCTGGGCCGGTCTCACGCGCATTATGCAACTGACAGATGTGTGTTCTGCTTCCAGAGACGGTTCGCTCTCCACCCCTCTCTGCACTGTGAGAACATAAACAAGGCCACTGCTCTTTTTCCGGAACCATCCGTTCACAATGGGCACAGTCCTGTTCTTTACTCTTCCTGTCACAAGGCCGTTAGGAATGTGAGGGACAAATATCAGCGTAGTGTGGCACTTCACTTCCAGTATTGTTTATTAATGAAAAAACCCAACCAGCAATCCTCTTTGCAATGTGTTACAGTGACGAGCTATAAACACCACAGTTAACACAGGCAGTAGGTCTAATCTAAATTATGTTTTTCATTAAAAACATGCCTCCTCATGATTGCCACCATGAATCACATGACCAGCACAGACTCATTCCATATCACTTGGAGAACAGTCAGTGCGTTATTCAAAACATCTCCTTTTGTGAATCATAAATAATGACCAAAACCGTACAGATTCTTACATGACTTGCTGGGCTGTTTGGACACAGGTAGTGAGACCTCCGTGAGGGGCAGGATATAAACCTCGGGGTCATTCTGAGAGCTGGGGGAGGCTAAAGTTGAAAGGTCAGCTTGGCCCTCCTCCCCCTCCGTATTTTCAAACTCCTGCAGGGAACAAAAGCACACAGAGACTTCAAATAATGCTTTCTATTGTAATATATTTTAAAATGCCATTTATTCCTGTGAAGCAAAGCTGGATTTTCAGCATCATTGCTCCAGTCTTCAGTGTTACATGATACTTCAGAGATCATTCTAATATGCTGATTTTATACTCAAGAAACATTTCTGATTCAAAAAAGAAATAAATGGCACAATTCAAACACAAGCAGAATATTCAGACTGGCATTCTTCCATCATCTCTATTACTTTATGCATATTGTGAAATTAATATGGAATTTTAATGGTCTCTTTTGTCACAATGTGATGGCTGATGAAAGTCTCTCTTGTGGGATTTTCTTTGCTTTCAAAGCTGGATGCCACATTTCAAAAATTGGGCAATCATCTGCTTGGACCCATTAACCTATCCAGCTCCCACAGCTCCACATGTTGGCTCATACTCACACATTGTGACTATTGTTGAGCATCTGTGTTGGGGAATTGTACTACTGAATCTGTGCCATAACCAGCATGAATTCAGTTCCTGTATTTGATCTGAACTTGGATTGGGGTAGTAAACAGGATGCAGAACTAATTTGCATTTAAAGTAAGTAATATTATATATTAATAATCTGTATTCTAAATAACAGTATGTGTTGTACAGTACGCGTAAAGCATTAAATTAAAGCTTCTAGGAATGCCCTTTTACTTTTTCTTACTGGCAATTCATAATTTTTACTTACAAAAACCACACATTTGACAGTATTTTACATTGAAATTACATATAATGCAGGGTTAAAACATTTAAAATTTTTCACTGTACATGTTAAGGTGAAAAAAAAGCCTACTGTATCATATTTAAAGCACAAATGTCATGATCAAAACTTTGCAGTACAAGATCCACATCTGATTGATTGTTTACACTTTTTAGCAAGTAAAAGGCCTTTTATTGTCATTGTAAAAATGCCCCCCTTCTGGTTTATTAATTCATCTTTCAATCATCATTGCAGTGCATTAAACTATACCCACAATAAAAAGTACAGAGCTTTGACCATAAAAGTAAGCATTTAAATTTCATCTTGCTAAGATATATTATTGGGAGATATAACAACTGATATTTATATGCATTTTATGTAAGTAGTTTGTTACACTCATAAAATCTCTTTGATTTACATTACCATTACAAACTGAAACCATAATTGCATACTTTATGGCAATCTAAATATCAGCAGCTGCACCAAATATTGCTCTGCTTGAGCCTCTGAATAAAACTTAGGTGTCCTTTTCCTATATGGTAAGCATATATGCAAACCTTTTTTGGATTTTAGAAGAGTTTAGATGCAAAAGCCTCTAAGTGCCATTTGAAATTTTCTTCTAAAATGAGAATTTTTATCAGGCTCTGTTCAGTTATTTCACTTTAATGGCAATGGAAAGAACCTATTCATTGAAGTGAAATTACTGCGCCTACACATAGGAGCCTGATAAAAAAATGCTTATTTTAAATGGCACTTGGAGGCTTTTGCATCTTACCTCTGCATATACAGTATATATGTATATGTTATGTCTGCATATATTAGTTAGTAGGTAACCAGTACTGTTGTTGACAGCAAGTTGTAGAAGCAGTTGTGAGCATCTGTTGTGTGACTGTAATGACTGTTTTGGACTGTCAATCCAATTGAAATTCCAATTCATATTAGCTTTGGCCAATTCAATTTACATTCCTACAAGCCAGTTCTTCACTTGTGAGTATTGTCCATGACTATAAGCCCTGTCTTTACCTATAATTCTCTCTGCCTGCATATCCTCATATTCTTGTCTGCCTTTTTACAATGTACAGCATCTTTTATCTGCTGCCGTAGTACCTATCCTATTTTAAGAACTACTGTACAACATTTCTTTATGTAATGTTACAATTGTTCTCTGAAGAAAACAGCATTTGCTGAGGAAGGAAAAACACAGCCATTTCTCTGTTTTTCAGGAATGGGAAGACCTTTATTTCCTGCATAAAAAACAAAAAACAAATTTGACTGTGTGCATTTATTATGGGACCACTTATTTATTGAATTCTGGTACTTGGGCAGAAAGCTTAAAAATGTAGTTGTGTGTAGTTTCTATTTGGTTTATAAAATGTAGCCTTCTTTTCTCCACTTTAAATGTAAAACAAGATGTAAGAGCAAATCTATACTGAACCGCATCTGCTAATGTGGTGTTTATCATCGGGAGTGGATGTGGCTCGGAGGCAAATTGATGCAATATCATTCAGAACCACTTGATGGTGCAAAGTAATTTACTTAATTCACACAGTCCATCCAAATATTTCATACTTCAATCTGTTATTCATGCATTATGTGTGCATTACTAAAGTGCTAACAGGACATATTTGAAGAGGAGGCAGCAATTTATCTTTATTCACCAGCAGTCGATAAAAACTTTAATTTGAAGTGAGCTACTGGTTTTCTCGCTTTATGTGCATGGTGGGATAAAGAGGATAAGATGAGAGGCTGGGAAATGCTGACCTGCTCCTTTCTACCACACCACTTGTGTTCACAGATCTCCATTATATTTACTCTGAAACATAGTGTATAGGAGAGACATGGCAGCATCTATCACTACTCATTAAGTTTGTGGAAAGTATTCTTTTTTTAAAGAAAATAATTTGTTCAGCAAGGATGCATTAATTTGATGCATTTTTTTTTTGACAAAGACTTTCATAATTTAACAATTCACAGGCATTCTTAATGTTTTCTGTTTCAAATAAATGCTGTTCTTTTGAACTTTACAAAATGATTTTTCGAAATTGTAAATAAAACAGATTAATCCAATGCATTATTGCCATTTCTTTGCAATTAATGGTGACATTTACTACCAATTTCTAAGTGGAAATTGGGTAACACTTTTTTTAAGGTGTCCTTGTTACATCTGTTACATGTGCTTACCATTATAATAACAATAAATTATATATAATTACCTGCAAGTAAACCTAAATTAAACCCTAATCTTAACCCTAATCCTAACCATATAGTAAGTACATGTAGTTCATTAATATTACTCAGTACTTAAATGTATAATTACACTGTAACAAGGACACCTTAAAATAAAGTGTAACTGAATATTGTTTCTACACCCATTTTTTTTTCAGTGTATTAATCCTGAAAAGAAAACATATGATTTACACAACATTTTAATTGTAATAATATTTCACAATGTTATGCTATATATTATGTTACAATATTATGAACATTTCACAATATTATGTTGTTATGTTAGAAATAAATGCAGGCGTGTTATGTTACAATATTATGAATATTTCACAATATTATGTTGTTATGTTAGAAATAAATGCAGGCGTGTTATGTTACAATATTATGAATATTTCACAATATTATGTTGTTATGTTAGAAATAAATGCAGCCGTGGTGAGTTTAAAAACTTCTTTTTTTACATTTTATTTTTATTTTGGGTACCTGTATTAGGTATTCATGTCGGTGTTTTGTTTTGTTTTATTTATTTTTTTCATTTTAGCTTATCTTTTTAACAGTACAGTAAGTAAATTATCTTATGCAGTACATTTTAATACAATTTGTTTTGATACAGGCCAATACAATTTTGATGAGTCTGACTCTGAGAGAAGTACAGTCTGTTCAATCATACATCTTAAGACAGTATGACAGATTGAACCTAATGTACGCTTCTACTCCACCTTGTCTAATAAGAGACTATTTACAGTGTAGTTATGGCATCTACCAGCGGGGACTAACTGTTTAGGAGAACTAGTCAAATCTACTCTGACAAATGTCTACTGACATACAGATAGTAGAAAGTGTTCAGTTTGATTTTGGACAGGATGTTCGACCATCATGGACTGCAGCCATACAGTCAGACTCTTCCCAACAAAAGCCCAAACATCTTGATGAAAAGTACGCCAGAGTGAAGCAGCCAACTCATTTCAATTAGACTCCAGCAATGGTTGTAGCTCACTCACTGCACTGGGGAGCGAGGGCTGTTTTCCATTCAGGAAGAGCAGCTGTTTCACTCCATCAGCAGCGTGTGCGAGAGGGGCTGGTGCTTGTTCACAATACACACAATCTCTAGGTTTTAGTCACAGTTAATACCTAAAAAAGAAAAAGAAAGATGTGGTCTGGCCCCACATGCTGCAGCAAATGCTATCCACTCCTTGATCATTTCAGTTAAATCTACACCTTTGTTTCTGTTCAGTTACTGAGCATTATTTGAGAGATTTTTTTCAGTGTAAGGTTATGTGGCACATGCACCATTCAGAATTAAATTGCCTTTTAAATGTCAATTCAGGTCCTGAATTTCAATTAGGGTAGAAAATAGAATGCAGAAATTCAAGGATGCAGATTTATTATGTTTTTGTTTTTTTTTGTCCTTATTCTGATATAACTGTAGAGAACAGTAATTATAGTAGATTAATTCATTATATTAGGTGCAGAGATCAAACTGTATTAACAATTTCCAATATTTTAGATTTTTAAAATATTTAGATGAATTTATTAGTTAAAATTAAGAACAATATTGCTGTGTGTATATTGTATTAGGTGCTGTGACTAAACTGTATCTGTCACAATTCAAGGAGTCAAGGAAACCAGGAATGCGGAGACGAGGAATTCACAAAACGAGAGTCTTTAATATCCAACAGGGAAACACAGAGCACGGGCAAGGAAGACATTCAAGGACCAACAAACACTAACTGAAAGGGCTGGGGCTTTTATGCACAGACTAACGAGGGACTAATCACCAGACACACCTGAACCAAATGACCAATCAACATGAGGGAGAAACTGGGTCACAGGGAACATGAACACACACAGGTCCATGATGTTGACATAACGCCCCCCTCCCGGAAGGTGCGTCCTCGAAACGTGGAACAACAGAGGGGGGGGACACGGGTGGGAACAAAGGCGGAGGCTCAGGAGGAGGACGGACACCCGGGAGGGGGCCGGCTGACAGAAACCAGGGAGGCGACAAAGGAGGAAAGGAGGGAGGAGACAGGAGGGACCCGGAGCAGGAGGAGTCCAGCTGGACCCAGGCCACAGCCACAACAGCGGCCCACGGTGGAGCCAACGGAGGGAGGAGCCATGGAGGAGGAATAGCTGCAGACTCCAGGGGGCCGACCGACGGCAGCGGAGCAGGTGATGGAGGAGCCCGAGGCAGAGACGGAGAGCTGAAGAGCAAGGGCGACGGGGAGGATCCGGTGGCCCAAGGTGGAGTAGATGGCACCCGTGACCGAGGCAGAGGCGGGGATCCAGAGGCCCGCAGTGGAGCCGGAGCGACAGAGGACTAAGGAGGAGCCTGACGGAGGGACGAGGCGCAGGATGGTCGACGCCAGACCAAGGCAGAGCCGGAGGGACGAGGGAGCCCGGCGGAGCCAGTGGAACGATGGGCCACGGTGGACAGGAGGGAGCTAGGAGCCATGGCGGAGCCGACGGGTCGATGGGCCGAGGCGGAGTCAGGGCCTCGGAGGCTGGACACGGAGGTGAGGAATGCTCCAGCCCCGGCAACGCTGGAGGATGGCAGTCCTGTGGGGCTCGCACCGAACAGATAGGGGGCTGAGGGCGAGCGGAGGGGCTGCCAGACGACAGCGGTGGAGGAGGCAGGAGCGGGTGGGAGGGCGCGCTTTTGTGAGTCTCTAGGCTTCCAGGGCTGAACTCAAGAACGGGAGCCGACACTGGAGGGTGCTCTGGAGGAGCGGAGCTAGACGGGACCAGCAGGGATGAAGGAGAATCAGGAGACGAAGAAGGGCTGGACTTGGGATCTGTGGCCCTCCCTGGGCCAAACTCGGGAACAGGAGCTCCTCTCCGCACTCACACCGTCTGCGGTATTCTCCCTCGTGGCGGGTGTTGTTGCCGGCTCACACACCTTGACTGATGTTATCAGCAGCTCTGGCATGTGCTCCGCGCAGCAGGGAGATGGTGGGCTGGGCACTGGGTCGGGAGTGGCGTGATCCTCTGGGGAACAGACGGGAAACGGAGATCTGTTTCTCGCCAGTGTCCACTCCACAAAAGCAGTGAAATTTGCTCGAGGGCCATCCTCGGACGATGGCGCTCTGCACATGATGTTCAAGCTGGTGTCGTAGAACGCACAGAGCGCGTCATCCGGGTAGGTGGTGAGGCTGGCGAGGACCAGGAACAGTCTGGTGTGGCCCTCGAGCAATTTCTCACCCTGCTCCAGCAGGAGGAGGAGGTATTCCAGGCGAAGGAGGGGATCCATGGGGTCACAACGGAAAGAAAACACTGAGGAAACACGGAAACAAAAACGGAGGGTAGACGCAGAGGTAACTGTTTTCGGTCGGTCCTTCTGTCACAATTCAAGGAAACCAGGAATGCGGAGATGAGGAATTCACAAAAAGAGAGTCTTTAATACCCAACAGGGAAACACAGAGAACAGGCAAGGAAGACATTCAAGGACCAACAAACACTAACTGAAAGGGCTGGGGTTTTTATGCACAGACTAACGAGGGACTAATCACCAGACACACCTGAACCAAATAAACAATCAACATGAGGGAGAAACTGGGTCACAGGGAACATGAACACACACAGGTCCATGATCCTGACAGTATAAGCAATTTCCAAAATTATTTCTTACTTATTCTACATCAGTGAATAAATTATTTGATTAATTAATTAGTGATTTTTTTTTTTTTAATTAGGGACGATATTATTATATGTGACCCTGGACCACAAACCAGTCTTAAGTTGCTGGGGTATTATTGTAGCAATAGCCAAAAATACTGTCACGAATCTGGTCTGCACTTCTGTTCATTCTCCACCAGAGGTCACTCATCATATTGACTTTCACACCATACATAACACTGGACTTCATTTCCCATCATTCATTGCACTGATTGCACACACAGCTGTAGGCACTAATCACACGCACACCTGATCCCAAGCATCACTAATCACACACACTAACAAACATGGACAGACTTTCCACAGGGTGGCATCCCTGTGATTTCCACAGAACACCAAATGCCATGCTAATTATCTGTGCCACTGTGACTTCCTGGACTAGAAACACGTTCTCAGTCTGCCACAGACAGCTCAGTGTGGGACAGACATGGACAAACCATCCACCCACTCACAGTCACTTAGAGCAGACGATCCTATTAAAAACAGACAGTCCAAACGCACGGCTTTACAGGCAGCATATTAACGGCCTGTAGCTGTGTGCTGCGACGCTTCCTCTGATGTGCCACTCTCCCACTGCTGCAGTGAATGTGCACAACATAAACAGCTTGCTTATTCTGATACATTAATCCTCAACTGTGTGTGCCAAACCAAATCTGATAACAACTTATCCCTCTATCCTGTCTGTTCATATTCTCTGTCAAACATCCATGTTCCCTTCTAATTTTTGTTCTTGCTGAGCAAAACCTATTTCTATTAGGCAGAGGCATCAGCCACCTGAGCAGAATCGCCCCATGCAACAGAGCCGTGCTGGGTTCCATGTGCCATACTTCACAAAGAAATGCTATGGCTCTGTTCCTAAACCTAGTGAGCTGCAGTCCAGCCTAAATGGGCAGCTGTCTTATAATGCAGCATCCTGACTGAAATGAATGTCATGCATTTTGGTGACACTCTAGCAGTAGTATTGTGCTAAACTAAAATTGCAGTACTCCAATGAACATATATTGTGATGCACAGTCTATCAGCAACATTCCAAGATTTTTTTATTATTATTATTAATTTGTATCCGTATATTGGATATACACTACAGTTTGGAAGGTTGGGATCAGTAAGATTTGTTAATGTTTTTGTCTCTTATGCTCACCAAGGCTGCATTTATTTGATCACAAATACAGTAAAACAGTAATAGTGTAAATTATGATTACAATTAAAAATAACTGTTCTTTTTTTATTTTAATAAATTTTGAAATTATTTAATGTAAAGCTTATAAAGAATTTTTTGCATCATTACTCCAGTCTTCAGTGTCACATGATCCTTCAGAAATAATTTTAATATGTTGATTTGCTGCTCAAGAAACATTTATTATACTTTTTCTTATACTTGTGCTGCTTAAAAAGTTTTTGAAAACTATAATACATTTTCAGGATTTTTTGATTAATACAAAGTTTAAAAGCATTTATTTGAAATATAAGTATTCTGTGACATTAAAAAATGTTTTTACTGTAACTTTTAAACAATATAATGTGTACTTCCTGAATAAAAGTATTAATTTCTTTCCAAAAAAATCTCACTTACCTCAAACTTCTATGGTAGTGTATACTGCCCGATTTTTAATTGTACATACTTAAAATGTAGGTTACACTTTATATTAGATGGCCTTAACTACTATGTACTTACATAAAAAAAATAAGTACAATGTACTTATTGTGTTCATATTGTATTGCAAAACACTTTTGCAGCTATTGAGGTGGGATACGGGTAAGGTTAGGGACAGGTTTGGTGGTCTGGGTAGGTTTAAGGGTGGGTTAAGGTGTAAGGGATGGGTCAACAGTGTAATTATAAATGTAATTACAGAAATTAATTACAGATGTAATTACATATAGGTATTTTTAAAAATATAAGTACAATGTAAAAACATGTATGTACACAACAAGTGCATTGTACCAAATTATTAATTCAAATGTAAGTACATAGTAGTTAAGGCCGCCTAATATAAAGTGGGACGATTCAGCAATGACACATCTGAATGTCTCTGATTGGCCATTGCATTCATAAGCTCAACAGAATCGTGTGTGATTGGTTATGCAGCGCTGTACAAATGCATCTGTCTCGGGCTCAGCACCAGCCAGCGAACGCAGATTTGAATTTAGCAGCTAATGCTGTTAGACTGAACAATCTAATCGCACCGGTGTGATTGTATCAAATATAACAAATATTATTCAGCTATTTTTTGTCTTTTGGAAGCTGCATTCAAAATCCACTTGGCTCAGAAATCTGAGGGGGTGCATGCCTCTGCTGTATATTATAATGTTGTGATGCCTAAATTCAGTCCTAGCATTTAAAATGAGTGATTGTTGTTTTTACTGTTTTGTTTTTTAGGTATTTAAACCAAATGGTTTAGAGTTTTCATTTCTGCCATAGCATCAAAGTGATTATGCGCTAGTTATCATCCAGAATTTTGATATCAGTGCATCTGCAGTATCTACAGTATTTTTTAATCAGTACATCTGTGTGTTGCATGACTTACACATAACTAGATTTATAATTATTTATCTTGCTCATCTTCAGTAAGACTGCCATCTCCACAAAGCATACATGCAATGCTTGAGATTTTCACTTCAACAAGAAATCTTGGGAGACAAGATTCTGCCAACCTCGTTTTTTACAATCGCTATGACAATTTTTTCAATATTTTTAACAATTTTCCTAAACTCTTAACACAGTTAGCACAACATCTGTCTGTGTAGGCTATACAATTAACACATTTCTTGTTGCTTTGATACAAAATGCATACAGTTAACACAAATTTAAAATGCTTGAACTTCTTTTACACACAAGCTCAACCAAGACCAAAACAATGTAATTTTATTGCCAAATTTTCAAATTTGTATGTCAGAACAGATAACATCATGTTCTAAAACTAACTTATAGACTAAAGTCAAAGTGAACAGCTGTTCATATTGTGAATTGAAACACAAATATATCCCCTGTATTTTATTCCACTGCTAATGAGAAACAGGTGATTGAAGTTATGCAAATATATAAATTACAGCTGATTCCCATCTAGGAAACACACTCAGATGTTGAGTTCTTTCAGTCGCATGACCATATGATATACAGTAAAAGAAGGCCTCTTTGGGCCGATCTTGTGTGGAAAAGTGCACTCCTGCATAAATGTGAGATTTTAGAAGATCTGCACCAAAGATTGGTGCCAGAGAAAGGGGACAGGTGGGAGACAACTTGCCAATATATGTGATCACATGGAACAATGTGGCATTCCACCATTCCCAGTGCAGTCAGAGCCTGGTCTGACACCCATTCGAGAATGATGTCTCCTTTCCTTGCCCCTTACTCCCCTTTACTCAACCCCATTGAGGAGTTTTTCTGAGCTTGGAGATGGAAGGTTTTTGACCATCGTCCACAGAGTCTAATGTCCCTCCAGGATGCAATGGATGCTGAATGCCAAGACATCACAGCTGAACAATACCAGGAAGGATAAGGCATACCAAAAGATTCTTCCCAAGAAGCCTTGCCAGAGAAGATATCAGGTGTGATATGGAGGAGAACATGCGGCCAAACGCAGAAGACCGGGCAGATTAGATTAAATTTATTTATTTATATATTCTTCTGTGGCTTTTTACATTTACATTTACATTTAGTCATTTTGCAGACGCTTTTATCCAAAGCGACTTACAATTGGGGGATACATAAAGCGATTCATCTTGAAGAGGCAATCCGACAAACGAAGTGCTTGTAACACCAAGTCTCAGGCGTTGTTTAAATAAGTACAAGCTAGCAGGGGAAGGAATAAATAAGGAGAAAGTTTTTTTTTTTTTTTTTTTTTTTTAATGTGTGGGGTGTAGTCAAGTAGTGTCGAAAGAGATGAGTTTTCAGCTGTTGCTTGAAGTTTTCAGCTGTTGCTTTTTTTTTCTGTTTGTATATTTTGTATTTTCACATAATAAATGACAGCTATATTGCATATTTTTTCATAGTTTTCTTGCATTCTTGTTTTCTTTCTTGTTTTTCTAATGAACTATTGCAAATAAAGCCTTTACTGCAGCAATTCTGTCTCTGTCTCTTTTTTCCCCCATAAACCGTTCATTCTGTAAAGCTACTCTGAGATGGGTCATTCAGATTTTGTATTGAATTTCTGCAGCAAAATAAACAAAATACATGCATTTACTAAACCCAAAAGGAAAAAGAAACTGCACTGTAAAACATAATGTATGATCAATGCAATATACTCTCTATTGTATAAGGTCAGACCTGACACCTAAAACAATGCAGTTTCTGTAATTCCATTTGATGTTAGTGTTTTTATGATATTGTGCTATGATCGACTACATGTTCCTGTTGGAAGAGAACATGTGTTAGTGATTTAAAATAATAATTTGATTTTGAGACATGTTTGCAGTATTTTGGTAGATGCAGTGTAGTGTGTTAGTGAATTTGAAAATTAGTGTTGAAGTTTAGTTTGCAATGTGTGATTTTCAGCATGAAATTAACTGTTTTGTCAATTGTGTGTTGTAGGTGTGCTGGTGCGTTAAGAGTTTAGGAAAATTGTTAGAACTATTGCAAAAAATGTCATAGCGATCGTAAAAAACTGTAAATAGCTTTGGATCAAGAAATTCTGCCTAAAGAAGAAGATGACAAGGTTTTGGACAGAGTCTATAAAAAAACAGTCACTAGTCAGACTAACTATGCAATGATGCTTCAGTCTCATAGATCGTTTCATTTGTCTTCAGGTTATCACGTGTTTGAAGAATACACAGTTCGGTAGTAGATAAAACCAAAAATGTGCAAAAGAAAATGGAGGCTTTAATCCTTGAACTAAAAAGGAACACAAAGACATTTGTGTTTTGCACAGAAAAAAAGTGCTGAAGATTGGCGTTTTCTTTGTGAGGCTGTGTTGGTACATGTGTACATGACTAGAAAGACAAATCAAACCTAACAGGCTGAATGGCATGATGTACTTCTAGAAAAAAACAAGGTGACATCAAACAAAAATGATAATAGGATTTTGTAAAAAACACTGTGAACTGAGTGACGTGCCTATAAAAAAATTAGGATAGGTGCCGGAGAAGACATTAATTTCTCATCTTCCTTTAATTTGGAGGGCCATTTTGATGGATGAAATGACTAATGAGGACTGAGATCTCACCTTGAAGCTGATGTCCCCTTTCTTGCAGCACAGGCAGGCGAGCATGAGGAAGACAAACGTGAAGAGGCCGGAGAAGGAGACAGCAACCACTGCCAGAGAGGATGGCCATGACAGCTCACTCAACGGGGAGCCACCTGGGGTGCACAAACAGACATTTAGTCTCAAACTCTGCTCTCCAAACCTCAGATATAAAGAGTAAAAGACTATGTTTAAAGGTAAAGCTTAAATCGCATAAACAGATTCCTAAACAATCCTTCCATCTGTCATTTATAGAATACAATTTTCCCATGTATGGGTCAAATTAAGCTTTAAAGTCTGCATGAAATCAAAATTGTCCCTGTTTACTTTGTTAGTGGACATTACTAATCTTGAGGTAAAAAATTAATTTGTGCAAGTTAATCCACAGAAAATCTGAAAATTGCCAACTTCATAAATAACAACTTTAAAAACGCCTGATAAAAAACATGACAACCATTACCGAGAAAGTCATCATAATCTCATTGTCTTTATGAATGAAGAGACTATTGTGAGCTATTAAAAGCTGATAAGAGAATAACACAGGTTTTATCTAAATGTTTCATAACAGCATCAGAAGAAGCATGCGTTTGCAAATATCAAATATCATATTTGAATAGATGACTTGTTCATGAAGGAACATGATGAAACCAGGGCTAATGGAAGCTAAATCTGCTTTTCTTGTTGTGGTGAATCACTGAGACACAGTCTGCATGATGATACAGTATAGGGTTAAAAAACCTAGATATGAGATGATGACTCACTTGTTATTCAGAATGAAACGCAAGTTGCACCGTTTTATCAGTTGATGAAGTGAGAGACAGTGATATGGATGTCAAAGCAAATTCAGGAAATGTGGTGGTATGCAAAGGAGCTGTATATTAATGAATACTGATGAAAATATAACTAAAGTATATTGAGAAAATATAATGTGATCTTAAAGGGATATTCCATAGAAAGCAAGATAATTTTTTCATCCTCCTATGGCAATCAAAACCTTAGAAGAAAAAAAAAAGATCTTTTGCAGAATGCCCATGCTGCTCTTTTTCTCACACTGAAATGGATGGTGATGCACACTGCCAAACTCCAAAATTTACAAAAAAAAGCACCACAAAGGTACCATAAAAGCTAGTCAATACAACTTGTGCCCTAAGTCTTCAAAAGATATACTATAGAGAGCTGCAGTGATGGCATATTTTTTTAGACCAATCCAGAAGTTTGCAACACCCTGATTCCCTTAACAATATGATTTTCTGTTGGCTTTTAGATTAATGTAGAAAATAAGCTCTGTGACCAACAAACATTTATGATTCTTACATGTTCATCAAAATAATCTTCATACATAAAAACAACTTTTATTCATTTTAAATACTAAACACAATTGTCCAAAGTAAAAATCTAAAGTTAGGTTATAAACAAGCTACACCACGGTTGCATGACTTCAGTATCACCAATGCGAAGCTTCAGACAAATCTTTTGATCTTTATTTAAACTCTACAAACTGGTAAATTTGAGTTAAGAGTAGTTTGACAAGAGTGTGAAACTATAGCATAAATTATGTAGTAAAACATGAAAATATTTGAGCTTGTGTTAATCAAACTAAGACTCCAGCTTTATGTGAGAAAAAAAACCTGAAAAAAAAAACATTAAATTTAAATTGAAAAGATCATTCATTAACATAATAATCCAGAGGCATAGGAACGACCTGAAGAACGGGAGAACACATAAACCTATTAGCTTGGTTCATGAATAAGAATTACACTGACACCCACTAGTCCTACCTGATAGAGCAGAGATTGTTAAAATGGCGCCAGATAATGATTATCACCCAAAAAGTAGGGGGTGAAATTTGAAATGTCCCCTCAATGTAAAATTGAGGCTGTTTAAACATGCCTCCCAGCTGCCCAGTTTGATTGCTTGTATGCAAATGAAAGAGAACCGATGGGACTCGGGCCAAAAGCATTTAGGCCTTTTCACACTCTGTCATTACAAGGACACCGCAGGGGCCGGTGTCACATTTTGGACCAGTGAGATTTAATCTGACTTTCACTGTAATCCTGCTGTCAGCAGGGGACACACAAAGACATACATGCATGTGCTCTCTCTCAGTTGAAAAAGAACATGAACATCCTGATCTGCAGAACTCTGCACCACAATGGCCATGTGTCCTGAAATAGAGGAAGTGTCTTGTTTTGCCGATATGCTGACACATGTCGCTGTGAACGCCATGTTTCTACACATGACGTCCGTTGGGGGTCATGTGGGTTGTAAGGCCAGTGCCTCGAAACGAAAATAGACATGGGATGAAAGGCATAAACACAAATACAAGAAAACAGAAATGTGATGGGCTCTGTTTCGAAACCTAGTAGGCTAATGTGCCCTGCTGTATACTACCTCCAATGGCAGCTGTCTTTTAAGGTAGCATCCTGACTTAAATAGATTGACATCCAATACCATTTTAAAGTTTGGGATTAGAAGAGCTTTTAATGTTTTTTGCTCAGACTGCTATGATCACCAAGGCAGCAAAATATAGTAATATAGTGGAAAATATTAGTTTAAAATAACCATTTTCTATTTGAATATATTTTAAAATGCAATTTATTTCTGTGATGCAAAGCTGAATTACTCTAGTCTTCAGTGTCACATGATCCTCCAGAAATCATGTTGAAAACAACACTATTTGCTGCTTAATATTTTTGTGGAAACCATCATACATTTTTTCATAAGTTCAAAAGTGCATAATTTTTTTAAACAGAAATCTTTTGTAACGTTATAAATGCCTTTAATGTCACCTTTGAGCAACTCAATGGGTCCTTGCTGAATAAAAGTATCGATTTTAGGCTTGGGCGGTAATACGGTAATATGGTATACCGCAGGATCTAAAAATAGCAACGGTATCAGTTTCAATATCGTTATACCGTCATAAAAAACAATGCACTTATATAGGAGACGAGGATTAAATATTAAATATAATTTATTTAATGCCTAAAAATGCGTATGCTTGGTTGTCATCACGTGACAGCGTGGAGGAGAAAGAGAGAGAGGGGGAAAGATGGCGAGTCGCGCACCAAGTGACCAGGGTAGGGTTGCACCAGCCATTCGTAAGTTCTTACTTAAATTAGAATGTTAAGTTCACACTAGAGGCTTGTAACTACTTGCTAGTTTGTAACTACATTTGTACTTCGGTTGCACCAGCTGTTCGTTAAGCAGGACGTAGCTAGTCGTTCTTAAGCTCTCCGTAAAGTAATGTGTAGTCTCATAAAATGACGTTTACCCTAAATCATCCAATAGAAACCTTCAAATACGCGAGCAGAACTTGTTTAAATGTTATTGATTTGAATTAATCCTTCATTCTAACTTCTTTCGCCTCACGTATACTAACGGTAAAAACAAGTTTCCATTAAAAACGATACATTAATAACATTAGTCTATATGTAAGATATTTTTATATGTAAATAACATTCAGAAACTGTAATTGAAATAAATAAGGATCAATAAATACTGAAAGATTAAAAAAAAACATAAGAAATGCCATTTATTTATTATTTCATCTGACATGCGCAAACACGGACCGAAGTGCACAGAGGCGCGCTGTAGATGGGGTGTTGAAGACGGGCTAAAAAAGAAACAAAGTACTTTTATTCACATATTGTTCTCTCTCTTAATATGTACGTGAGTGTAAATGTCAGCAGCATCATATATGCCTAAAGGATTGGAGGTTGTCAGGTAAAAGAAGAGCATATTGATGCAATTCACTCAGTCTGCTATTTTATTCCAACCGTTACTCCTGACCAGACGCGTCCGTAAATATTTAGTTTATACGTAGAGTTACACTTCAACTAAGTGTAATGGTGCAACGAAAAAATATTTAGTAGTGCGTAAGTTGTAACTTAGTGCCCATTTACGTCAAAACTAGGCTAGGTTGTAACTTACGTTCAGCTCGTGCAACCGGCCCCCGGGTCTCGAAAAAGAACACAACTTCTGCAGTTTGGCAGTATTTCGGGTTTCGACCGAACGAGAAGGGAGAGGCGGTAAATACGGACGAGGCAATTTGCAAATTGTGCAACAAAAAGGTGACCGCGAGAGATGGAAATACCTCGAACCTAAGGTGACACTGTCTGAGCCTTATGTCATAATTTTTTTATTATTCACGGTAATACCGTATACCGAGGTAAAATAGGGAGGAGGTTTGACGGTATCAAAATTTGGATACCGCCCAAGCCTAATCGATTTCTTTAAAAAAAAATTACAAAATCTTTCCAACCCCAAACTTTTGAACGGCAATGCAGCTCTGAATCAAACAAACAGCACTCCTCACACGAACCACACAGTTGACTCGACTCACAATTGATTTCAGTAGAGTTTGGTGTTAGCATGTTGCTAAGCTAATGGCGCAGTAAGCACAAAAATAAACAAAGATTGGGGCAATAGTGAATTTTAATTCCTCTGAACTATTTTTTATCATTTATCACTTTTAACTATTAAATTAATTATACTCAATTTATCTGTTATTTTGATTTTTTTTTTTTAAATTTCACTGGACTTATCACAATGCACTATGGATTAACTTCACAAATGGTACATGCATTGCTATTTTAGAATTTGCCAAAATTAGGTAAAAAATGCATAGCGATGCTGCATTCCAAAACAGTCTTCACATTGGGAGAACAGCTATGACACCTTAATAAAGATGTCTATGTAGGCAACTCAGTGGGTTTTGGAACAGAGGCAATGTGACCCAGGAGCAGCGGAGCATGTGTGTATACACAACACCACATGCAGAGACACGGTCAGCAACGTGTTGGGTGTACGAAAGCATTTCTCCCACCCACTCCTGCATCTCCATGGTAACAGGCTGGCTGACCCGTCATGTTGCATTGCACTTCGCGTTTTGTCAAATCTCTCCTCAGCCCCCACCTTTCATAATGATGACACATTTCTGCTGATGCATTAACAGCTGCTCTTTATATTTCCCTCTCCCTCTTTCATCAGGTTTCCGTCTCACACCAAAGTATCCTCCTAGTGTCCTAAACACACACAGTTTGGTCCACCTGGGCTCTGTGATACAACATTTCCCTGTCGTTTTGAAATAAGAAGGATGCCACATGTTGACACAGGTGTTCAGAATCGCATACTATCAGACAAAATACGTTATGCGTAGTATCTGCATGCATATTCGCAGCAACACCAAAACCAGTCGTCTTAATGAATGTTAATTTAAACAATAAACATTAATTGGTATATCTGACCAACAAATATATATGATTCTTGCACATTTACTTCATCAAGGCAATCTTCACAAATGAACACAACTTTAATGAGTTTTTAAGTCTAATTACAATCGCGAGAAGTACAAAGCTAACATTAATGCAATTAGTGTCATATTTTTTGGACTAATTGCATTCCTTGCTGGTTTGAGGTTTCTTCCTCATTACTTGAGGTTTGAATGGTAAAAGGGATGTTTGGGAAACCTGTCCAATCATGCATACTATATACATATTAAAGGGATAGTTCACACAACCATGGCAATTCTGTCATCAAATACTCACCCTCATGTCATTCTAATCCCATAAGACTTTTGTATATCTTTGAAACACAAATTAAGATATTTTAATGAAACCCAAGAGATTTCTCTGCCTTCATTGAAATGTCCATTTTACCAAACTGTTGATGCTACAAAAAGTTCAAGTTAGGCTTTTATGCATATAGAAACATTGATCAGTATACATCAATCATGGTAAATGGAAGCTTCCATTTACCATCTCTGACGAGCTCTTTATATGTTAATTAATCAATCTGAATACAATTAAAATAAACAAATAAATAATTAAACAAATTAAATCTGTTCATAAAGTGTGTTTATAAAGTGATTATTTCCCCCAAGAAGATTTGGTTTAAAAGATTAATATTGGGTAATATCTTTGATTTGTCTGCACTATTGACCTCTACAGTCAACTATAACGTTTCATGACTGATGAACTTTGCAGCATTGACATTGTGACTGAACTAAACTAAATAAACACTGAACCAAATTGATCTGAATAATGATACTATTGTTTTCTTTTCTTCACAACACGACCACCATTATTTTCCTGTTTACTACTGTGAATCTGCTTTGAAACAGGCTGTATTATATAAAGCACTATGGAAATACATGTGACGTCTTGACTTGAATTTGACTAAATCACTCACTTCATATGAATGACATTTAGGATGTCTTTATTAACTTTTTTAATCATTGTAAATTTGGTGGAATGGACTTTTAGTCACCCACATTTCATTAATAATATTGCTAGTTACATATGTAACTGTGGTTCTGTGAATTCCAGATGACCGCCAGAGGTGGTGCTTAAGGACTAGTGGATTATTGCTGCGCCAGCTAGACAGGTCGAGATAATATACCAAAATGGTCACATGGTGACATAGGTGGAGCCTCGAAGACATGAGCCATTGTAGCTCAGTATTCGGCCTCAACACGCGTATTTCTCACGCATTCCGAATGACAAATAACTCTGGCGGTCATCCAGAAATAACGGAACCACAACGTAACTAGTGTTCTGTTTCATTCCTCCTGACCGCCAGAGGTGGTGCTTAAGCACTAATGGATGAATCATATCAACACAGTCATGAGGAATGACACTCACCCGAATAAATTCAAGATTGCTCCCGAAGAACCGCTGAACTGACAGTATGCAGGGTAGCAATGTTGAGCTTGTAAAACCGGGCAAAGGTACAGGGAAAAGCCCAGGTTGCAGCCGCACAGATATCTGCCATAGAGACCCCTCTAAAAGCAGCCCAGGATGTCGAAACAGACCTAGTGGAATGACAAGAAACATTCCCTGGTAGAGGCTTTTGAGCTTTCTTATATGCCATAGTGATTACTTCAATCTCTGCTTTAATATAGCAGTGCCCCTCCGAGCAGCGCCATAACACACAAAAAGCTGATCTGTTTTTCTAAGATGAGTGGTAGCAGCCACATAACACCTCAAGGATCGCACAGGACACAAAAGGTGATCCCTTAACTGGTCAGATTGGTATCCAGACTGAAAATCAGCCAAATTGATTGACTGATTTATAAACTGAGGAAGCAGAACTTTGGGGAGAAAAGATGGGTTTGGTCAAAGCATAACCCCAGAATCATCCGGCAGCCAACGCATGCATAACTCACTAACGGACAAGGTATGCAGCTCGCTAACACGCTTTGCTGAAGCGAGGGCCAACAAAAAAACAGCCTTCAAAGACGTCCATCTAAGGTCAGCTGCCTGTAAAGGCACAAGCACAAGTGGTAAATCCCACCCTGGAAAATGAGGTTTGCGAGCTGGTCTCAATCGTCTCGCACCCTTCAGAAAACTACAAATAAGAGCATGGGAACCAAGAGATGACCCATTCATGGTACATGATATGCAGAAATTGCTGCAACATATACCTTCAATGTGGAGGCTGCTTTACCAGACTCCAAAAGCTATTGTAAAAAGCTTAACACTTTCAGAATGTCACAGCACACAGGGTCCAATCCCCGACTCTTACACCATAAAGAGAAAAAACTCCAACGTGCTGCATAGAGCTGACGTGTGGACACTGCTCTAGCACTAGCTACAGTCAGGTCCATAAATATTGGGACATCGACACAATTCTAACATTTTGGCTCTATACACCACCACAATGGATTTCAAATGAAACGAACAAGATGTGCTTTAACTGCAGACTGTCAGCTTTAATTTGAGGGTATTTACATCCAAATCAGGTGAACGGTGTAGGAATTACAACAGTTTGCATATGTGCCTCCCACTTGTTAAGGGACCAAAAGTAATGGGACAATTGGCTTCTCAGCTGTTCCATGGCCAGGTGTGTGTTATTCCCTCATTATCCCAATTACAATGAGCAGATAAAAGGTCCAGAGTTCATTTCAAGTGTGCTATTTGCATTTGGAATCTGTTGCTGTCAACTGTCAAGATGAGATTCAAAGAGCTGTCACTATCAGTGAAGCAAGCCATCATTAGGCTGAAAAAACAAAACAAACCCATCAGAGAGATAGCAAAAACATTAGGCGTGGCCAAAACAACTGTTTGGAACATTCTTAAAAAAAAGGAACGCACCGGTGAGCTCAGCAACACCAAAAGACCCGGAAAGACCACGGAAAACAACTGTGCTGGATGACCGAAGAATTCTTTCCCTGGTGAAGAAAACACCCTTCACAACAGTTGGCCAGATCAAGAACACTCTCCAGGAGGTAGGTGTATGTGTGTCAAAGTCAGCAATCAAGAGAAGACTTCACCAGAGTGAATACAGAGGGTTCACCACAAGAAACCATTGGTGAGGAAGGCCAGATTAGAGTTTGCCAAACGACATCTAAAAAAGCCTTCACAGTTCTGGAACAACATCCTATGGACAGATCAACTTGTACCAAAGTGATGGGAAGAGAAGAGTCCGGAAAAGGAAAGGAACTGCTTATGATCCTAAGCATACCACCTCATCAGTGAAGATGGTGGTGGTAGTGTCATGGCGTGGGCATTTATGGCTGCCAGTGGAACTGGTTCTCTTGTATTTATTGATGATGTGACTGCTGACAAAAGCAGCAGGATGAATTCTGAAGTGTTTCGGGCAATATTATCTGCTCATATTCAGCCAAATGCTTCAGAACTCATTGGACGGCGCTTCACAGTGCAGATGGACAATGACCCAAAGCATACTGCAAAAGCAACCAAAGAGTTTTTGAAGGGAAAGAAGTGGACTGTTATGCAATGGCCAAGTCAATCACCTGACCTGAATCCGATTGAGCATGAATTTCACTTGCTGAAGACAAAACTGAAGGGAAAATGCCCCAAGAACAAGCAGGAACTGAAGACGGTTGCAGTAGAGGCCTGGCAGAGCATCACCAGGGATGAAACCCAGCGTCTGGTGATGTCTATGCGTTCCAGACTTCAGGCTGTAATTGACTGCAAAGGATTTGCAACCAAGTATTAAAAAGTGAAAGTTTGATTTATGATTTATTATTCTGTCCCATTACTTTTGGTCCCTCAACAAGTGGGAGGCACATATGTAAACTGTTGTAATTCCTAATTAAAGCTGACAGTCTGCAGTTAAAGCAAATCTTGTTCGTTTCATTTGAAATCCATTGTGGTGGTGTATAGAGCCAAAAATGTTAGAATTGTGTCGATGTCCCAATATTTATGGACCTGACTGTATGTTATGAACAACTGCAGGCTCACAATAAATCAAAAGAGGGTTGGACCCAGCAGCTAAACCCAAAGTTGCAGACGAGCTGGGTCCGGGTGCCAGACAGCACCGTCCATCTGTGACAACAGATCCTTCTGAGGCAGAAGTTGCCACGGCCTGCCCTCCAAAAGCTTCAAAAGCATGGGAAACCAAGGCCTGGCTGGCCATCAAGGTGCAACAAGTAAGACTCTGTAATTGCGCTGTACTATCCTGTGCAAAGTTTCCCACAACAGCGGAAGAGGAGGGAACGTATGAAGAAGGCAGTCTGGCCATTCGTGCGACAGAGCGCCTTCCCCAACGGACTGGATGTCTCGGTTCTCACAAACCACAAGCGACAGTGAGTGGTTGCCTCTGTCACAAAGAGGTCTATTTCTGCTCTCCCGAACTGTTGCCATATCCTCTGCACCACATCCGGGTGAAGCTTCCACTTCCCCTGGGTGTAGAAGTTTCCTGGACAAAGCGTCTGCTACTTGGTTGCTTGAGCCCGAGAGGTGAACTGCGCTTAGCTATGCTAGACGAGGAAGAGACCACGTGAGGATCTTGCGAGTGAGATGCAGAGACCTGAGTGACCTTGTGCCACCTTGATGATTCAGATGAAACACCGTTGAGGTGTTGTCTGATCGGATGAACACTTGGCGACCTGCCAGAACCAGTTGAAAACACTGCAGGGCAAGGAAGACTGCACATAGCTCCAGGAGATTGATGTGATCCCTGGATCGAACTGTAGACCATTGGCCACAGACACCCCTGTGATTTCACGTCGCTCCCCAGGCGAGGAGAGAAGCATCGGTCGTGACCACCTCTCGGCGAAAGGGAATGACCCCTAGCGGTACTCCTGACATCAAAAACTCCCAGTGATTCCACCGTCTCAATGCCTGAATACAGCGATGTGAGACAACTATCAACCGATGACGATGTCTGGCAGGGTTCAACCGCAAACTGTTGTTCCACCACTGAAGTGGTCTGAGGTGGAGCAAGCCCAGTGGTATCACAGAAGTGGCCACCGTCAACATCCCTAGAAGTTGTAGCAACACACTGTATTGCAAACTCGGAAATGAGCAATGAGATGAAGAATGTTGTCCCCTCGGGCTTGTGATAGGGTGTCAGACATTGCACGAGAGTCCAGAAGCATTCCAATGTAAGTGATTGTTTGCTTTGGAACCAGGCAACTCTGCCTTGTTTACAGAAAGACCCAGCTTCTGCACATGCTCCAAGAGCAGACTGGTGTCGTGGACAGCTTGCTGTCATGAGGGGGCACACAGCATCCAGACGTCCAAGTAGGGCAGTATTCATATCCCTCTGGACCATAGAGGATATAATGCTGCAGTCACGCACCTTGTGAACACACGAGGGGCCAGAGACAAGCCAAAAGGGGGGACTTTGAACTGGTAAGGATCTACTGTTGTCTGCCTCCAATACTGCAGGTGTACACTTGAAAAACGATCGACTACCGGCCCCACCAGATCATGCCTTCTGTGTGCAGCCACGCTGACGTGGGCCCCCTGGCACGACACGAGGTCTCTGTGGACCCAGAGACTGTGGCGTAGAGCGCTGACGAAATCGTTGCGCTGGCATTGCCAAGAGATGACAAACCTGAGTGGGCAGCACCTTGAAAACAGGACCTCGGTGAGTCTGGGTCAACTGACGAGTTGTCTCCAAAGAGGTGTCCAGGAACGATTGGAAGATCTCTTAAAGTTTTCTTGCAATCCTCAGGCAGCTTAGCCTGTGCAAGCCACACCTGGCGACGGGCTGCCAGAAGTGTGGCCGAACGGGTACCCAGTTCACGTGTAACATGGCTCATGGTCAAAAGAGCAGTTTGGAGGAATTGAGAAACTGAGGGGTCAACATTCACCGATTCAAGTGTACTGGTAGTGGCGAGAAGCAATTGACATATTGGATAGAACCGAGAAGCATAAGTGTTGCCGAATATAACAGGGCAAAAAAACGCACCAGTGTTAAAGAAATCCAATCCAAGATCCTTAGAAGCACGCTTTCACAGCTTGAGAGGACGATAATTCACTGCTCCGGTAAACTGCACTTGACAGAGCGAGATCACTGAAGAACGACCTATCTAAGCCAAGCGAGAAAGCAAAAGAGGCCGAATACTGAGCCGCAACAGCTCATGTCTTCGAGGCTCCACCTATGTCACCATGTGACCATTTTGGTATATTATCTTGACCTGTCTAGCTGGCATAGCAATAATCCACTAGTGCTTAAGCACTGCCTCTAGCGGTCAGGAGGAATGAAACAGAACTTCATTGTGTTTTCGAAGATAAACCAAACGACGTTTGGAACGGCATGAGGGTGATGAGCATATGTATTCGCATTAACGCTAGTGGAATGCAAATTATTTCACCTTTAAAGACGAGCAGACAACACCTGATAAAGTTGGAGTTGTGGCGTGTATAGAGAAAAATAATGAGCTGATAGTTGAGGGTGAGTGAATAGATGGAAGGAAGGAGGGGGCAGCAGTCACTGGGGAGATGAGACATCCTGTTCACTGCATCATAAAGCAGTGTGACTCACTCCTCTCACATAAGATTTCATTAGACAGGGTTCCCTCCAAACCTAATTCTCTTACTAGTTTATCCTCTTTAGTGGGTCTTGCCACTGAACCCAAAAAACACTTCTCTAGTTTTTCTGCTGTTTTCATTCAGGTTTCCAAAAAAAAAAAAACGCCTTCACAAAAAGTAAGGGGAAATGGACTGGAAATAGTATATTTTAAACCAGCATTTTTACACACATTTTATTGTACAGTAACTGTGTAACCTGGCAGTGTTTCCCTTCCACTAATATTTGATGATCATACCCATTCTAAGATATCTTGCTCCCACATTAAAAACACAGGAACATCACCATAAATGATTGATATGTACCCAAAATTGTGAAGACTTGCACTACTAACCAGGGTTGGTCTTGCAGCTTTGAACTAGAAACTTGGATGTCAGCAGGTTCAGGTTCAGCCACCTGGTGTTAGTTAGCTTTAGACCAACATAATATTAGCAACCAAAGACTTATAATATATAGACTTATGTCTGTCAGCTGCCATCTATTAAGGAGGTTTTTGTACATTAAGTTCTCTGGATAGTAATGGACCAAGACATATTCTTCACAAGTACTAGTAAAAGATTCTGCCTACGCAAGCTTGATATGTCTGTTTTCTGTCACTTCAGCTAGTGTCATGGTTTGAAGGGGAAGAAATTGTGAAGCAAATGAATTGCAAATGCAATATTGCATCCTTATTAATATTGACCCCTATTGCCAACACAAACAACAAACTGGAATTCATTCATTTCCAATAGAAAGTAGTACGGGAGCTATTTGGAGGTCCAACAATATTCATATGCAGAATTTCCAGATCTGTTTTGAGCTTCATGTGCGTTTAATTATGTGAACTTTTTTGCTGCTAGGTCGTATGAGACCGAAAGACTATTCTAATGAAATCCATGCGCTCAAGGTAAGAATTAGCAATATATTCATACCAATAAATAAAATGCTATTCTTTAAATACTATTTCTGTAAAATGGGTGGCCATAAATAATTATGTCCAAAATAACTATTTTACTCTTTTTATTTAAAAATTCCATGTTTAATTCAATGATACTTGCGATTTCTTTCTAACTATTTGTGAAATTTACTAGCAATTTTTTTTTTTTTTTTCAATCTGAATTTGTGGGAGTAAATACTGAAACTATAAAATGTAGCTGTCACTCCTGTAAACAAACGAACCTTTAAGAGTCACAAGTGTATTTAACTGCAGTGAGTACGTGACTTACAGCACTTGATTTTATGAGCGCCCAGATCCAGTTTATTACAAAGCTGTTCAAAGATGGACACTTGAGATGGATACTCAAGATTGCATTTTCAGCACCCTCTGCTATTGAAAAGTGGCAACACAAGAAAACGGGGGAAATAACAGATAGATATTGAGAGAAGAAGCTCTAAATCTTCAGCTGTCCTGACAAACCCATGTCAGGGCCTCTATAGTAAGCTCAAGACTTCACAAGAGAGGTTCATGACTAGACACATTGCGGTGACAAAGCCTTTGTGGTGTTTGTGGTACCACTGCTGTATTCTGATGAAAGACAATGCAAGAGGTGCTGCTAATAACACACAGTGACTGCAGAGAGCCTCAGGTGCAGAGCCGCTCAGCTTAACCTGCACTGTGTGAACGTCCTCTAACCGCACAGGACACTCACAGTGGTGCAGTGTGGCTGCTTTACATTTAATCTAGCATCACAGATGAAAGGTTACTTAAAAAAGCTTTTATATTACTAATATCAGTATCTTAATATCTTAATATGATGATAATAACATAACAATCTAGAGAGATAGTATTACAATTTAAAATTACATTTTTCTATTTGAATATATTTTTTAAAGCAATTTATTTCTGTCGCTAATCTGAATTTTCTACATCATTACTCCAGTCCACAGTGTCACATGTTCCTTCAAAAAACATTCTGATATGCTGAATGCTCAAGAACATTTCTTTTTATCATCAATGTTTTGACTAA
Source organism: Acrossocheilus fasciatus (assembly GCA_036784905.1). NCBI lineage: Eukaryota > Metazoa > Chordata > Actinopteri > Cypriniformes > Cyprinidae > Acrossocheilus > Acrossocheilus fasciatus. The sequence goes on along the minus strand of CM071940.1, from coordinate 26,752,261 downwards.
TCCTCAATTTATTTGTTTGCTTGTTTGTTTGTTTGTTTGTTTGTTCATGAGCAAATTGTGTAATTGTAACATTAGTTTACTGTGGCTATATTTATACATGATTACAAGTTTATATCTACCTTTTGACTGCAACCTTATATTTTCCAACTGTGACTTTAAATCTCACAATATGACTTTTATTCTCACATTTCCCATTTAATATTTACTTTAGAGTGGGAACTATTACATGGTCATATTTTATCTTAGAAAAAAAGTTGAATTTTTAGGGTAGGAAGCAAAGCGAGGCAAAGTCAAGTGAGATGGGAAAAGAGGAAACAAGCGAGTCAAGCTGATTTATTGAAACTGGGATTGAAGTGGCAAGTGACTTTAACTAACAGAGCACAAAACCGCACATCAAAAATAGGAAGAAAGAGTATACTGTCATCCATTTTCCATAACATTATCAAACAAGAGGTTAGCTATAGATGAAGCAGAGAGAATATAATAGGTAAACGTGAATAAATTAGAAAGCTGATGGAGCAGAGCCCTCTAGGTCATGACTGCAAAGTGCTGTTGTTATATTCAACAAGGCATACAAAAGCACTGAGATTTGTCTTTTCATGACACATACTGTTTTACTTTACAATACAATGCCACCAGGGTTTTAATTTTAAGTACTGCTTTTTTTAAGTACGCCATCGTTAGCACTCTTCAAGCAGCTCTTTTGTATTTCTTTGATACTCTCTGACTCTCTGCAGACGAATGTTTAAAAAGAAACTACCAAAAAACAACCTTGAATTCAGTAGTATGTGTTGTCCAAAAGACATATGACTCCCCACAGACCTCCAGACATGGACATTAATTCCAAAACTCATCAGGCAGGAGGCCTTCCGGACGAGAGCTGGGCTTTATGAAGCCGTGGCACAACATTGTTGTGGCATCAGTAAGTTATCACCTCGTCCTCTGCTAGGAGTGGACACTGTCTGCGAGAGAGCGTATTTTAACAATCATGTTGATGCCTGATGGGAAGGAAGCACAGAAGGGAGGGAGGGCCACCTGTGTCCCTATTTTTAGCCTCCATCTCTCTCTTGCCGTTTTTCTCATGTACACGCACTCTTCCTCCTCCTGTCTCAGCACAGCATAAGTTTCCAGCTGAGCTGTTCTTTTCCTCATGTTTGTACACTTTAAAGGCACGCATACATTGTCACATATACACACAATGCCTTTCACTTCTGTGACCAAGTGCTGACAGCTTTGCAGAGTTGGTGTTGTGCCAATCTTGACACTACTCCAATAAAAACTCCAGTAAGTGAGGGTTGCATTCTTCCAGAACAGCATTATTTTAGTGTTATTATATACTATATTTTAGTCAATTTTAGTACTTCTACTTGAACTTTTTTTAGTTAGTTGCCAAGCCAACATTTCTGATTTTCATTTTTTAGATTGAATTTTTTTTTCATCTAGTAATTTATTTTACTTTATTTCAGATTTATTTCAGTTACCAAAAACATTTTTTACTTTTAGTTTTTATTTTTTGTAACCACAACAACAACAACAACAACAAAACTCTTTCGGACAGGGAACATTATTCATCAGACAATGTTGCTTGGGGTCATCTGGACGAGCAGCACATTTTTCCCCTCTCTCACACTAAAAAACAAGACCCAGCTCCATTTGCTTCAGTGGATAAGCCTGTATCAGTGGGAATCAGAGAATAAACGATGAGCACTGGAACGCTAGTGGAGGTACTCGTTCAGCTCCACGACAGTATTGACCTTTACACATTGATATAGAGCAGAGTGCACCAGACTCTAGCTGAGACAACGGGAAAACAAGACAAGTGACATTTAGGGGAGAATATTGGGCCTAGTATGGGGTGGGATTGGGGGAGTGATTCACATTTGTCCCAGTTTGGCCTTCTTGGAGTTTAAGGAACATCAAGAGGGAAAATCTGGCTCTGCTATAAAGTGTATGGTGAACTGCCTACAGCGAAAATAATGGCTTTTAAACAATTTTCACATAAAAATTGCTAGCAAATGTCACAAATTACATTTACAAAATTTTTTTTATAAATTTCTACTTTTTTAATTTGAAATTTTAGTGTACATATAGGTATCATAGCATAAAAACCATACACTGTCATTTAAAGTTAATCTTTAAAAAAACACTAATAATTTAGTAATACTTGTAAATGTAATCTAGCAGATCTCAAATTAATGAAGTTTTCATTTTAATATTGTTCATTTATCAGTCTTCAGCCTTAAAGGGGCAATACATGAAAATACAAGAATTTCCATGCATTAACCGCTTTTTCATTGCCAATGTGTAAACAATTTGTAACAAAAAAAAATTTCACTCAGGCCAGGGACTCGGGACGTTTTGGCCGGGAAAGTTAAAAGTATGTGACATTTACACACTCTCAAGAGCCTCTCTTCCGTTCTTTGACACATGAAATGAATGCTTATATTTAGGTTAATGCCAAAAGTACTATTCTGTACTGTAAATGTGTCATGCAAAGAAAAGGGATTAATTCAATCTATAATAAATCTATATAGTCCTCAGTCTCAAATACACATCAGAATCAAACTACCATAACAGTGTAATTTTAATCACCTCATCTGTCGACATGATGCTGGTGAACTGCAGAGCTGGCGCAAACATATCCACATTGCTCTGAGTAGATAGTTTCTTAACTGCTGCTTTCTCACCGCTGTCATTTTTTTTTTGTGTGTGTTTATTTTGAGAGTAAACTGCATAGCACATATGTATATACTCATCGTTTATATGTGCTGTACTTTCATATATTTCTCATATAGTTAGCTCAGCAACATGCTATTTGCAACCACTAATGGGAAAAATTATGAGATGAGTTTCGTATGCAGTGCTATTTGTATGACACAGATTCGCTAATGCATTCAGTTATCAATAATGTTTTACGCTCCGCTCCGTTTAACACATTTTATCATATTTGCACAGATTTCTCACCACAGCAGAACATGTGAAAAAGTGTAGAGGTCCCAAGAGAGCCTTATCATGGCCTATGCAGAAATACACACAAACACACACGAGTAAACAAAAAACATCCTTTCAATAAACAGTCAATGCTGAATCAGTGGAAAAGTGATGTGGTCTGTTCACTGCCCTAGAGAAGAATTGATGCTGACAGCTGCCTTCTGTCAACCACTGAGTGAGTGAGATGACAAAACCACCGAGAGAGGGAGAGAGCGATATATTGCCAAATTGCTATTGGGTGTTGAAGCGGCTGAAAGAATGAAGACATTGAACCATGTGGTGATTCGGAGAAGGAATGTTTCTTGGTGAAGGTTCAATGAGGGTGGCGGGTAAACAGCAAGTGGCTCTTTTCATTGCATGTAAAGCGCAGAACCACTAGTTCAGCACAGATGGCAACCCATAGTCCTCGTAACCCCAGTAATCATCGGGGCTTGACGGGTGATGGGGAGCAAGCAATCTTAAATGTCTCTTCTCAGAAGCTTTACTTCTGGAGCTGTTTACATCTACTGGTTGTGAATGAATTCTTGTAAATAAGGCAAACAGTCACTGAAAGGACAGAATGAGTACTATGGAAGTCAATGGCTACCATCAACCACTGGTTACCAAAGTTCTTCAAAATATCTTTGTTTGTGTTTATGATAAAAAACAAAAACTCGACTCAAATTGATTTCAACAGAATTTGACATTAGCATGATCCTAAGTTAACAGTGCAATACAAAAGTCCTTTTCAAGGAAAATCAGTTCACTCTGTGGCCATATTTGCAATGCCTCTGAGGCAGCTATTTCAGACATGCAAGACCAGCTCTTTCCAATGAGGAAATATAAAATTCTCAAAAACTGATTGCCAAACTCACATTTAAATTACATATTTCAAATCTGATCACACAAATGTTGTTTCTTAAGCATTAAAAAGCATAAAACTGAATAGAAAACAAACACTGGATAAAATAGTATATTTTACATTAATTAGATTGATTTAGTGTATATGTAATCAATAAGTTTTTGGTATTGAGTTAATTGTAAATATATTATATTTTTCCTCTTTTTGGATGGATTTCCTTCACTGAGTTCACTGAATTGCATTATCTTCTCCATGAATGATACATGCCACGCTGTCTTATAATTTGGTAAAAGTTATCTTGAAAGGCAATGTAATTATTTTGCTTATCGTTTGAAACTGACTTTGTGTCAGGAACTCATCTGTGATGCCTTAAAATGATGTTTATGTTCCAAATCACTAGGTTTTGGAGTAGATCCTTTGTTGGGTTGTCTCCATTCCTAGATAATTCATAATTAATTACTCAGTCATTTATTTTTAGTGCAGGGTATCTTTGCATTACTGTTCCTTTCATGCCCCCGCAGAAATACTTATGAGAACACTAATTTGTTTCTAAATGCACGTACGTGTGTGTGTGTGTGTGTGTGTGTGTGTGTGTGTGTGTGTGTGTGTGTGTGTGTGTGTGTGTGTGTGTGTGTGTGTGTGTGTGTGTGTGTGGAGACACATTCAGGAAGGAGGCAGGCGATGTGTTTTTCTGTGGTCATTCCCTCTCAGGAACAACATGTGTGACACAGATAAGAAAACAACATCCAAAGACAAAACACACATACGCATAATTAGAAACAAATTTAAAACTGAAACTCACATTTATACCTCAACACAAACAAATGCACACACACGCCAATAAATATACTTTAACTATATTTCATCAAAAAAGATGAAATACACACATAATTTTCCTCTAAGCTTTAAGATCATACCAGCATCATACAAGGAAACTCTCACCACAGATATGACTATCTAGCATTGAATAAGAACATAATGATCTCTCTCATCCAGCTGCCTGTTTACTCGCTTTCCTGTGTAGTTCCTTATTTTGACGAATGACACTTCTTCTCTTATGCACTACAACATGCACATATGCTCAGCGCACACTACAAGACTAAAGCTTGTATTGACTAAAAGGCAGATTCTGTTTCTTCCAAAGTACTTGAACAAATTTACCTTGACTAACCTCGACTGTTATTCAATTTTACACCTACACTGTAACTGATCATACAGTAGATGTTTCATTTGTTCTTGTTCTGAATGCTCTTCATAAATCTCTCCACATCCACTCAAAGACATCAACACACTTCAGTCTTCTTCCAGGCTGCCTCACATGGCATGCAGCATTCGCAGCATTCACCCAGACGAGGTCAGGATGAGGTGGTGCAATAAATACTGCATGAACTCATCTGTCAGTAAGAGGCAGTCAAGTGAATTCGACTATAAGTGTGTGTTTGGGAAGGGAGACCCAGCAGTAATGCAGTATGTACAAAATCCCATCTTCTTATTAAGACAGACAAGGTTAAAAAGTATATCTAAATGCAATGCGTTGGAAATATTGCTCTCTTCTTTTATAATAGAAATTACTTAGTGGACAAAGACAAATCTTAACAGAAATGAAATCTGAGAATGGTGTCTGGGCCGGATTAAAGTATTGTGGTGCCCCTGACGCTTCGCTCCAAGTGTTGTTGTTTGACTAGCGCCTCGGTGGCTTGTGTTACTTGGCTTAAAGTTTGATTTATGAAATCTGTTCAGCACTGTCAGGAAACAATTTCGGCATAAGCCAGAATGACAGCAAAGGCAGCATCCTTTCTTCCTGAACTACTGCTTAAGAGTGCTGCTATCTATGTTTTTTCTCCAGACATTATCACATTTCTACTGCACATGAACTCCATAAAGGTTCAGAAAACAGATTTATGGCCTGATATCATAGAAGAACTTCAAAAGATGGTGTTGGAGAACTCTTAAGCTCTGTGTTTCAGTAGATATCTATCTATGTGCCCGTGCTTCAAAAAAAAAAAATGCAAGATGCATCTCTAATCCAAAGAAAGTACAGATTTACTGATATTACAATTCTGGCAGATACCGATAAACTGAGAATTATTTAATGGTTATGACTGATAACCAATAAATGTCTGATATAAAAATTCTAGACTATGTTGTCAAAGTAGATTAAAACTAAAACTGAAATCAATCATTTTAACTGCTAATGGCGAATTTAAGTATCACAACATTATAATGTACAGTAGTGTTGTCAAAAGTACCCACTTCAGTACCAGTCACTTTTTAACATTTTAGATTAGGGAACACATATTCTCTATTAATTAAAAGTTTTCCCTCAATAAACTCCTAATTTGCTGCTTATTAATAGTATTAGTAGTAATATTACTAGTAGTAGTTGTTAAGTATGGGGCAGGATTAAGGGATCTAAAATATGTTTGTGCAGAATAAGGCATTAATATGTGCTTTATAAGTATTTATAAACAGTCAATATGCTAGTAATATGCATGCTAATAAACAACTAGTTAATAGTCAGAATTGGTCCTTAAAATAAAGTGTCACTGAAGTTTACATTCTTTTTATGACATATATGTGAATAAAACAGCTTCTTGAATACAAAAAAATTAGAGTGAGACTTGATTTTGTCCATCGGAAATTGATTGGATTGATTGTTGTCATTTGCTACTGCTGCGATCTCATGTGAGTGACAGGTTGTCCAAGCGAACAAGGCATCAGCGAAAAGAGGGAGGGGAATTTTTTGGATTAAAAATTACAAGGGCACATGCATTTTTAATAAAATGATGTGCACAGATAAATCACTTATAATAAATATGGCAATATTCCATTTAAAAGTAAGAATTGTCCATTTAGATTTTCGGTGACTTTAACCAACCTGCATTTTTAAATGTGTGGAGAGAAGTAGCTCATGTACTTCAGGCCCTGGTTGTAAATCGTGTGATGTTATGGTTCTGAAGAGGCCTGAAATACAGCTTTGAGCTTTTGAATTGCATTCTGTTGACTTTGCAAGTCTGTTGACTTCGGCAATTCGCCATGATTGAAGAATCCAGACACGACCCTATCCATGGTGCTGATTCTGAGCAGGTACAAAAGCCAGTCACCTTCAGTCGCCATGTTACTTACTGAAGCCTGCATAGGTAGTTCATCAGCAAAGCAACAGAAGATGTAGGCTGCAGTCTAAAGAGTGTGCTTAAACAGCTTCCTGATGCACACGATTAATAGCTCTATCAACTCAACATCGATCTGTCTGCAAAAGCAGAATGTTCATAACAGAACACTCAGACCTAAATATAATCAGAACAAAATAAGCAGAAGAAATCCACAGCATTTACAAATAGCATCCATCTTAAAAAATAAAAATGAAATTCTGATTGAATGAGCACCGGCTGAAATCCTTGACTGCTTTGACTACACATTCTATATTAATGCATTTGCATATGTAAGTCGCTCTACAAACACGCAGCTTTTCAATACATAAGACATTCATTTATGGACTGGAGTTGTATGGATTACTTGTGGATTACTGTGATGTTTTTATAAGCTGTTTGAACTCTCATTCTGACGGCACCCATTCACTGCACAGGATCCATCGGTGAGCAAGTGATGTTATGCTAAATTTCTCCAAATCTTTTCTGATAAAGAAGCAAACTCATCTACATCTGGGATGCCCTGAGGGTGAGTAAATTCTCAGGAAATCTTATTTTTATCTGAAATATTCCTCTGAGACCTTCATCAGACACTTCATATAAGTGCTGTTTGTCCTACACAACCGCTTATAACCATTCAGGTGTGCAAGGGGTATTTATTTGTTAATCATCTAAAAAAAGCAAAACTTCAAAGCGAATTGGAATCAGAGAGAGTCTGGGATGAAACAAAACCCTCATAAATTTTCAGAAAACTGTAGTAAACAGTCACAACCACAAGCAGGCCTTGAAGTATTGTGCAATCATCTAACTGAGGATGAGGATTGTGTTGTTGTGACCAGGGAACAGTAAAGTCCAGTTCACAGACAGTTCCAGGCCAACCACATCCGTGATGCATGTGGCTTTATAGGACACATGAATAGAGCCTGGCCTGGTAAATAACCATCAGTATGCAACAAAGCTACAAATTCTGACAAAAGCAAGAATTCTTGCCCTAACAGACCACTTTTGAATGCTTTGATGTGGTTCTTTCCGAGTCATCCATAAACCATCTTAGCGCCTCAACCCTAAACACAGGGATGGGTATAGTAAGGAATGTATAGGCTGTGGTTCTGATTTCGATTAAACATAACAATTATGGCTCTATAATCCTTTTTTTAAATAAATAATAATTTACTATAACAAACTCAGTTGTGACTATGTAATTGTAATATAATTGGACTGATTCTATACTACCATTCAAAAGTCTCTAATGCTCACTAAGACTGTATTTATTTGCTAAAAATAACAGCAACATTGTGAAATATTATTCCAATTTAAAATATGTTTTTTAATATATTTTAAAATGTAATTTATTCCTGTGATGGTAAAGCTGAATTTTCAGCATCATTACTCCAGTCTTTAGTGTCACATGATCCTTCAGAAATCATTCAAAAACAAGCTGATTTGCAGCTTATGAAAAAAAAATCTATGATTCTTTTGTTTTCAGGAGAAATAGAAAGTTCAAACAAAGAGCATTTATTTGAAGTAAAAAATATTTTGCAACATTATAAATATTACAATGTAATATTATAAAACATTCACTTTTGATCAGTTTAATACATTTAATGTATTAAAGTTTAATACATTTAATACATAATACTTTTTTTTTTTTTTCAAAAAATTACTGACTCCAAACTAAATGGTAGTGTAAGTTTCTCGTTTCTCAGCCCAAGCCAAGATGGCAAAGGTAATGACTTAAGGTTCACAGAACAAATCGCTTCAATTCAGTGAGGGAGTGAATCATTACAGTGAATCTAACTAAAGACTAAAGATTAATTTTGAGAGCAATTCTTAAAAATCTGCTTATAGTTAATTTGCAAATGAACCAGATAAGAGCCTGTTTTTAATCTTTTTAAGAAATTCCAGAACACAATGATTTTGATTTTTCACTGTTCTGTTCTTTTTTAAAAAGATGGACCCAGTTCTTATCCAATTCCCAACCCCATACATTACACTAATACAGTCCTAACCTTAAAACAGAACTTGACATGCAAACTGCTGTAATGTGATGAAGCAAACTGCCCTGTGCCATTATAATCCACATGACTTTGCCACGTCCTTGTGTACGTCCAAGAAACTGAGGGTGGGAGACTGATTAGTCTCCTGTCACACGCCACACCATCCATTGCCACTGAAACATTGATTCTCAATCCCATTACTTGGCCAGTCAGAGTAACAGATTGCTGCTGACTCCAGCCCGTTATAGGGCATGTATATCACCCAGGCAGCCTACAGTCAGTCACCCTAAATATGTCCTCATAAAGCGAGAGGGAATCTTTGCAGGCTTAGACAATGCCCTCCCCACACTATTATCATCTCAAACCAGGGTGGAATGTTGTGAATCAAATATGGAAACTCATGGAATCCTCATTTCATCTTTATTCTTAAATATAAAGGTTCTTTATTGACATCAATGGTTATATAAAGAACCTTTAACGTCCATTGCACAAAAGGTTCTTTAGCTCATTAAAATGTTCTTCACACTAGTTCTTTAAAGAACAGTCTACTTAAATGTTCTTTGGGGAACCTAAAAAGCTTTTTCAGGCCTTTATTTGAAAGAGTATTGAGCTTGATTTGATTTTCTGTCATTGCACGCAAGAGAAATGAGGGAAGTTATGGTTAGCGGAGGTTCCCTTGGAAAGCAGGAATGCAAGAGTGCAATTGAATCAAGCACAGGACTGTGCACCGGTCAAGGCATCTTTTCAGCTATAATTCCTTGGTCGTGATTGGGAGTGTCCGTGGCCCTCATATTGCTCAATCTAATTACAGCAGTGGGCGTTACATAATAGTTTGTTACGGCTTCCCAATCAGTGAGCCATTCAAACACTGATCTGCATGCAAAGGGCATATCTAGAGTGCCTGGTAAAAACACAGACAGTGAAAACCAAGAGCACTGGTGAAGAAGCTGACCCCCTCCGCACCCCAGATTCAGAGGCAGCTGAACAGTACTAATTCATTAGTATGCTGCACGTCACCTTGGCCAGGGATGCTTTTGGATCTGTTTACAGCACTACATATTTCTTTCCTCACCTATATCCCTTCAATTCATGCCGCTTGGCTTTCTAAGGTCTATGCATGCACTCTGATGCATCACATGCTGTATACATTGCTCCTAATGAACGGTGTGAGCCTACTGCAGACATGCAGCCTCTCTCACCGGGCTGCAGGGCACGCATGAAGAGTGAGCTTGATGCCACAAGAGAGGGTCTGCACGTGAATCTCAGTCTCACTGGTCGGCCTCCAACCACAAAGCGCGGTCTGCCCTCACGGTCACTGAGTGAGACACCACAGGCTGCTGACTTCTCGAGGAAGTAAATAGCAGTGCTCAGATATGTCAAACACACAGACGTTACGCAACGAAACTGCCTTGGGAACACAGGACACACAAGAAGAGGAACACACCAGTTCTGGCTGACTAATGCCAAGTCAGCTCCGTTTGACTGCAAATATGCAAAACAGACTCTAGCTCTGTAGTGCATAATGCGCATGCATGTGCTAGTGCACACACATGTCTTCGGATAAATGCATTATTCACAAACAAATGAATACATAATATATTTATACATTTATATGCATCAAAATGTTTAAAAATAGCTGAAAAATACCGATTAAAGCCATACAAATATATGTAGGCTAGCAATTTCATTTAACCACATAATTAAAAATAAATAGTCTAAACGTTTGCAAAAACATATATTTAGGCCTTTATTATGTATTTTGTAAATGTTTTAACCAAAACATGTATGTGGCTGTTTCAACATGACAAATATAAAGTCTAAATTGTTTCAATTCATCGGTAGCATGTACATCAGTGCATATTTAATGAATAATAAACGGTTGCGGGTCAGAATATGTCATGTTTTTACTCACCTGGGTCGAAATGTGAACTGAAGGCAAAACTGGGATTAAATAAAACCGAGGACATGACCGTGACAAATACCGACGCTTTCATCCTCCTCATAAGGCTTCAGAATTACTGCAGGACACAGCGATTGTACATTAAATAAAGAAAAAAAAATGGCTTCATAAAAGAAAATTAGGCATGAGGGTGCTCCGATGCATCATGAAACACAGCAGCGCTCACTTCAGATGCGTCGGATTAAGAAACAGATGCTGGGAAACATTTCCGCTCGTCTGTGCTGCGTTTAGCGCGTTTCAGTGTAAACAGCGCGGTGTCTCCTCGTCCATCAGGCTGTTTACTGAAGGCTCCTCGGGGTAGACCACCTATCAGCGTCGCTTTTTCTCCATGTGCAGGCTATGCACCAAGATTTTGGTGTCTGGCATCAGTCCAGTATCATTCCCGAAAATGTTCTGCTCTGCCTGCATCTGTGCCCTTCGGACACGCAGTGTTTAACATATACTTAGAGCTCTGGGCAGTTTATTTCGGCGTGTATAATGGAGTGTGTAGAGGAGGATTATTAATGCTGCAGCAGCACTGACAGACAGGAGAGCGCGCTCGAGCGAGCGCTGTCACACAGCAGCACTGTGACGGGTTTGGTCGAGACTCGAGAGAAAAAAATAACAGTCGGTGCTCAGAATCTGATCTGTAGGAAGTAAAGACTCTTGCCTGTCTAACGGAATGCCTACACTATAATATAGGTGTTCCCTGTTGAAAATAACAGCTTGAACCATCTTAAACTGGTTTGCTGGTCTGGTTTAAGATAAAGGCAGACAAACATATTGAAAGTGACCGAAATCCCTCTAAAACTAGCAACACACAACATATCAGACTGGGAGATAAACAAAACATCAAGAAATATCTTTGAGGATGTATACTACCACCATATCGTGGATAGAAAAAACTACAACCCTAAATGGCACATGGGCTCTGTAATGTTGGTAGAACAAAATTCTTGGTGAAACAGATTTGTCAAACTCTGCAATGTGAATTTGTGTTTACGCTCATGAGAGATTCAAAGGCTTCTGTTTACAACATGTTTACAGCAGTTTTTTCAGGGTTGAGCATTTTAGCCAATTAGAGACATAGCCTATCTGTTGATTTCTTGAATGCAATGGCCAATCAGAGGTTTGTAATTTTGTCAGAATCCACTCATTGCTCAGAACGTTTTGTTTAGTGCTGAGTTAAGGCCCATTCACACCAAGAATGATAACTATTGTTTTGTTTATTTGGTAACTATATTAGCATCCACACCAGCAGACCATATTGTCTGTTTATTCTAAGCGCACGCTCGTCTACTGCTTTAAATTTTCAAGCTTGTTACAGCAGGATTGATTCTGATTGGCTGTCAATGTTTTTATCATTCATCAGCTGGAAAAAAAATCGTTTTGAAAATGATTCCAACTACATTGTTCCTCTGTGCATTTATCATTATAGCTGTGATGTGGACTCTGCTAATTTTTAATACTGAGAACGATTTTTAGAAACTATATCTTTATAGTTATTGTTCTTGATGTGAACTGGACATACACTGTGTGATTTTTTTTTCAATTTTCAGCCAATTTTTGAGTCATACAACTCTCTTTTGGATGAATTTCAGCTTTCTCATGTGTAATTTGTTGTGCAATGTACAGGGGGTGAGAGGCGATTAACCGTCAGTCCGTGGGTTGGGTGAATTTTGGTCACACGAGAGTTCCCCCCTCCCATGGACTGCAATTTCAACTGAGGGGGCCAACCCCACACCATGTTATTTTGTTATTTTGATAGCCAGTTCCCCCTTGAGCATGACTGAGCTATAGCTTTGGTGGTGATTGGGCTAGTTTTGAATAGCAATTGACCCTTCACCAGGAGTTTGATTGACAGGCGATCATAATGCCAAATCTGCCATTTTGTCCAACAAACAAACAAGACAGGAGAGTAGATTTACGTTGGTGGACTTGAATTTGAAAAATGGTGTGTACTGGCATCTTTCTGCAGTGGAAACAAGATACATTCTGATGTTCATTCATGTTTATTTCATGTTATGAAAAGTGGAAGAGATGATTGGTTCACGTGCCTCTACAGTGATCTGTCACGACACATTAAAGAGCCACAAAACAGTATAATTACTTTAATAAAATGACCAAATTTGAAAGCTTTGATTCATTACAAAAGTAATCTGAGAGACATGCACTGTGCTTGTCATAATATCACAACTATGCAGTGTTCTTAACCACATAATGCATATTACAGGTTTTAGACATTTAAATACACATAAGTACTAGTAATACAATACGTTTAGAGTAAATACACAAAGATGTCCATGGAAGCAACAATAACAATCCATTCAAATTTAATTTGCTGATATGTTTTATTCATATCAGATACACATAGTGTAAGTAACTGTAAAGTTCACTCTAGCAAAACAACACCTGAAACAGGTCCGTAACCCTGACATTACTCCAGGAGCCCTTTCTGGGCTGGACGTGGGAGCAGGGAGCTTAGGGGCCCATGGCGAGATCAGGCAGTCCAGAGAGCTATGGCAGAGCAGGGAGCTCAGGGGGCCATGGTGGGATAACCTCCGAAGGCCTTGGCCTTGGCACTCGGCCCAGCCCCTATTGCCTATATAGCCCCCCAAAAAATAATTCCTTGGGGGAAATCTGGCTCTGGGCTTGACTCAGGATCTGAGCCCTTCCTTGGGCCAGACGTGGAAACAACAGCCCTCCCTGGGCTTGACTCGGGGTCTGAGGACTTCTGTGGGCCTGACGTAGGAGCAGCGGCCCTCTCTGGGCCGGAATTGGGAGCAGGAGCCCTCTCTGGGCTGGACTGGGGAACAGGAGCCCTTTCTGGGCTGGACGTGGGAGCAGGAGCCCTCTCTGGGCTGGACGTGGGAACAGGAGCCCTCACTGGGCATTGGTCTGGGGCTGGAGCCATCTCTCGACTCTGGTCAGGGTCTAGTGCCATCTCTCAACTCCGGTCTGGGGCTAGAGCCTTCTCTCGACTCTGGTCTGGGGCTTGAACCATCTCTCTACTCTGGTCTGGGGCTGAGAATGCAGCGACCAGTGGACTTGACAATGGAGCAGCCAGCGATCCTGGCTGAGAACTAAGGAGGAGCTTCTGAGAACTTGGGGATGCGTGGATGGCACTGAGGGAGCGGGCTCATTGTAACCATATGTGGAGGGTGATGGCTTGTGGTTAGCTGGAGCGACCACTTGCTTCCGGATGGGAGGAGGATGATGATCCTCCTCATCGACAAAAAACATGGAACCATTTAAATCTAGAACGTAATTTATGAAATCCGCTACGGGTCTGCGGCAATTGTCAGGAATCGAAACAAATTATCAGTCCCATCTGGAAGCACGCATTAAACACGGAATCGCGCCATCTCACCAAATGTATCACGCTCAGGAACTCCTCCACATACAGCTCCAAAGGCCGTCCCTCCTGCTGGAAATCGAAGAGAAAGTCCTCAGCCCAGTTCATCTTGTTAACCCAGTTCGTCTGGTGTTCTGTCACACTGTAGCTACTGTGAGGAGTGAGGAGACAAGGAGACGTAGGAGTTAACACAAAACGAGAGTCTTTAATAATCCAAATCACAGAGAACACAGGGCAGGCAGGACACACATGTTGCACACTGACGTTTAGCCACCGGACAAGGAAACAAGGGACAGACAACTCTTTAAATAATCAACTAAGCGAGGGATAACAAGACACACCTGGATGAAAACACACTAGGAGCAGAAACAGGAAGAACCAAATATGGGCACAATGAAACACAGGGGAGAAACTAGGACACGGAGAGCACATGGGGAGCAAAACAACCAAAGCTGGTCCATAACCCTGACAAGAACATGATGTGTGGCATGAGAGGGCCATGGCTTGTCGTACATAGCAACAGTAACTAAGGGGGTGGGTCTTTGCGATGGTCAGTTGGGCTGGTTTCGTTGCACAGACATGGCAATCCCCTAGCAAATCCTCTCATAATAACGTGTAGACACAACGTCAATAATAGATTCATTGTGCAGTGTACAGAGATTCATTGATTATGGATTTGAATTTGAATAAATGTTTTGTTTTTCATGCTTCCCCCGAGAACCAACAGACATGCACATGCTTTCAGAAGTGACATCCGCATATAAATATTTGATTCACCCTCAAAATTGCAATGATTGACATTAGGGTTAGAGCACCTTCACTAATTTCAAAAGCAACATGATCTCTAGTAACGGAGGAAAACACTATATCTACAGAGGGAGAGAAAAAAAGATTTCTACCAAGGGAGAAAAACACAATTTCTACCAAAGGGGAAAACCTGTGATGCAGGTTTTGTCCAGAGTCTAAGAATTGCTTACTGCTGCACTGGTAACTAGGTGGTATTTTCATTCAGAAATGTTACATCTACATTTTCTGTGTCACGGCTGTGTTCCAGACCATGTCTGGTGTCTGAGAATACTCAAGTAAAAAAATTCCATTTCCGTCCACAAAAAGTTCCAGTCAGGCTGCGTTCCGGAACTCTGAATTCTCTCTTGAATAAAAACTACTGTAAGGTCATGTTAGTCACCACCTAAATGGAAATAACATCAAATGATTCTTCTATTGAAAGTAGGGTTGATCGATCTGAACTGACAAGCTATAGTCTGATCTTGAGCACAGTTCCAGAAGTTATTTTCAATTAGGAGGTGGGATAATTCCAAGTTCTGAAATTTTATGGAACATAGCATGATGTATCTTGAGAAAGCTAACCATTAGCATACCCATTCATCTCAAAGGCAGCTTCTGAGTTACACAACCTGGATGCTGACATCTTTGCTTTATTCAAGTGACTGATCACTCTGGAAAATGAGATGCTGACAATGCTGATAAACAGGGGCTGAAGCTAATCAGCCAAAACATGACCCCAGGATATTTTTTATACCCTTATTCATATTTGTGAAAGGAAATAACAATGCATTATGAGATTTCTCTTATTAAAGATGTGAACTAATTGTTAGTCATTGAAAGGTTAAAGGATGTGAAGTGCATACAGATATGTCTAGGGGTCATACAGTGCCTCCATCAGGCAACAGCAAGTAAGACAAGATAAAAACTGAAGGCCCACCTACTGTAAGAGTGCAAATTCATTTTTTCTCCTCAGAAGTAATTTCTGTGGCTACTGGATTACACAACTTCTCATTATGCAACAAAAAATGTGTAACTGCCCAACGGCTTAAACTGGTGATGTGGCATAACAGTTAACTGGACAAATAACCTCTGCCTGAGAACAACACACCTGCATCGGACTGAAAGGTTAGATTTAAAAAAACCCTTCTCTTATCTAAGCACTGGTTACTCACAGTCTTTTTAATCAAGTGAATCTATACGGGTTATACTCATGTTAAAGGTTATGTTTTTATGTGGCAGGTGAGAGGTGACTAAGAGTCTGACCTTAGAGAAAAAATAGACTTGCTATTAAATGTAAATTTATAATTTATTACTCAATATCTGATCAAATTATTTACATATGTAGAAACAGAGTTTGAGGTTTGCTCTTCAAAGATATCACCTGTTTGCACCTTTTTTATAAGGTAAGAGCAGGTAATATGGTAATCTGAATGTTGAAGTCCAGTGTCATTTAATGCCTTGTTTTAGCCGTACAAAAACAGCATGTTCTACTGTTTATGTTTTAATGGCTTGGAAGTCTGGCACATTCACAGGAAATAGCGTACTTCCGCAATGAAAATAATGTAGTGTGATAGTACTGTTATAAGAGACATGTGACCATGCCAAAGAAACAGTCACCAGAATAATTCAGATCTGCCCAGATTAGTTTTTAAGGTACTTTGGTCATTTAAATTTTTACAGCAAGTCCAGTGTCAGTTATTTTTTTCCTGTAGGCTACAAAAACAGTCTAATATGCTGCTTGATGGTGCAAACTGGTATAAAAGGTCTCATCATTTTCGATTACCAAAATTCAGTGGATAGAGGAGGTAAGGAGGTTTGTTCAGACTCATCATTGGCTAGTTTACATTGCAGTCATCAAAGTATACCAGATATTTTAAAAGAAATACAGGAAACGTTATACAGAATTCAAATGATGGGTATATGACAATAGTATTTTTATAGGTACCAGCACACATTGGTATCAAAGGAAATGAAATGGCTGATAAGGCACCAAAGAAGCCACAAAAATAATTACATTGATTTATCAGTACATTTAAGTAGCCTAGAAATGAGATCAAGAGCAGCATCATTATGAAAAGGTTGAAGGAAAGGTGGCAAAAACAATGGGAGGAAGAGAGGAAATGACAACGGTATTACAGAGTTCAAAGTGGGAGAGATGAGACGTGCAGGAAAAAGCAGAAGAGATGAGATAATAATATCAAGATTATGATTTGGACACATAAGACTAAACAGTACACTTTATAAAATGGGTAAATATTAGAGGAAGGTGTGAATGCCACTGCGGGCAAGAAGAAACAGTGGAACATGTTATAGCCTATACTGTCAGAAGTACAACGCTGAAAGAATCTGCCGATGATAAAAATGCATTTTAATCCAGTTGATATTCTAGATTAAAAATAATTCAGGGAATGATTATTACAGCTTTCTAGTTCAGTATCTTAAAATAACTAATTTGTGGGAGAGGATATAAAATAGATAAGGGGATTTAAAGTTTTGATCCTCATTCCTACCAGTCGGTGGCGGTCAACCGCCAATAAAACCTCAAAAGAAGAAGAAGTCCTGTGGGAGAGGACCGTTTTCTCAGTAGTCGCGGGACTCCAGTAAGCTTTCAAGGCTGTTTCATACACGTTAAACGTCGGATGGAGTGATTCTTTTTTCTTTAATAATAATAACAAAAAAAGATGCTTAACCGTTGTATATGTTCCAGACGAAACCTAAAATACTACGTGGAGGACGCAAGATATTTTAATAATTATATTAGGACCGCGTGACCTGTATCTATATAGCACTACAACACAGATTGTGTTTTTATTTTTTTTATTGCAATAATAATAAAGAATACAGTATAAAAGATAACAAACAGAAAAGACCGGAATGTACACAGATTGTGTCAAAGCGGCTTTACAGTGTTAAACAGGAAAAGAGTTTGTCGACAATGCAAGAGTTTCCGGTTTAAGTCAGCTCATTCTCATAGGTTTACACAAATTATAGTATACTGTGATTTTAAACCAGTAGTGCTCAATCTTTATGGCGTAGTTTTGAATGAACGAGTTTATTTTTTTATTAGTTTGACTCGTTTTGGAAATACAATCTACTAATTACAATTTTGTTTGTTCTTTATGAAAAAAAATGGGTTCTATTGTCTTTATTTTTCCATAATAGTCTTACAGTTCTGTCAATAATTCTTTCATGAATCACATTATTTTCAGTGATATAACTAGCTCATTAATTCAACCTAACTCATATTTCAGTCAAGGAGACATGGGGCAAAACATGTCCAACAATTGTAACTGCTATCAGGTTTAAAATATAAAAATGTTTTCAATTGTAAATGTTATGGGGATTAATAATAGAATGTATTTCACACAATTATCCCCTTCAATTTAAGTTTATCATTATTATGTGAAATCTATGACACTTATTGTCTTCTCACTACATCTAAAACAGTGTGTCCACAGAGAAGGGTTCAATCATTTATATGCAATAACATGGACAAAAATGTTTTTTTTTTTTAATGCTGAAAAAGACCTCGTTTTATTTATAGAGAATGGGACGTCACACCGCGTTGGATTCCGGCATGTTTTAGGTCACGCTCAGGAGCACACAGCGTAAACATGCAAATCGCCACAGAAAAAGCACTGCGGTCAGGCCAGCCTCCACTTTGAAAAACATGGTCATTCTAGCCGCCACGGTATTTTGTGTTGCGCGCATATAGCCTACCAGGCGTTTCGGTAATAGCGTGTAAAAAAATTCAAATCAAAGGAAAAGTGATCTCTGGCATTCATTTATTGAGCCAGTTTCTCTGTCAATAATGAATATACGAATGAACGAATATATAAATAAACAAATAAATAAAATCAATGAATTTAAAATAATACAAATGTTTAAAAAAACGGTCTGATAAAATGAAAATGACTTGAGTAATATTAAATATAGAGTTTCCAAATAATATGAAAATACCTGTCTGATGAGAAATAACAAAGTAAGCCTTTCAAAACTCACATATAACCACATTTATCTGTAAATTCATTCATTACAAAAAAAAAGGCCTCCGAAATCTCATAAATGACCAGTTTTGTCTTTGATTTTGGATATAGCTCTAAAAAGGAAACTCACTGTTTCCACACACCAGTTTCAATTCAAATGAATAGTTCTCTCCATTTTATTCTGGAGTGTTCACACGGCTCTCTCTTGCGTTCAGTAATCAATTGGTTCACATCATTCGATCTAAAAAGATGCTTTTTCCCACATAAGCAGTTATCCTCTCTGCAGGGAATTCTTTCATTTCGCCTACCAAAGCATGTGCTAAGAATCCACAGTTCTCCCTTTTGGGCTTGCTCAAGCCTAGGATGATCTGTCTGTGAGCTAAAGCCGGCGTGACCACGCTGAGAATAGAGGGTCTCAAGATCCTGACATATACGATTGGCTGATTATAGCTTATTCAAGAGAGAAAGTGATGAAAATCACTTCCTTGTGTACTCGCTCGTGCTTGCCGTTAGAGTGAATGTCAGCGAAAACATTTTCACTCCTGCCCAGAATGTGATATTTTTCTGTGTCTGGAGCGAAACCGCATTACAAGTGATGCAAATCATATCCCATGTGCTCGCTCACATCACAGTCCTCGGCTAAAGAGTGAATGTGAGCAAGAGCGACTTCACTCCTGCCCAGAATGTGACATTTCTGTGTCTGGAGCTGAATTCCAGTACAACGTGTGCACGCCTGTCGCAAGAGCGTTTTCTCATGAATTGCCTCTCGCAATTCAGGGAAGGAGCAAGCGTGCAGTTTCGCACAAGTCTCAAAACAAGGGGTCTTTGGCTTCAGCTGTCCATGTCCTCTGGGCCATCTGGAAATGAGGGTGTTCATGAAGTGGGTTTTATCTCTTAATTTCAGCCCATGATGCGATCTCTGCCACTCTGGCACAGTGATGCGCTCGTGCACAGCAGCGCTGCATCACTGGAGGAATGCAGAGTGTTACACTCATGGGACCCACTGGGGGCCATCATGTTGCGGAAAGTGGAAACGACAGACGCGTCTTTAAAGGAACACTCCACTTTTTTTGGAAATAGGCTCATTCTCCAACTCCCCCAGAGTTAACAAGTTGAGTTTTACCGTTTTTGAATCCATTCAGCCGATCTCCGGGTCTGGCGATAGCACTTTTAGCATAGCTTAGCATAGATAATTGAATCCGATTAAGACCAGTAGCATCGCGTTCAAAAATGATCAAAGAGGAAAGTTTTTCACACTGGCCGTGCAAAGGGATATGGCAATTGATGATACAGTAAGCCTTAACCACTGCAACGCAATCTTAAGTAGAATAATATAAACATTAAATAATATAAAACATCTACATTCACTACCACTCATTCTCCGCTATAGCTCCCGTGACCTAAATTCCCAGAATGCATTGCCGCTGTTGTGAACTTTTATCTTCTAAAGTTTATTCCACTTGTCGAAGCAAAGACCAGGAGACGTTGGAGTATCTTTCCTACAGAAGTTCCTCTTTATTGAGAAGAGAACTCGCTGTGCTTAGCTGTGGTCATCCAAGTCTAACTAAAAGCAGTGATACATTGTAGTTTTAATACATTTAGGGGGCAGTGCTTAGGAATGGAAACAAAGCACCTGGGTGACGACTTTAAACAAAGCATGCAAATGAGAGAGGATTTGAGAAAACCGGTTTGGCAGGTTATCTGGCTTGCTCAAAAGAGAAAGACAGACTCAATCCGCATATCACTTGAGTGAAAATGATAATCCAATCAGTCTAACGATTCAACGTCTGGGCCAGGGGTCCGAAAGCCATTTGCAGAACAAAAGATTAGAGTCTCAGGGATCTGACTCATTTAACTTACAATGGAGTGAACAGGAACTGCAGGAATCTTTTGCTACAAACTTTGTTTAACAGAATCGTTAATCTGATGTCATCATCTTCACCATAAATGCTAAATACAATGTATATAACTTCTTCAGTTGGTACACTATTACATTGGAATCTAAATTAAACATTTAAATAAATTTGTAATCCCACAATAACATTCCCAGACTCTATAGTAACACTTAATAATATCTCATATCAAAGAAAGGTTGTTTTTCAGTGACACATGCATGTTTCATAAGGTTTTAAAGTTGTGTCCCCACTTTTTGTCAACACCGTCAGACATTCATTAAAATGTAATAAAATCAGGGAATATCAGGGGCAGCTGTCACTCTAAAGGACCCCCTTGCTACAATCCTCCTCTGCAGAGTACGTCGGTGTCAGACAGGCTCTGGTCAGTTTTATAGTTTTAGAATATTTTAAATCCTTATATTAATATTTCCTGGTTACAACCATGATATGTCAACACCATCTTCCAATTTTTGAGGAAATTATTTGAAATATTTAGATTCTCCTGAAGCAGATTCCATTAGCATCTAGCATCAACAGAAAAAAACTAAATGGCTACTACATGAATTTTGTGAAAGAAATGCCAAATTTGTCAACACCGTCAGATGTCACCACCGTAAGATTTTGTGTTCCAATGATATATCAAAATACTTAAATGTGACTCTTGAACAAAAGCTTTATAAACAATAAGATACTCACTGTTTGTTTTAATACAGTAATTGATTGATTCAATGTATTTGGTAATTAAAAAGATTACAAATTCAGGTTTTCGTCACCACCGTCAGAAGTGTCACCTCCGTCAGTTGAAAATGTTGATATTTTATATTTGTTGAGGAATTGTTGGTCACATGTGAAAGTGTAATCTGTCTGCTAACATGAGAATGTGTTTTGAAATGTTAAAAACATCTTGAATGCTGTAAAAGATAAAGTTGAAATTATATTACACAGTCCGATGTAAAAAGCACATTTTGTTAAAAAAAGAGAAAAGTTGGGAGGTTGAATCAAAGCATAGTTCAGTAGCTTAGTACATATAAGATATATAAATCATGAACACACTTGTTCTGGAAAACAACAGTATAGTGTGATTTACTTTCCGTCCTCACTGATGCATCCAAAACTTACTTTCTCACAGTTTTGACAGCAACTAATCTATGTTGATAATGCGTTTTGATTTAACAAAAATTTGTGTATATTGATCTTGTGGGAAAATATATTATGTAGCTTCTGAAGGGCAGTACTTTATAAAAAAAAAAAAGAAGAACACTTTACACTGAACATCCAGTTTTCACCCCCACACTTAATGCATCATGTTGAGTAACTACACGACGCTGAGTAACACTCCTTTTCATAAGACATAACACTGCTGGAGTAAACAGCATCGAAGTTGTTGTTATTGGCAGTAGTGTTGTTCAGCATTAATTAACATTTTACACTGCATGCCCAAGCCATGCCCATTTTTCAACTTCGTTCGCCTGGACGGATGCCTTTTTGTCATTGCATAATTTCTCTGTAGAAGCAAGGTGAGTTATGATTTTTATTATGCAAATTTCTAAGCTTGATAGACCTTCATATATGTAAAATGATTTTCATGCCATTTTTTTATATTTGACTGGTACTTGCAGCTTTTTGAAGAGTTAAACTGGAAGAAGGAAAATTCCTGATGGAGTGAGGTGAATTTTGCTAAGGTAATTTCAACAATGTCAGGCAATTCCTATCTTATTATCTTTGATTGTCTTGACTTTTTAAACCCATTTCATTTCATGCCCATTTCCCAATACATTTTGTAGAAATATACCTACACAGTCATTTTTGGCGGTAAATTGAAACTGAACACCCAATTGCTTTAAGCAGGTGTTTTACAGTCTGAACGTAATGCTCAGCTTCTCCATTGCTTTGAGCAAATTTCAGGCTGCTGGTGATGTGACTAAAGCCATAATCCACTGCGAAGCTTGCAAACATCTGACTGGAAAAAAACTGAGGTCCATTATGTAAGAAAATGAAATTCCTTGAAAACATACTTTAAATGAATTATTACATCATCAGATCTTGCATGGGTTAATTCTCCACAAATCTGGAAAAATCGTCCACCACCAGTAGATAGGTGCTTCCATGCATTGAAAACAAATCTACACCCAACTTAAGCCATGGTGTGGCAGGAAACTCCGAGGGCATTGGTTGGATTGATTCCAGCTCATTTATCTGTCCACTTAGACAGTCTCAAGCATGCAGTCTGCATTTAGCCACCCGCTTCGGATGTTATCACTCTATTGAATAAGCGTTATCAGTGGATATCAGCTTATAGATATAGGCCAGAAGAGGTCTGCTGCGCCTACTGGTAGGCTCAGAAGGCTGTTATCATTGATCCACATGGTTAATCCCCACACGCATGTATGAAGGTGAATTTACCACTGGAGTACCAGCAGAGGCGATCGTTTCCCCAATGTCAACAACTGCACACGGACCAAAGACCAGCGAAATAGCGCATTAAAAGATGGATTTAGATGACTTCAGGACACATATACAGGTACAGTCTCATAAAATACTCCATGTTCCGTGTTTATGAATCAAGTTATTAATTTAAAATTTGCCTATGGTGGGAAAGGGATCATGTAACAAGTCCACACGTTTTACCGTATTGTTACCATAGTAACTGTCGCTCGACCATGTCATGTGTGTTCGATGCACAGTAACCACAAAATATACCATGCTTCTACCTTATCCGTAGTTTTACTGTGGTATTTGTAGATAAAGCACAATAATTACATATTTACTATGAGTTTACCTCAGTAACCGTAGTTTTACTGTGGTATTTGTATTTAAAGCACAATAACCTCAATATTTACTATGAGTTTACCTCAGTAACTGTAGTTTTACTTTGGTATTTGTATTTAAAGCACAATAACTTACATATTTACTATGACTTTACCTCAGTAACCGTAGTTTTACTGTGGTATTTTTAGATAAAGCACAATAATTACATATTTACTATGAGTTTACCTCAGTAACCGTAGTTTTACTGTGGTATTTGTAGTTAAAGCACAATAACCTCGATATGTACTATGAGTTTACCTCAGTAACCGTAGTTTTACTGTGGTATTTGCATTTAAAGCACAATAACCTCAATATTTACTATGAGTTTACCTCAGTAACTGTAGTTTTACTTTGGTATTTGTATTTAAAGCACAATAACTTGCATATTTACTATGAGTTTACCTCAGTAACCGTAGTTTTACTGTGGTATTTTTAGATAAAGCACAATAATTACATATTTACTATGAGTTTACCTCAGTAACCGTAGTTTTACTGTGGTATTTGTAGTTAAAGCACAATAACCTCGATATGTACTATGAGTTTACCTCAGTAACCGTAGTTTTACTGTGGTATTTGTATTTAAAGTACAATAATTACATATTTACTATGAGTTTACCTCAGTAACCGTAGTTTTACTGTGGTATTTGTATTTAAAGCACAATAACCTCAATATTTACTATGAGTTTACCTCAGTAACCGTAGTTTTACTGTGGTATTTGTATTTAAAGCACAATAACTTGCATATTTACTATGAGTTTACCTCAGTAACCGTAGTTTTACTGTGGTATTTTTAGATAAAGCACAATAACCTCAATATTTACTATGAGTTTACCTCAGTAACTGTAGTTTTACTGTGGTATTTGTATTTAAATCCCAATAACTTACATATTTACTAGGACTTTACCTCAGTAACCATAGTTTTACTGTGGTATTTGTAGTTAAAGTACAATAACCTCAATATTTACTATGAGTTTACCTCAGTAACCGTAGTTTTACTGTGGTATTTGTAGTTAAAGCACAATAACTTACATATTTACTATGAGTTTACCTCAGTAACCGTAGTTTTACTGTGGTATTTGTATTTAAATCCCAATAACTTACATATTTACTATGAGTTTACCTCAGTAACGGTAGTTTTACTTTGGTATTTGTAGTTAAAGCACAATAACCTCAATACTTACCATGTTTTTACCACAGTAACTGTTTTTACAGTATACTATTTGTAAAGCACAGTAACCACAATGCTTTCCATGCCTTTAATATGTTTTTGTGAAGTAATTGTAATTCAATATTTTTTTGTCTTGCAGTTACGTCAGATCACATACTCCAGCAGCTCTTTTAAGAAGCCATCTCTTGTAAAGGTTCTCTCTCTCTCTCTCTCTCTCTCTCTCTCTCTCTCTCTCAGCTTTTCCTTTCCTATTTTTCTCGCTCTCTTTCTGTGGTTCATCATTGCATATTTTTAAAAAAGAGCATCAAATTTTGACCAATTCTTTCAGAAAGCTGCTGGAATTAACAGGGAACTTGAACTCGATGCTGATCTTGAAGAAGCTGCCAAGGAGGCTGAACAAGTCCTTCAAAGGTTCAGCCCTTCACAGGTTTTTTTTGAACACTTTTAGTAATAACTGATTTGCTTTAATGAACACATCCTTATATTATGTGTTGATAATATCTGTCCTTATAGTCCTTCCTCTCAAATATTTTGCTCACAGATCATTTTTAACACTGGTCTTCCCTCTCAGCTGAAACGAAGAGAAATATATACATGTTGAGACAAAGCAAGGCCTGTCATGAGATTTGAATTTGGCCGTATTGTGCGTTTACGGAGAAGACCGAAAGCTGCAAAGGAAAACATTTCCAATGGTATGTCTGTGTTGGTCTGAGCACCTTGACTATTTGTACAGCATTTGATGTTTCTTTAACTTTGGTTTACATACCCCACGGCCCCGTCAGGAAGAACCCTCAACAAAGTGTCATGTTGAAGGAGTAATAATTCATACAATTTACTAAATCAGCAAATTCATATGATATTGTACAAACGTACTCATACAAAATTCTACGACTTTTACTCTTACTGCTGTCATTGGCCTTTGCCTCAGCTCTCATGCAGATTGTGCCCATTGTAAGTAGTCAGAGTGTTTATAATATAAAGTTTTATTAAGTCCATTGTATTCTTTATTAACCTTTACAAATTGGCGCCGTCTCTTCCCGTTCTAACAGTACATGATATCTGTCCACACCCACACCTGATTTTTACTGAACACTTCTGTCTAAGGAACAAGAGTCTGGAAATGCTAGTTTAACTTCTCATGTGACAAATCAGATCTTCAATTAATTTAGCCAAATCAAATCACATAAAGCTGTTCACACCAAGAACAAGAAATTTAATATTAAATATTTTAGCATCCACAACAACAGACGATAATGGTCTGTTTACTGTTATACACGCTGCAGTTACAATATATTGTTGTCTGCTATTTTTCAGCTTGAAAAAGCTGTCCTGGAAGAGATTCCAACAATATTGTTCCTCTTTGTCATTAAATGTTAAATGGCTGCGGTGTGGACTCGTCTTTGGTGTGAAGAGGCCTCTACATTGCTTACAACAATACCGGCAGCATGTAATCATATTTAAAATAATTCATATTAATATAGCAATAGCATTTTCTCTTTCCTCTCATTCTGTTAAACTTACACACAAAAGTTTGCCTTTCTCTGCCTATTTCTCTTCATCTTATTCCTTTACTCCCTCACTCACTTACACATTCTTTTATACTCTATTGTAAGGTAGAAACTGAGCGTTTGCGTGATGGGCTTTTCTCAGACTCTGAATCTGATGTATGCAGATGAACTCAGGAGCCCGTTAGAGTTGCCAGAGAACTTGAGCTTGAAGTCTATTATAACTGTTTAATTTATGTATAAAGAACAATAGTTAAACATGGGATCAGTAGATATTTTCTTGTTTTACAGCTGAAGACCAATGATGAATTAAACCATTCTTTTTGTGCCCAAACAAAAAAGTATTGATGTTGATCTCTGAAAAGCAGTTATAGTTACTTCAAGTCAGCAGTTATAGTTTTTGACACATACATCTTTTTATTGCTCCTAGAATGATCAAATCAGCTTTGCATCATCTTTGGAATTTGGGCAGGGAATGACTGAATACGGTGAGTACTGAGACCTGCACCTATTCACCAACACTATTTCTCTAGAGTTATTGTTGACTTATTGTTTTTTTTCTGTTTGTTTGAAGGAGGATGAAGCCAGTTAATGAATATATCACTTCAATAGCCACCAAGTGCAGAAGTGCTGCCTGAACCCATCAGGTATCTGCTGTGAAGACTGCATTCACGAACAGCTCTACTGTGACAGCGCAGATGTTACGGCCTATAATAGAAACTTCACAACTGAACAACTGCAAGATAGCGGTAGAGGGATTCTTTTGGCCCATACCTCCAACAAGAATCAATTGTACGTCCAGTACAACAATTATAAATCAAAATACTATATATTGTTTATTAATTTACCACACCCTAAACACATGTTTTGTCCCTCCAGGACATCTACACCAGGTGTTGTGTGAGGAGGACTGTCAGAGACTCCAGCCACCCGAGCCATGGATTGCTCTCACCGTTATCATCAGGCAGATGTCATCGCAGAACTTTCACCAGCAGACTGCAAGACAAGTTCTTTCCACAGACAATCAGACTGAACTGAACTCGTACCAGTAACACCACACACAGCACACCTTGTGCACTGCACTCTATCACTTACACTGACTGGACTCTGACTCACTATTATTCTGCACCCTGACATTATGTGTGCACTAATTCATACCGTACTGCACTGCAAAGATTATACTGTGTACTGTGATTATTGTGTTTAATCACAATAATCAATTGTGTTATTGTTTTCATTTCATGCTCTTTGTATAGTATAATATTTACCATATGTTGTTCTCTACCTGTATTGAGTCCCTTACACATGTGTTGCATATTGTTCAAAAGAATTTCACCACCTGTACACTTGCGTTCATGGTATTGTGACAATAAAGTGATTTGATTTGAATTGGTCACGTCTTTTGTTCATCAGTTGTACTGTAAGGGTGATGGATAACAACGGAAAAGTGTTTGTGACATGGAAAAAGAAGATTATGATAGGGACATGGACAAGCAAGCAAGAGGAAGAAAACCAGGAGAGCTCTGATGATGAGCAGGAAATTGAATGTGATTCTATGATGCTCAGGACATTTCACCATGCATGCATTTGGGTGGCTTCATCTGATTAGAAATAATATGGTTTTAAATAACTAATTTTTATTTCTCTTCAATGTGATATGTCTTTATATGCTACTTTTGCTGTCTTTATGCTGTATTCTCCAGTAAAGTATTGCACATGGTGTTGGATAATAAAGTATGGTGAATATTCTGTAGGGGCGGTGTTTGGTAAATACACCATTTAATTTTGTAAACAATACATATAATTACTATGATTGTTTAAAGACATGAACGTTTGGTAATTCTAATTACTCCATTATGAAGGGAATGCTGAAAGATGTATTAGAAGCGACTGCATGGACTATATTTCTACAGGCACTTCATGCACAACTAAGGCTGATGCACCAGGGAAAAATCAACATGAATCCTGTACTGTATTATAAGCAAGACGAGCATGAAGAGGACAAATATGAGACATTTTTGGTCTTTTATAGTGATTATTTGCATTGCAAATAATTGTATGGCTTTTGCACCATAAACCACACGCTGTCTGTACCTTGTCTTACTGAATGATACAATGGCATTGTGTGATTGTACAATAAAGTGTCACAGTATGTGTTGGCTTTTTAAATTGGTGTCTTTGTTTACTGTCAACACTGTATTCTTATTCCTGATACAGTGAAAGAAATGGAGCCCATTCCAAATAAGCACTAATGTGTATTCGCTGGAGTCTATTCTTATTCTAAGATAACTATTACTTGGAACTTACATGTTGACAAGTTTTTGAAAAGACAATCTGAAAAAATGTGACTCAGCACAATTTGTTGTGATTTTGAGAATAGATGTGTGTATTTTTTACTGCCCTTCCATCCTCAGGGGCCCAGTAGAGTCCCCTGGAAGAGCAAATAAAATTAACATTTCAAATGGCTGTAAATCAAAGTCTGATGGTAGTATTAAGGAGAAATTTGGCAGGACAACTACTTATGCTATGTTAATTAAATAATGTTGGCCAGAGTTTTCAAACATATATAGAAAGGTGGTATAAAGGTGTTTAAAAAAGTGCTCTTAGTAAAATACCAAATTTCAGCCTACCTCTTAAATATGTCATAAATGTTTGCACAATGAACACGTTTAGATATACCTTTGTTCAAAAAAGATGGTATTTTTCCCCATTTTATTATTAAACATTTTAAACTACATTACCCATAAGCCTCTGCCATTCAAACGCGAAAAACATGGCGCTGGTATTTGTAGTTTAATAAAGTTATGCTCAGGGTTAGGGTTACGATCTCGGTAAAGTGGTAATATCTCACGACATAACAACACTGCATTGCTAACTGAAGGTATTACCAACGTAATAATAACAGCAAAACGTACTTTGCAACATTAAGCGGTTTTTAATTTGGGTTAAAAGATAGTCCAATCACAGCGACGTCTGCAAGTGCTAAGAGAACTTCAAAGCCAATGGCAACTCAGTTGAGCAGAGGCGTCACACTTACTTGTCCATATATGGTCATCTATGACAGGTTCTTCCGGGTTTTTGTGGTGAATGGACAGATAAGATTTATTGTCTCCACTCAATATAAAACTGCAACAACAGATTGCATCGTGTGGTTAACCTGATGCAGCAATAAATTTGTTGATTTACAGTGTTTTTATTTTTTCAAACAAGGGTGTAATGGTTCCCATTGCATACATTGTTTACACTAATATTAATTAATGTACAATATTTCAGCTCAAAAGTGTGTATATACTGTGTGAAAAATAAATGTCAAAATTTGCTTACAAAAAACACCTGAAATTTATTCAAACACGCAGTATTTTTCTACTATTAAATTTTGCTTCTGTAACATTTATAGTGTATCAAAGGAATACAATGAATGACTTATGTTTCCTGGAAATGGACTGTACAAACGTGCCATTCTTAGCTCTGCCAGTTGAACTACATGCATATTAAAAAAAGAAAAATGAAATAAAAAAAACACACATTACGAATTTCCTAATGTTTATTGATATATCAAACTTTTCCAAGACAAACATAGTGCCCAGAACAGCACTCTCTCTCCAGTTTGTAACACTATGAAAAAATAAATAAATAAATAAAAGCAGTTATAGTGAAATATAACAACTTAAAACAATGACTGATTGATAAGTAGTTCATGTCATGGAAACAAATATGTAACTAAGAAATATGCAATATAAAACCCCTTAAAAAACACACACACACACACACACACATACAAAATAAAAAGACAATTTGTTTACAGAAAATGTCATAAGATGCCAAATAATATTTTACAAACCGGGAGTTTTGAGGCTCCAGTTGAAAATATATTATTTTCTTACCTTTAATGAAGAAATATTTCAATATTTTACAATTATTATTCTCCTGTAATCATTGTTTGCATCTATTGTGACTAAATGCAGGACCAATTAAAATTGTTAACAATTATAATTTTTTTTGACAATTACAATTTTCATAAAGAAATAACAATTTTAATTGGTCCTGCATTTAGTCACAATAGATGCAAACAATGATTACAGGAGAATAATAATTGTAAAATATTGAAATATTTCTTCATTAAAGGTAAGAAAATAATATATTTTCAACTGGAGCCTCAAAACTCCCGGTTTGTAAAATATTATGTTTTAATTTCTACTTTACAGTCAAAATTAAAACAAGTACATATGCTAAGACTAGAAGTTGGCAGTAAAGGGCTGAGAGCAGAGGTGCCACACGAGAGAGAGAGAGAGAGAGAGAGAGAGAGAGAGAGAGAGAGAGAGAGAGAGAGAGAGAGAGAGATGTGGAAGCTTTTGGAAGGGCTGATATTGTGGAGAGCTGATGGAGTAGTATGTGAGAAATCCTGCAACACAGAAAGAAAGAGAATTTATCACATGATGAACAATAAAAACATTGACAATATAAAAATAACAGACAACATACTGTAACTGCCAATTTGTAAAGGTTAATAAAGAATACAATGGACTTAATAAAACTTTATATTATAAACACTCTGACTACTTACAATGGGCACAATCTGCATGAGAGTTGAGGCAAAGGCCAATGACAGCAGTAAGAGTAAAAGTCGTAGAATTTTGTATGAGTACGTTTGTACAATATCATATGAATTTGCTGATTTAGTAAATTGTATGAATTATTACTCCTTCAACATGACACTTTGTTGAGGGTTCTTCCTGACGGGGCCGTGGGGTATGTAAACCAAAGTTAAAGAAACATCAAATGCTGTACAAATAGTCAAGGTGCTCAGACCAACACAGACATACCATTGGAAATGTTTTCCTTTGCAGCTTTCGGTCTTCTCCGTAAACGCAAAATACGGCCAAATTCAAATCTCATGACAGGCCTTGCTTTGGTCTTCCCCCTCAGCTGAAACGAAGAGAAATATATACATGTTGAGACAGTGTTAAAAATGATCTGTGAGCAAAATATTTGAGAGGAAGGACTATAAGGACAGATATTATCAACACATAATATAAGGATGTGTTCATTAAAGCAAATCAGTTATTACTAAAAGTGTTCAAAAAAACCTGTGAACCCTTACAAAAATGTCCTGTGGTATTCCATGTGATAAAACATCAAAAGTACTTCATAAAACTAGTGTGGTAATTGTGTAGTACTGTGTTGTTTTTTGGGACATTTTACCACAGGATTTTGTTGTACGGTATGTAATATTCCTGTAATATTCTTGTGGTAATGTGTTGTATTATCTTTATATTTCTGTAGTATTTACCACAGGATTTTGTTGTACGGTATGTAATATTCCTGTAATATTCTTGTGGTAATGTGTTGTATTATCTTTATATTTCTGTAGTATTTACCACAGGATTTTGTTGTACTGTATGTAATATTCTTGAGGTACTGTGTGGTATTACATTCACATTTCTGTAGTATTTACCACAGGATTTGTTGTGCTGTATGTAATATTCTTGAGGTACTGTGTAGTATTACTTTCACAGTATTTACAACAGGGATTTGTGTTGTACAGTATGTAATATTGCTGTAATAGTCTTGTGGTACTTCAGTCATATTTCTGCAGTGATACTAGGAATTTCCTGCAATAAACCTGTGGTCCTTAATAGTTATATTTTTGCAGTATTCCGTGGTATTCCTAAATTATTCCTTTAAAGTTAGGGTAGCATTCTATGGTTTTCCTGAAAGAAAAGTGTTGTTTGTACATGATAAACCTGTGGTATTACTTACATACTTCTCATAATCTGAAAATATACGTAGTAAACATGCAAGACAAGACTTCAGTAGTCACAAGTTGATATACAGGGCCTCATTTATAAAGTGTACACATGCACAAATTTGATCTTAGAGTGTACACTAAAATTCATATTCATTAAAACGGCCTAAAACATGGAAGCATATGTACACACTTTTGCTTATTCAAGTGCAGCAGGTTTTTGGAAATCTAAGCTATTCTTGCAGCTTGCTATTCTAAAGTAAAGGATTTTGACATTGACTGGTGCTATTTTAAACGCTAATGACATTAATTAGGGTTCATTTACAAGGCAGTGATCTGAAACCATTCAGCTGCACAGATTTTAATAATCAAAAAGAGGCGTACGCACGTTTTCTGTGCATACGTTCGTTCTATGTATCACACGTATGCACATTAGAGAAACAGTCCTAAAATCAAATGAAGGACGGTTTCTACTCAGCATTTTATAAATGAGCCCCAGAAGGTAAATTACTACAGGAGGTCATGTTAGAATGTGACATACCATAGACACTTGTGGTATTACAGTTCAACACATTTTATTCACAACACCATCACATCTTTATACCCTACAAACTATAGTGAAAGCACAATGACATGAAACAAAATTAGTACATCATGCGGCTGCTAAGCTTGCGCTCATTTGCAAGTTTGTTGCGAGCTGCTTCATTTAAGGATCTTGTATCCACATCAGGGTAAGCACATCTCACCTTTCCTGCAAAGGAAAATTGGACAGCTTAGTAGTGATGGAAATTTTTATTCTTTCAAGAGATTCATTCATTTTCATTTCGTTCACTGACCATTTCTATAAATGACATAAATTCACCAGCAGGTGGCGAAAAAAAAAAAAGTGTCTTATGTGTTATTATGTCTTAAGACTTAAGTCAACGAAGTAGGCCTACTGTATTTACTTATTACAAAAAAACTGATTTGGCTTTATTAAAATGTGTGCCTAATTCACTCATTAAATAAATAAGTCTAAATAAGTGCAAAACATAAGGTTTTCTTGCATAATTAACATTTTTAATTGTTTGGTCATACATTTACACATTCATAAATCTGGGATTATGTTAAATGCGTTGTGGAGTTATGTTCTGTATGTTAAATATGAATATCCAAGCGTATGTGCACAGTAACTGCACTTTGCATCCACTTTCTGATGATAGCTGAACAAGACTGATGCATGCTAAATGAATGACCTACCCGGTACACATTCGTTCACGAACAAGATCTTTCTTCAGACTGACCCACTAGGTGACTTAGTTTCGTGGTGAATTTTGCACTTTGAACAATTTACTTCTAAATTGTCTAAAACAGTACTTTTACTGTCTAGAACAAGTCAAGTCAAGTCAAGTTGAGCTTTATTGTCATTCCGCTACATGCGGGGCATACGGTGGAACGAAATGTCGTGCCTCACAGGACCACGGTGCTACATAAATACAGGAATACAGCAGTGCAGTAAAACAATATAAACCTATACACAACTATCCTACTGATAGATTTGACTATAAATATGCTATATATAAAATAATTTTTTACCTGTACATAAACTAAAAAATACAAACAATACAAACTATACGAGTGCTTCAGATAAATACTGTACATGTGCGAAGAGAAACATTGTGAGTCAGCAACTGGCTGGATAACAGTGCAGGATGATTTGTAGTGCATGAGCATGTAAACATGTAAACATATGTATATTACTGAGTCTTTTTGTGGGATTTGTATACACACAGCAGTGTGTGTGAAAAAGTGACTAGTGCACATAGAGGAGGAGAGTGTGCTACTACAGGTGGTTTGTATAGGCCCACTCACCTGTGTGTAGCACACTTCGATTGCACAAAAAAAAAAGTTCCATAAGTATGAGATGGTCCATGTTTCAGGAGGTAGGGGGTTTGTATGGGGGTTCAGAGAGGGGCGGGGTGATTTGAGTTCAGGGCTCTCACAGCCTGGGGGAAGAAGCTGTTGAGCAGTCTGGCAGAGCGGGCTCTGATGCTCCGGTACCGTCTTCCTGATGGTAGGAGCTGGAAGAGACTGTGGGAGGGATGTGTGGAGTCCTTCACGATACTATTTGCTTTGCTGGAGCATCGTGTAAGGAAAATGTCCAGGATGGAGGGGAGAGGGGCACCGATGATCCTTGCAGCTGTGTTCACTGTCCGCTGGAGGGTCTTGCGGTCTGCTGCGGTACAGTTCCCGTACCAGACAGTGATGCAGCTGGTCAGCACACTCTCAATGGTGCCCCTATAGAAAGTGGTGAGGATGGGTGGAGGGAGACTTGCTCTTTTCAGCCGGCGGAGGAAGTGTAGGCGCTGTTGTGCCTTCTTGGAGAGTGACATGGTGTTGGTGGTCCAGGTGAGATCCTCTGTGATGTGCACCCCCAGGAATTTAGTGCTGCTGACTCTCTCCACAGGCGAGCTGTCGATGGTCAGTGGGGGGTGATCACCAGAGTTCCTTCTGAAGTCCATCACAACCTCCTTTGTCTTACTCACATTGAGGGACAGGTTGTTAGCGCCACACCATTCAGCCAGCTGTGCCACTTCCTCTCTGTAGTGTGTTTCATCGTTGTTGCTGATGAGACCTACCACTGTTGTGTCGTCAGCAAACTTGATGATGTGGTTGGAGCTGGACTTGGCAGTGCAGTCGTGGGTCAGCAGTGTGAAGAGCAGTGGGCTGAGCACACAGCCTTGTGGGGCACCTGTGCTCAGTGTGGTAGTGCTCGAGGGTGTTGTGGCCGACACGGACTGACTGAGGTCTTCCGGTTAGAAAGTCCAAAATCCAATTACAGAGGGAGTTGTTAAGGCCCAGCAGGTTTAGTTTATTTATGAGCTGTTGTGGAATTATTGTGTTGAATGCTGAGCTGAAGTCAATGAACAGCATTCTAACATAAGAGTCTTTGTTTTCTAGGTGGGTAAGAGCCAGTGTGTTGGGGAGGCTGGTTTTGATGTTGTGCATGACTAACCTCTCAAAGCACTTCATTATGATTGGAGTCAGTGCTATGGGACGGTAGTCATTTAGACAGGACACAGGTGATTTTTTTGGTACCGGTATGATTGTTGTGGATTTGAGACATGTGGGGACGACTGCCTGGCTCAGCGAGGTGTTGAAGATATCTGTTAGGACATCTGTCAGCTGTGCAGCACAGTCTTTCAGTACACGGCCAGGTATGTTGTCGGGACCCGCTGCCTTGCGTGGGTTGATCCTAGATAGGGTCTTCCTTACGTCGGCTGGAGACAGACAGAGCGCCTGGTCGTTGGGAGGTGTGGGCAGTTTTTGTGCAGGTGTGTCATTCTGCATTTCAAACCGTGAATAGAAGTGATTGAGTGTATCTGGGAGGGATGAGTCATCATCACAGGCCTGTGGCGGGGGCTTGTAGTCTGTGATGGTCTGAATGGCTTTCCACAGACTCCGTGTGTCTTTGCTGTCTATGAAGTGATTATTGATTTTTTGAGCATATGACCGTTCTCCATTCTTGATGCTGCGGGACAGATTGGCTCTTGCTGTTTTGAGGGCTGCTTTATCTCCTGATCTGAAAGCTTCATCTCTGGTCTTTAGCAGCCCGCGAACCTCTGCTGTCATCCATGGCTGGCTCGTGTGGTGATGGTGCTGGTGACTGTCACATCATCAGTGCACTTTTTGATGTAAGCAGTCACAGTTTCAGTGTACTCCTGCAGGTCTGTGTGGTTGTTGTAGGTGGCCGCCTCTTTAAACATGTT